>CM060317.1:15514450-15531950 GCA_030674155.1 Stramonita haemastoma
GTGTGTGTGTGTGTATGGCACGCACGCGAGGGAGAGACAATACATTTTGACGTATTTTGATCTCGTCTGCTGCTACGAGTTACCCTACAGCATGATTTTTTCTAAGCATGTGGACTATGACGTTTTTAGTACGTGACGAAAAAGGGCGCGAGAATTTTTTCTTTTCAATCGTAATAGGCCTATGCTTATTTGATGTCAGTTTGAGAATTTGGCGTATTCTGTATGATGTAACTGGTACATCACAAGAACATTTAGCTGCATCCAAGTGTTTCAGACCCCAAATAGCGTGGTGTAGGCCTACTGATCACTGTGTGCTATCTCGGCGTCTTTTAAACAGTCATGATAACTTATGTCATCAACTTCTCAATTGGCTACCAACAGACATCGTCATGTAAGTTTACCAATGGATGAGCAGTTGCCATGCCAGTCTTTGCACAAAAGTTGATGGGGTTTTAACATGTATGACAAGAAAAAACAAAAACAAAAACTTCAGTCATCCAATATTGATAACATTCAAACAGTGTTTTTTTTCCTCTATGGCAGAAAAAAGCCCCCCAAAACTCTTGCTAACCTAATGGATTCTGGAGAGAGAAAAAAAACCCAGACTAGCGGAGGAAAACTTGAAAAAAATGCTTGTTGCCTTCCTAACATGTTGAGCTGCTATGTTGCCATGCTAGTCAGCCAATTGGCACATGTAGGATACACGTAGCTAGGATACAGGGACTTAGTCATGCATCGCTTAAACTTTATAAATAATCATGTCCATGTTATTTTAATCTTTCACTTGTGGTCCGGAGTCTCATTCCGTCGGTCGTCACTATGGCGCAAAAGAGCGGCGGTGTCCAAGCCGGCGCGGCGAGTCGCCGTCTGACCGTTCCTCAGGTGACCCGAGCCATTGCAAGCTTGGGAGATCGTGCCGGAGCTCGCTACACGGACATTAGCAAAGCCCTGAAGGAAAATGGCGGGATCAGCCCACCTTCTTCCAACTCAAGGCCGTCCTGAACAAGGCATGCAAGGAGGGCACTGTCCGCCAAAACTCGCAGGGTCGCTGGATGCTGCAGATGCAGGAAGGCGCCCGCACATGGGGACGCGTGGCTGCCCCGGCCAGATCCTCGCACCTTCACCGCAGACGTCGTCGTCGCAAAGGAGGTCGTGGCAAAGGGAAACGCAAGGGACGACGCAAGGGGAAAAAGAAACGCCGAAGGCGAAGGAAGAGATCTCGATCTAAAGGCCGAGGTCGTAAAGGCAAAGGCAAGAAAGGCAAAGGCAGGAAAGGGCGGAGAAGAAAGAAGAAATGTTGCAGGTAGGCATGGCCTAATGGCAAAAGGTGCTTGAGAAGAAAAGCCTTTAAAACAACAAAACTAAACAAAAAAAGCAAGGAAAAAAAGAAATTAAAAAAAAAGATTTTTATGTCGGCTCTCCTAAGGGCCATTCAGTATTTTACAGGATTCGATTGCGTATCTCGGTACAGCAGGGGACGAGATAGCCTAGTGGTCAGAGCAAGTTTAAACAGCATCGAGCGTGGTTACTTGTTGGATGGGTGACCGTTTGCGCGCCTTGGCTTTAGTACAGTCCCCCAGTTCACCAGCTGTAAATGGGTACCTGCCTCTTTAGGGTCAGGGAAGGTAAGCAGGAGAGAGAGATGGGCCCGCCCTCGACATGCTGCTGGCCCCTAGAAAAGCTGAGGTCTCCTGACACCTCGCTCCCCTACGACCACATAGGTTATGGGACATGCACACCTTTACCTTTTTTACCATTACTTATCTGTTATCCAGGCGCGCGCACTAACACACGCGCGCACGTGTGTGTATATGTGTGTGTCTGTGAGGCCTAGCTCAGTTTTTCTTCCCTTTCCCCATTCATTTTACTGCTTTAAATCGCCGCATTCGGACCATAATTCTTCATCCTCGGACGCTTGGACAACAGCGATTTTTGAGCGAAAATTCATTGCATTGCCGTGCGCCTGACAAGTCAGGCCCAGCGCATCCGAATTCGGCATGGGAGTATTTTATGGAAAAAAGAGGGCATAAAAATGATAGGCAAGAAATTGAAGACAATAAACGAGGTAGAAACTTTATACTAAGAGGCCCCTGCATCCCCACCGGGGGAAGTTCGGACCGTAACAGCTTTCAGAAGAAAAGAACTTTAGTGTTAGCCTATGATAAGAGCATTCTCAACCCCCCCCCCCCCCCCCCCTTGGCTCTGAAACAAATACCACACGCATCCCTCCTCCCCCGTCCCTGAAATAAAAACCAAAGAAAAAGACCCCCCCCCCCCCCCCCAAACAAATAAGCAAAACAAAAACAAACCCAGAGAACGATTTGACGCCAGTTAAAGTGACATACACTTTGTGGACTCTCTGGCAAGTGTTGTGCACACAGCTTTATGCCCATAATATCTCTGGCCTGTTGAAGGCAGTGCGAGCAAAAACCATACTGTCTACAGAAGTGAAGGAGAAAAACTGCCACCCCCAAGAGTTTTTGCTGTTTTTGTTGTTGCTTTTTTTTTTTGTTTTGGGGGGGGGGGGGGGGGGGGGGGGGAAGACCCAAGAGTTACAATTGTCACCCTCCTATAAGAATATATTTTATAAGGAAACGTTCCGAATTAAAAAACAACAACCTCTTTTGCTCATCACTGTGTTATGTTATTGTTGTTTGTTATTGTTGTGAAGGTTTTTTTTTTTTTTTCGTTCAGACATGTTTCTTCTGACTAGTTCGAAACAACGATAACTATGCTTGCACAATGAGTGCAACTGAAGATTACGTAAAACACTAGACTGCTGCATCTATCTATCTATCTATCTATCTATCTATCTATCTATCTATCTATCTATCTATCTATCTATCTATCTATCTATCTATCTATCCCTTAGTCTGGCGACTGTGGGGGCACCCCTGAAGACTTGACAACTAGTTCCCTCCATTCTCTCTGTTTCTCAAAGTTTGATATGTTTTGGCAGTTGCCACATTATGTCGTGAGTTTTATTTTGTTTTTGCTTTATTTGCTTTGCTTTGCTATGCTTTGTTTGCCCCATTCTTGGGGCTGGTGGCCTGAAGAATAAATCTTGTTCATTGTTCAAAAAAGTTTTGTCGAGTTCTAGACCTTGTCAGTCGCTGATATTGTCCTCCCATTCTTCCTTTGCCTACTTATGCAGGCACGTGTTTACAGATTGGAGCCGTATCTTTTGATATGCAGGAATGAAAATTATAGGCGCCTATTCAGCAGATTTCGCACCAGCTCCCATGATTTAATGATAGAGCAAGGGAGATATATGAATATACCGAAAGAAGAAAGAAAATGCAAATGGTGTAACAAAATAGAAGACGAGTATCACTTACTTGATGTTTGTACATTATATGATGATTTAAGAAAGAAATTTCTATCTAATGTCAATATTAAGGAAATGAATAATATGAATAACTACAAGAATCTGAGTAAGTTTTTTCAACAACGAGGACTGTCTGCTAGATATGATCAAATATGTGCATGATTCTTTTTCCAGAAGAGCAAGAACATAGATACATTACATATATCTAAGAATCTGCATCTTTTGAGAATGTTAATTACGTTTACTTTGGTGTCAAATAAGTCTCGTTCTGACTTAATGGTAATAAAGTTATCTGATCTGATCTATGCTTATTTACGATTGATAGGTTTTCATAGGGACCAATGATTTGCTGGATTCTGTTATGCACATCTTTGTTGCTTATGTGGTCTTTGTGGGAGATGCCAAGGAGTCTCGGAAGCATCTCATCTCTACCGCCTGTACTCTTCTCTCCAAATCAGAGTCAGGGTCCACGATTCACAGGCATACAGGAATATGGATATAACAAGGGAGCGCATGAGTCTGTTGTATCAGACAAGGGGTCCAAGCCAGAGGTAGTATGCAGGATTGCACAGACAATAACAGCACTGTCAAAACTGAACACCATCTGGAAAGATAAAATATTTCACTCAACTCCAAGATCACTGCTGCATGGGTTGATTAAAAAAAAATGTGCTAGAGGCTCTGAGTGGCTTTAGACCAGGCTGCAGCACCACCCACATGGTCTTCACAATAGAGGGGTTCAAGAAAAAAAAAAAGAATGTCCAATGCTTCTATGGCAATAAATAACAGTTCTGCTTCTATGATTTGCATGAGCAAAACGCTGGATCTTTACTGTTTTTTTTCGATCTAGCAAAGGTCCTCCATAGGTGAACAGGGAAGCAGTGGAGTTTAGCCGTGGTAAACCAGGTCACCCGAAAGTTTGTCCATTCTCTGATTGTCTATTCGTTGATGGCGTGAAGGGCCTCTTCTCTCTAGCTGCACAGTTTTAGAGCCATTTGAGAAAGCCTGAGAAAAGTGTGGAGCAAGACTATGTGCTTACTGTGGTCCTTTCAAACTCTTCTTTATAGGTAAAAAGGTAAAGGTGTCCCATAACCTAGGTCGGTTGTAGTGGAGCGAGGTATCAGAGACCTCAGCTTCTCTAGGGCCAGCATGTTGAGGGCGGTGCCCATCTCCTCTCCCTCACTGCTTTACCTTCCCTGACCTTAAAGAGGGCAGGTACCCATTTACAGCTGGGTGAACTGGGGGGACTGTACTGAAGCCAAGGCCCGCAAACGGTCACCCATCCAACAGGTAACCACACTCGACAGCTGCTTAACTTGACTGGAGGAAAGCGAGCGCTCTGACCACTGAGCTATCCCCCACCCCCCTCCTTCTTTATAGAAGTCCTAAACCATGCAGTAAGCCTGAGTGACCTTGACAGAGGACCATCATCTGAGGTACAGACTGGGTGGGTCACCTCACAGATTCCGAGTTCTAAGACCAAGACACTCCGGCAGCTCCTGCTGGAAGGAGTATTTTCTGCGACTATGTCTTTGAGGAGGTTGCAAAAACCCTGCCCACAATCCAGGTGGTGTGGGGGCACTTCTAACCACCAGCTTGCTGGTGGGACAAGCAACCGTGGTAGCCTGAAGTGACAGCGTATGTGTAAATGCTGGACCACTTTCCAACCCCCACCCCCACCCCGGACGGATAAGGACTATGAACATGAAATTGTGATTAGGTGCACACACTTGCACTTCGCCAAAAATGTTAATAATGGTCAAATGCTGATCACTGAACATTCATGGAAGAGAAGAAGAAAACTCTGAAATTTGCATTTCTGTGGACAATTAACACCCCTGTAGTAGCATTATTAATGGGTCTTATTTATAATCTTGATTTGCCTATGGTTATATATTTCAAAATCCTTTGCACTGATTCTAAATCAGTATTGTTGCTTTAAAACCCCAACGTTACAAGAAAAACTTTGAAAATTACATTAGAAATAAAGCACGCATATCATATCTTTACCTTAAAAGGGTGTGACAGTGTACATGTGTGTGAGACAGCGTTTATTACAGAAGAAAGTACTCAAACAAAAATAAAACATTTAGAGATCATATTAATCATTGTATGACCCATTTATTATGCATAAAATGGCTTTCATTACAGGAAAATGTGCCAACAGACCAGCCAAAGTTTATTTCAAGATCATATTCATCATTGGATTGTCAATTTATCATACAGTAATGCTAATGATGGTAGACAAATAAGCAAAACATTTTACATATAATCATTTCCCATACACATGCTTAACTGCCATGATCATGCTACAAAATAAAATTCAAACAAACAAACCCCCCCCCCCCCCAAAAAAAAAAAAAAAAAAATCAAACCAAAACCTGATGGGTGGTGGTGGTGTGTGGTGGTTGTGTGTGTGTGTGTGTGTGTGTGTGTGTGTGTGTGTGTGTGTGTGTGTGTGCACGCGCATGCATGCATGTGTGTGCTGTGCATGCATTGTGTGTGTGCATGTGTGTGTGTGGTGTGCGCAGGCATGTGTGTTTATTTACCGACATAATTATTTACCTAAAATAAAAAGAAATAGGCATATACTACCTTTTCCTCTTGCATTCTATTCAACAGCTATGGTTTATGCAGACACCCTGTCAGACAACTGACTTCTGAACATGTCTCAATGTAAACAGATTAGTCTGTATTTTAATTGCTAAGTTAAAAAAAAATATCTATCACTTTTGTAATAATATAAAGCACTTGCACAGCACATTACTAAAGTTAAAAAAAGTTAAAGTCTGTCCCGAGCCTAAGGCTCATCAGGCTGGTGCTTATTCCGGTTTCTGTGGCGTTAAGCGACTGAGAATCATAGACTCCCCCCTGGATAGGACGCCAGTCTATCACAGGGTTAACCCCCAACACAAGGTTGGTACCCCTTTTACACCTGGGTGGGGTGAGAAAATAGCCGTAAAGTGCCTTTTCCAAGGCACAACGCTATAGCTGAAAGCAGGGATCAAACACCGCAAACCTTTAGATTACGAGTCCAATCCTAACACTCGACTACCGTGGCGGCACATTACTAAATAAGAATTTCAAATATTGATAAAAATAATGTATATATACACACACTTGGAATATATAGCCTTATTAGCATTCAAATGCCAAAAAGCTGGATTTCAACTGGCTTTTTTCATTCTTTAAAACAACAACAAAACACACACACCACACACACACACACACACACACACAACACACACACACACACAACACACACACACACACACACACTGCTCCAAACATGAAACAATTTTCGAGAGATTTTATCCTCATGACATTTGAGTATTGATGTCATGCATATCTGTCAAATCCATGAAAATTTCCACAAGGTTTATTATGCACGCTGTATTATGCATTCTGTAGCACATGTATGTCATGATATTGCATTTATATGTTCTGTTTTGGAACATTTTTGTTAATATGTATATATTATTTCTGTTTATATCTTGTACAACTATGCTTTTCTACAAGACGCAACAATGATCATTATATACATGTTCATATGATTTTTATCTATGTCACTTTGTGTGTATGTGCTGTGTGTGTGTGTGTGTGTGTGTGTGTGTGTGTGTGTGTGTGTGTGTGTGTGTGTGTGTGTGTGTGTGTGTGTGCTGCGCGCGCACAGCACACACACATACACAACATTTATAAACAGCTTGTATTATGGTTATGGTGGGAGCGTGAATATAAAAAAAAAAAATCCATTTCAACTTGATGTTTTTCTTTTTTTCTTGAATCAATGCTAGCAGTGGAATGTTTCAGAAAGTGGATGGGTCAAAGTCTATGGTCTGCTGCAATAACACAGGTCTCTTCAACACTGGGACGGGATAGCTCAGTGTCAGTGCGCTCAGCTTTCCCCCAGTCAAGTTAAGCAGCGTCGAGCATGTTGCCAGCTGGATGGATGACCGTTTGCACGCTTTGGCTTCAGTACAGTTCCCCAAGTTCACCCAGCTGTAAATGGGTACCTGCCCTCTTTAGGGTCAGGGAAGGTAAAGCAGCGAGGGAGAGGAGATGGGTGCCACCCTCAACATGCTGGCCCCTAGAGAAACTGAGGTCTCTGACGCCTCATTCTCCTCGACCACGCAGGTTATGGGACACCTTTACCTTTTATCTTCAACACTGCAGGCATACACTACACAGATCTAGTGTTCTACAACTTACAATTTATCACCTCAGTTCCTACATCAGATATAGTGCTGGGACAAGACATAACTGCGACAATAACTATCACCACATTCATTATCATAATGCAGCAAATGTAATATGATCACAACAATAAGAATCAAACACTGTATTTATCATCATTATGAGACAATGTAAATATGATCACAACAATAAGAAGCAAACACCATAATCAATTTGCCCATGAAATGCATCACCCTGCTGCCATAGTAAAAACAACAAAAAAATAACTATAAAAAATGGACCCGGAGAGTTCAACACAACCATGTATAAAACAAGCAACAAAACAAACCTTTTCAAATAAAAAATATATTTTAATTCATGCATAGTAAAATGGATGAAAATTCTTGGCAATGTTTATAAAAAAAAATTGATTTCAAAATATAGATCTCTCTCTTTTTTTTTCTCTCTATTTTTTGTTGTTGTACACAGCGTGATTAACAAATAGTGTCTTACTAAAAAATATGGTGTATTTGACATGGCACGGTTGGTTTCTCTGGACACTGCACCTTATCACTTTCTAAACTCCTGTTTTCCTGTTCTGCTTTTTGTAAGAGTAGGCCATTGAGTGCTGGTGGGAACAGATGACAAGATTTACAAAATTGCATACACACGGGACTGGATGCAAAAAAAAAAATACATGAGTGCGTATTCGATTATCCTCGATATAAAAGAATAAATAAATAAATAAATATAAACAAACTCATAGCCTATCAGGAACTCCTCAGTTCTGCATTGTAAACCAATGTTAAGAATTTGGTTGGGAGAAAAAAGGTTTCCTTGCTGATAATTTTTTTTGGCTTTGTTTCTCAGCTAGAGCTCTGAGGTTCACCAATGCTGAGAGATTTGTGCCTATGCGACCATTTCCTACCCCCACCCCCATCATTTAGGTTGCCACATTCCGAATTTTGGAGATGGTGTTTAGACAGACACCTGTGCGCATGCTTGTTTCTTCTGTCATCTGTTTTGACACACACACCTATTCTTCCGAAAAGGCAGAACAGGTTTTTAATGTGTGCAGAAGATGTTCTGTCTGTGTTCCACATGGGGCCTCAGTTTACAGTCTCATCCAGAGGACTTGACTTTCAGTTTTCTTTTCTCATCAAACTGGGACAAAAAGGTGGGGATGGAATCAAACCAGCACCTCACGGTTTACTTGTTGGCAGGTGAATGTCTCAAACCATCCTGTCACCCTTCTACTTTTCCTGATACTAGTACAAGCATGTAAACAAAGGGATCAAAAGTTTTCCCATACTGGTGACAAAAAAAAAAGAAGCTTTTAGTCATACCAGAGTGCTAGGACTTGTCAGATGTCATAAACTGCCATCCACACTGTTTTTCTCTCCCTGACATCACACTTTCTTTTTAAAAGATTTCATCTCTTCTTTTTTAATTGATCACTTCAATACAGTTTCATCTAATCAAACACCATACAACCACAGGTGATGGCTAGTTTGAATACCTCTTTATCAAAGTAGTAACCCCACAACCAGAGAGAACAGATGGTTATTTCAATTTACCACCACATCATATCAAGTCCTTTGAGAGCAAACTTTGATCAAGGAGGATAAAGATGTACAATAAGTCTATTTATCACAATATAGAACAGAACAATCCATTTATTTTACCATGAAGAGAAAAAAAAAAGTTTTACAACTTGACATATCAACTGAAATAAGAGAAATACATCTAATTTTTCTTTGTTAAACGAAAAAGAGTATAGACGACTGTGACATATTAAGAAAACTTTCTTTTCACTCTTCAAATTACGTTTTCTCACTAAATGTGTTCAGCTATTTACCCAATTCATTTATTTAAATTATTAGCCCTCCATACCCCCTATCCTGTTCTCTTTCTCAGTCTTCACATCATAAGAGCAAACATTTAACACTGGCAAATAAACACTGTGTATTGCAAATATGCACAAAAAAAACATAACAACAAATCTGGTAAAGTATTAGAAAACAGAAGCAGATAAATTTATATACATATGACACAAAGTTAACCTGAGGCATGGTAATATGAAAGATATGTCTTTATATTGCATATATGTAAACTTTTTAAAATAGGCAAGTATGGAAAATTTGGGGCATGATTACACATTTTACAAGCATATATACAGATCTGGTGAATTATGGAATTCAGATAAAAAGTACTGTCTGATATCAAAATGATATCAGCGCCTAAAAGTAAAAGAATTACCCTTTTCTTTCTCAACAAAAAAATCCAGATCAACACAATTTCATGTATGTATTTGTATTGCTGTTCTTTAAAAAAAAAAAAAAAAATAGAGAAGCCAGATCCTTCTTATGAATGTCAACCTGTAAAAAGATATATGGGATAAATGCCACCTTTATCCAATTTCTTTTCTCTTTTATTTAAGGGGAATTTTAATTCATGAAAAGGAATATGTCTATATTGTATAAAATCACAATTGTTGCTATGATTCTCTCTCTCTCTCTCTCTCTCTCTCTCTCTTACTAAATACACAACACACACCCCACACACAACCCACACACACACACACACCACTATTGCTATCTTGAGACAAATCATTTCATTCACAATTTTTGCAAACATTTTATGTACTCTTTTTTGTGTTCCTTGGCTAGAGCTCTGAGGTTCACAACTGATGAGATTTTTTTAGTATGCAACCTTTTTTTTGCCCATCATGAAGGTAGCTGCACTCTGACTTCAGGGATAGTGTCTAAACACAACACCAAAGCGCATGCAGTTTTATTTTTGCCATCAGTCTTACCTTCACAAATGGCCTATTTATCCAAAAGGCAGAATGGAGATTAATGTGTGTGCAAGATGTTTTGCATGTGTTTGCATACCAGGCTTTGGTTATAGTCTCATGCGAAATCCCCTTGAACGGGTATCTTGGTGATGGCTCACTCTAATTCAAAATGCCCTCTTTTCATGGATTTCATAAATTTCATAAAAAGTTATAAACCATTGGATTTCATCTTCTTCATGTTTCACCATCAGATTTCAATTTCTTCATGTTTCACCATCAGATTTCAATTTCTTCATGTTTCACCATCAGATTTCAATTTCTTCATGTTTCACCATCAGATTTCAATTTCTTCATGTTTCCATCAGATTTCAATTTCTTCATGTTTCCCATCAGATTTCAATTTCTTAATGTTTCACCATCAGATTTCAATTTCTTCATGTTTCACCATCAGATTTCAATTTCTTCATGTTTCACCATCGATTTCAATTTCTTCATGTTTCACCATCAGATTTCAATTTCTTCATGTTTCACCATCAGATTTCAATTTCTTCATGTTTCACCATCAGATTTCAATTTCTTCATGTTTCACATCAGATTTCAATTTCTTCATGTTTCACCATACAAATTTCGTCTTCTTCATGTTTCACCATCAGACTTCATTTTCTTCATGTTTCACATGAATTTGTTACAGCTGAGTTCTGAGGAATGTGTTGCATCCTCTTCATCATTTTATTTATCTTAATGCACATTTTCAGCAAACAACATGCACACACACATGTGCACACATTCACACACACACACATACACAGAAAACTGATATAAGCATACAAAACAGTAACAAGTCCCATTGAGAGTAAAAGGACATGTAGAGCCAAATTCTCAATGGCATGGCTGATTTCTGATTAATTTCTTCATCAGGTGCTAAAAATTCAAAGTGTCAAGTCATGGATTGCTTTTCCTCTGCAACAGTTAAAATTAACAATCTCTTTTAAAAAAAAAAAAATCGTATTTCATATCAGTACAACACATTCTGTTTATAACTTTCTGATCACATCAACATCATTGCAACTAATAAAACTGGTTAACTGTTGATATGTATCAGACATATTGATATCATCGTATATAACACACAAAAATCAAGAAATATTGATATCATCGTATAAAGCACACAAAAATCAAGAAACCCAATAATGAGAAGGAAAAAAAAATGGAAGCGCATTTCAACTTCAGAAATGGTCACATGAATTCTTGATATGTTTAAGTTTATATTTCTTGTTATGATGATAGGTTAGTTAAGACTGTACCCGAAAACAGAGTGTTTGAAATTTCCCGACCCAAATATATAAGATAATAACGTGAGCATCTGGTAAGTTATGAATTGATGTTTTAAAGGCTATTATCAGTATCACATCTCATTGCTTTCAAAATTCTCAAAAAAAGAAACTACACACACACACACACACACACACACACTTTAACTAAGCGCCCCCTTCCCCAACAAACTACCAAACAAACTGAAAGCAACAACTACAACGGTATAAAAACTACATCAGCATTTCCTATGTACAGCTATTACAATGAAGAAACACTTAAAGTTAAGACTGAAACTCAAAACTCGAATTTTAATGAGGTGATTCGTAGCCAGAGGCTTCTTTACACAGGCCTATGGGCGAAATATGAAAAAAGAAAGAAAAAGAATAAATCAATACATTAACAGAAGAATGAAATGATATATAAAAAAGTAATCCATCAGTCATCATGGATATCATCAGACTGATATCACAATAGATTACTTACTAAAAACTCAAATGGAAAAGTCAACAAACAACAACAACAATAACAAAAAACTTTCTCTAAAATCAATGTACATACCAATAAAAATACTCACAGCAATCTTAACAGCTGCTCCACAAAGTACTACTGTTTTGAGACGGATTCCTCACCTGACTGATTCAACTTTCATTATTGCAAATGAAAAGAACACCAAATAAATAAATAAATAATAACAACACAAAGAAAACGTAATCTCACGGCTGTGGCAACAAGGAAGTTATCAATTAAGATTGATACCACATTTGAAAGCGTCTATGATTTTAAATGAAAATAACAAGAAAACTGAAAAACCAAAAAACTCAAAACAGTTATTTCAAAAGTATTACACCTGTCTCAGGTTGTCATTATCATGGGGTGTGTGTGGTGACTAAACACCAAACTCAGCGATGCCGACAGGTGAGACAGGTGGTATTTTACTTGCTTATGTCTTAAGACTGATTGATATCCCATCTGATTGCTAACACAATTTCAAGTGCACCCCCCCCCCCCCCCCCCCCCCCCCCCCCCTGCCAAAACCTTAAACAAATGTCAACAACAAGAACAAAATTAAATGACACAGTTAAAACAATAGTGTGTGTGGTGGGGGGGGGGGGGGGGGGAGAGAGGGAGAGAGAGAGAGACAGAGACGGAAGAGAGAGAGAAGAGAGAGAGAGAGAGAGAGAGAGAGAGAGAGAGAGAGAGAGAATGTGTGTGGTTGTATGCATGTGTGCACACATGCTTGTGTGTGGATATATGTATGTATGTGTGTAATTAGAAAATGAGAAGAAATCAACTTAGAATGCCACATATAAGCCTTAACAGCATTTGTTTTTTTTTGTTCCCCAAAAGCTAACAGCTCAAAACGATATATAATAAACCAGTATTATTTAATACACACTAACACTAACACACAGGGAAGCAAGACCCACACTAAAAAAAAAAAAAAAATGACAAGAAATTAAAAAATCAAAATCCCCCAAAATCTCGCTCTCTGTTGACAGATGCAAAAACATGTGAAAAATGCCTTGGTGTCAACCTCAGATAGAAAATAGCATAGAACTGTAAATTTAGGAATGCTGGATGACCGATTCTTGTCATTCTGCGACAATTACAACCAGTCTGCTTCACTTGCCTTCACAATGATTGTCTCTTGCTGTTCTGTGATTGTCTCTTGTCATTCTGTGACAATGACAACCAGTCCTCCTCACTTGTCTTCCCTGTGCAGTTCCTGTAAGAGTTCAAAGGGAAGAAACTCCTCCTCCAGGTGGCAGTTGGTATCTGCGGCATGTTTTCTGTCGGCTTTACAGATGTCCTGAATCTCCACAATTCTGCTCTGAAGTTCCTTGAAATACTGCTCAGAATAGAGATAGGAGAAGGTGGCCTCCACGTAACGTCTCAACAGGACAGAGTACTTCTCTCGCATGTTGCTCACAAGCTGTCGATTGGAGATCTTTTCCCCGCTGGGGTTGAACAACAAGATGCAATGAAGCAGGGAGTAGATGGTGACATCGTTTTTGGCCAGAGCTTTCATTCCTCGGTGGATTTCTGTCCTCCAGTCAATGAATGGGTAGTCGGAAAACAGAGACATGAGGAGGTTATAGGACACCTCTCCTTTCAGCATCAGCCAAGACGTGCGTTCCGCGACAAAGACGTAGGTGTTATAGACATGAACCAAGGCATCCACTGACGCTTTGAAGCAGGTAATCCTATCATCAAAATCCAGCGTCTGGAAATCGTCTAATCTCTTGGCGAAGTCCGTGGCATTGTGGACCACCTTTTCATAGTCGGAGAGAGAATCCCCGACAGTGTAGTTGCTGCTGTCCAGTTTCTGGACGTTTCGGCGGTCTCTGAGGTTTGCCAGAATCGTGTCTTCATAGCCACTGGACAGCTGGCTGAGCAGGGTACGCTCTTCTTGAGAAAGCCGCCGATACATGTGTGGATCTGAGGGCAGCTCGGCCGTGTTAGCGAACATCACTGGTCAAGGCTTTGCCTGCTCTGCCCAATGGGAAACCTGATTTGGAACAACGGAGTCTTCTCCCGCCCCTTTGAGAAATCATTCTGTTTACAAGCCTCCTTTGTTGAAGCCATCGTGAGTCGTTTCAATGATATGTCCATATCACAGTCCATTGAAACTTTGCCGTTTGCAGTGATCTGTAGAGATTCGTCTGTTGTCTTGTGATCGACAGCGAAATGGTTTCTTGAAGAACTGATGTCCACATATTTCTGGGAGTAGTTTCCACGTCCATGGTCTGTCTCTGGGGTGGGCGCTACTTCTGGAGAGGTGATGCCGATGCCCGTGGAGGACACAAGAGGCTGGTCCTCCATGATCTCAGCTGGCATGGATGACTGCTGGAAGAGGCGCTCTTGCTTGCTCCTCTTCACTTTCTCCTTCAGATCCCTCTTCTGATCCTCATCTACACAGATACACACACACACACACACACACACACACACACACACACAACACACACACACACAGACACACACACACAGACACACACAGACACACACACAGACACACACACACACACACACACAAAACAAAAAAAATATCAATACTGGTGGCAAAAGCAAGAACAAGAACAAAAGCAACAATGATGATAACAGATACCACCCTCCTCTTCCTGACCCTCATGTAAAGAGGCAGACTCAGATTCTGAGGACATTCATGCCCTTACCACAGGGGACGGGATAACCTGCTTGGTTATAGTGTTGCACATTGCGCTGTGAACTGTTGAACCAGGTTTGAATCCCGTTCAAGATCTTTTCCCTCAAGTTAACATCAGTGCTGACTCCACTCCCCTCAAAAGTCCTTCAGATGAGGCTATAAACTGAGGTCCCGTGTGTGAAGGCACGCAGAACATCTTGCCCACATTTTAAAACCTGTTCTACTTTTCGGAAGAGTAGGCCACTGTGCACTGTGTGCTGGTGGGAATGGATGACAAAATTTACAAAAAATGCATACACACATGGTCTGAATGTAAAAAAGCACAAGAGTACTGAATCTATTATCCTTGAAATAAAAGAATAAATAGATAAACTAATAAATATCTCAAGGTGACTTTAGTCATTTCTGCTTAGTCTGTTCTGCTTCATCAGAAAACTAATGTTCAGTTTCTAGAGAGAATAGGCCCCTAACTGCCTTTGCCCTGAGCTAAAGCCTTTAACAGTCTTTTCAATGTTATCCAAATAACTTTTCAGCTTTTGGGTCATGTGACTTTTTCCAAAATTGCACACATAATCTTTCTTCATATAGACGTATCTGATAGCTCAGCTTCTTAAAGTTTTATGCTAAAAATCAGGACCAATACCCAAATCAAACAGAAGCCTAGAATTATCCATCCATGAAGTTAAAAAAAAAAAAGAGAGAGATGAAAGGAAGGGAAAACTGAACAGAAGCCAGAGTTTAAGAGTGACTGGTTTGATTCATGGTATGGTACATGTATCTTATTCAATTATGCCATACTGATTAAAAACATTAAAAAAAAAACTAGATTAAACAAATAAATGCACTTTATAAAACCAAGTAATTTGTAATGCATTAATTCTAATACATTTATTCCTCCCCCCCCCACTCCTGCAATCTTTATTGCCCCAAAACTTGGAAGTGTGACATTTTTTTTTTTTTTCAAATCTTATATCCATCACTCACTGTGTCTTATTTTCATCTATAGATACGATACTGCTTGGCTTTGAACAGTCAGACATTCACTCGTGCAGGCTACACACCGTAGATGAGTTCAGGCTTCATCCCCACATCCAAGCACTTGTCCAGGCGACAGCTGGGGCAGGAGCGACGCTTGTCCTTGTCTATCTGACAGCACTTCTTCAGCGTGCACGGCTTCAGGTCCTGAGTGAATAAAACAGATTCAGCCATTGACACTGCACTACGCTCTGTGTAAAAAACAAAACAAACTATTTTACATACATGTATACAAACATGCATCTATACACACACGTAGGTACCCCCACAACCACCCTCCCCACCCCACCCCTCCCTGCAAAACATACACACACACACACACACACACACACACACACACACACACGTGTCTGATATCACTGTTTTGTGGAAGGACGTTAAACTGAAGAACTAACACACACACACACACACACACACGAGTGCTTATTCCATTATCCTCGATATAAAAGAATAATTTTAAAAAAACCAAAAAAACATACACACACACGCACACACACACCACACCACACCACAACACAACACCACACACTCACTCCTATCAGTATTAATGACAGACAAATACTCGACAGGCAGCTTATCTCGATCATTTGGATATCATATGTCACGTATTTCAGATCATTTACGTTATACTTTCTGCCTTGTCTCTCTCTTTCTTTTCTTCCCACTGATGGGTGGTAGAGGCACTCCCTCCCACTATGCAGTAAGTGTCCTGGTCTGACCTTTATGGTTGGCGAAGGTGTTGATAAGAGGAATGACTGAAGCTATTGTTTTTAATCTTGATGTTTAAATGATCTATAAAATATAAATGCACTCATAATCTGGGATTTAGTGGCTGACGAGGTTAAAGCCCTGTGATATGGTCTCTGTGGTTAGCGGGGGCTTTGAACTGGATTTGGTTTTGACTGGATTGAACTGGCACTGAAACCTGCATGTAGTGTGCTTCATGTCTCTACTGTCTCTATCGCCGGTGTTGTCAGTAGGAGTTCCACACAATGCCACCATGCTTCGCCATCTCTCTCTGTCTTCTGCCATCAAACTAATTAGCTTGGCAAAATCCTGCCATTTCCAAAACCAAACAACCCCCACTATAACCCCCCCCCCCCCCTCAAAACTCAAGTCAACAACACACAAACCATGCACACATAAAAGTAAAAGCAAACAAAATCTCTCTGACTAACAAAATCCCATCTATAATACTCAAACGGAAAATAATAAACCAGAACAGTGAAAAATAATGCTCTGGAAATGGCTGATAAAACTTTTGGGCACCGCTATTTCAAGAACAAGAAATTCACCTTTTGCCGAAGGGCATTTCTGCGAAAAAAGGCCTTGCACGATTCACAAGCGAGGACAGCAAAGTGATGAGCAAGGGCTTTGTCTCCACACACGGCGCAGAATTTATCGCCAGGGATTCTGAAGCGTTTTCGGACAACCCCATCGCCTGACCTCAGGGTCATGGTCACCCTTTCATGGGTATTGTTTGTGAAGGCTGCCATCTGAAAGTGAAAGTACACTTGTTGAGGTTATGTTGTTGAATATAATAAACTTTAAAGACAGTTGAAGGATGTAGGTAATTCGTGTGAATACACTTCATACAGAGTGTGTGTAAAAGTTTACATGGATTGTAGCAAAATGAGTGATTTTACACACAGACACACAGACCACACACACACACCCATCCACACAC
>CM060317.1:15534450-15551950 GCA_030674155.1 Stramonita haemastoma
CATTTTTTCCCTCCTTACCTTTTTAATATTACCACATTCCTTAGGATTTTAACCTTCTTAAATTTCATTGTTTTCTTCAGTAGTTCTTTTCATTATTGCAAGAATGAATATTGTTTTCCTTTTGTTTGGTTGCTCTCATTCATTTAATATTTCAATCTTTGTTGGAGTGGGGGTGGGGGTGGGAGTGGTTTTTTATTTTACTTTTACCTTTACCTTGTTTCCATGTGGTTTTGATTTCTCTTTTGGCGTTTTTTGCTCTGCCCTCTCCTTCCCCCTTTTGTTTCATTCATTTTTTTTCGGGGGGGGGGGGGTCTTTCTTTATCGGAACCCCTTCATCCCCCCAAAAACAACCAAATACAAACAAAAAGCTGGAAACACATCCCCCCCCCCCCCCCAACAAACTTAATACCCCCTTCCCTCCTCTTGAGGACCTGAATGAGCCACACACAGCGGCCAAAACAAACTGCAGCTTGTCAAGCATAGCCACTCCTTCAGTCATTGTCTTCTTCGGCTCAACGCGATGATATTTATATTATTAATAGATTATTAGTCACTTGGCTATCGTTATGATTCCTCCTCTTCCGATCACACCACGACTCCCACGCTCTGACCATCGAACTAACTGCCCCCTACACAGTCTTTTCCTTGGCCATAACCTTTACTTTAGGAGCATGTTATATTCTTCTGGCCCAGATTTAAGATCTACACTGAAGCTGACAAACAAAAACAAACCCTAACTGTCCTCGTGGTTCTTTCTAAGGTTACACAGTTCTGGGCCCTGATACTTTCAGTAGCCTAAGAGAAACACGATCAGCGTTTGAACAAAAAGAAAATAAAGACAACTTACGTAAATTTATAGGTTTCAAACAAGTGAAACACAACAATGAATGAGGGAAATACCCAAAATCAGCTTGATCTGGTCCGAACCTTTTGTTTGCAAAGACCACATACGGTCTGAAGCCAGAAAAGCGAATGTATGCAGCTATGAAGCAATACCTAGCCTAGTTCCAGCCTTGACCTTCCAACCTTTACTGTCAGGGGAGGCAATCGCAAGTAAACAGGACAAGCTGACACTGCGTGCGTTCCAGTTGTGAGGTAGTTGATGTTGATTAGTTTGTTATATTTTGTTAGTGATGTGTGCCTTGTTCCGTCTGTTTTCTATGCGTATGGGAACAATCTAGTTAAAAAAATATTTGGTTGTTTGGCTAATTATTGACCCCTTATGAACCTGTTCAACCGACTTATCAGGTCAGCTGTAAGGCTACCCTTTTCCAGCAGTTGTTGACACAAGCCCACAACACACACACAGCACTTGCTACACCCCTGTCACTCTCTCTCTCTCCTCCTCCTGGGAGACCAAAGCGCGTTTTCACTTCAGTTTGCCTGTCGCTCTTTCTGTTGGTGGTCGGCTGATAACCGTAATTACCAGATAAAATTACACACTGACTTTGTCTAGGCTCAGAGAACGAGAATGTATGTACTCTTAGTCTATCTGTACGAAGCTGAACCAGAAGCAGAGTAAGATGGCAGTGTTTGCGTCTGTGGAGTATGCATGTGGGGTTCACAGGTATGTCGCAATGCCTGGAAAATCTTGCTGTAAACAGGGAGAACATGAGCATTTTTTTTGTACTTGTTAAGATTGTGAATGTTATACACTTTCTTTATTGGTACTGTTGTGGTGCAGTGACTTGTCAAGGAAGTGTTGGTTGTTTGCCAGATCTATAGAAATGCACTTGGGCAAGTGCTGTGATGGTCAGTGACAAAGTTTTGCATCATATATCAGATCCAGAATAACCCTTACAAAATTAATTATTAGTTTAAATGCAGTTGACAGTCTTAACTGGTTATGTTTGCAAAATCTGTTATTCACTTATTGACTCTGCAGAAGTTTATAAATTATGCCTTGCTGTTTTAAGTTTTGTTTTATAAAATCAGTTAAGTTTTTTTTTTTCATATCTCATTATCTGTTATCAGTTGAAAAATATAATGCAACATTTTCTTTCAATCCTTGTGATGCAATGGATGCATGTGATAAAGCAAACTATAGGTAGATTAATTTTTTACTGGTATAACTATAAATCATAATAGATTAACTTCATTAAGTACTACGAAAAATCATTTGATCACTAGAGTATATATGTCTGTAGGCAAAAACCCCAAAAGGCTCACTCTGCTCAGTCTGTCATTAGTGTCAATGAGAATTTAAGTATCAGACTGATTATCTCTGCTAGTGCTGAAATTAGAGGGGGGTGCTGCTTAACATTAACCATCTGGTTGAGAAATGAGAGTATATATATTCTAAAGTAATTAACGCTGGTTCCTATTCTATTCAATATTCATGTTCAAGTGAAAATAAAACTATAAGTATAAGTTATACAGGTACAAAACTCTATTGGAAATCTTGGACCTAAATTAATCAGTCGTGGCTGATGGCATACATCACATAAAACCAAACACAGCATAAAGTCTGCATGCTGTATACTATAGATGAATATGAGGATCAGTGTTATAACAGTAATAATACAACATTATATAGACTAAATGTCACTACCACTTGAGAACATGTACAGTGTCAGATAAGTATATTTTTCAGAAAAGAACGTCACTTGCAGAGGTCCATGGTGGTGTACTTAGATTCACAAAGATGAATGGATTGAATTGAGAAATTGATGATAACAGATAAATGAATAGATTCATGTAGAAAATCCATTAAAAATAATCCGAAAAAGTTTTAAAAAGAGATTATCACTAATCTACAGTCACGCTCACAGTTAGCCAACAAAGCCAACAAAGTTGTGGAGCAGACAACTTCATGTCAGGAATGGAGGTCATCCCCACAATTTGCTTGTTTTCTTTAAAAGCAGTGACTATAGTGAGTCTATAGTCAAGAGAAGAGTTTAAAAAAAAGACAATCAGTATTGATTTTAAAGTTAAATAAATGTTCATGCCCCTGGTGCAAATAGTGAGTCTTGTCTTGTCTTAAACCAAAATGCTCACACTAGTTTAGTTGTTATGCACAGCAGTTCTCTCTCTCTCTCTTCTCTCTCTCTCTCTCCTCTCTCTCTCTCTCTCTCTCTCTCTCTCTCTCTCTCTCTCTCTCTCTCTCTCTCTCTCTCTCTCTCTCTCTCTCTCTCTATTGTGTGTGTGTGTGTGTGTGTGTGTGTGTGTGTGTGTGTGTGTGTGTGTGTGTGTGTGTGTGTGTTTCAAAGTGTTGGATTACCTAATTTGCTATTGTCAAAATTTCGCTTAAGCAGTAGTGATATTACTTGGCATAGTTTAGGTCAGTATTTACTCCAGAGCTATGCAGTAAGCCAATTTAACCAAAACAAGAAATTTAACTGTGAAGTAAAAGAGCTGTTGTGTTTTCATTTGTTAAAACTTGGTTATCAAATTTTTACTATTTATTCAATTCAATTCAGTTCATATGTTTTTGTTTGTTTAAAAAGAAAAAATTGTCATCCATTCCTACAGGCATGAAAAGGTCTTCAGTTCAGAAAGGCGGAATGGGTATTTAACATGTGTGTAAGATGTTTTTTATGTGCATTTCCACATTGGGCCTCAGTTCATAACTTCATTGTCTCATCCAAAGGACTTCGAGAGACATTCAATTTGAGTTTTGTCATCAAAATGGGGAGAGAGGGCAACAGCAAGGCTGGGAATCGAACCCAAGCAAGTGAACGTCTTAACCGTCCTGCCACAACCTTCCTTCGTCTGTTTCAGGGATTGCTACTGAATGATTGAGCAAAGCAGGTGAACTGCAGCCATGAGTAGTGCGGTGGAGGAGAAACAGCCTGCTTCAGCACTGGATAAGCAAGAGAAGCCACTGAGGAAGCGTCGGCGGGTGATAGGGGAGAAAGTGTGTGGGGTGTGCGGGGACAAAGCTCTAGCTCATCACTTTGGTGCCTTGGCTTGCGAGACATGCAAGGCTTTTTTCCGCAGAAATGCTCTGTCCAAGGTAATTTATAAGTACTTTATTTACCACCTGTGATGTGATTGGATGGAGATTGATTAATGTGTGTGTGTGTGTGTGTGTGTGTGTGTGTGTGTGTGTGTGTGTGTGTGTGTGTGTGGAATGTGTGTGTGTATATATGTGTGTGTGTATGTGTGTGTATATATATGTGTGTGTGTATATGTGTGTGTATGTGTGTGTGTATGTGTGTGTGTGTGTGTGTGTGTGTGTGTGTGTGTGTGTGTGTGTGTGTACACGTGTATGTGTGTACACGTGTATGTGTGTGTGTGTGTGTGTGTGTATAGGTGTGTGTATATCATTATATGTGTGTGTGTGTGTGTGTGTATGTGTGTGTGTGTGTGTGTGTGTGTTTATTTTATTTTTTATTTATTCTTTTGTATCAAGGATAATGGAATAAGCACTCATGTGCTTTTTTGCATCCAGTCCCTGTGTGTATGCAGTTTTGTAAATCTTGTCATCTGTTCCCACTGGCACACAATGACCTACCTGCTCTTACGAAAAGCGAAACAGGATTTAACGTGTGTGTGTTTTTTATATTTTAAAAAATTTATTCTTTTATATCGAGGATAATGGAATAAGCACTCATGCCCTATTTTACATCCAGTCCCCATGTGTATGCAGTTTTGTAAATTTTGTCATCTGTTCCAACTGGCTTACAATGGCCTACTCTTCCAAAAAGTGGAGTGTGTGTGTGTGTGTGTGTGTGTGTGTGTGTGTGTGTGTGTGTGACTGTGTGACTGTGTGACTGTGTGAGGGGTGATATACTTTTTCAGTACTTTAGAAAATTGGAAATACCGTAAGGCTCTACTGGAAGGTATTTTGTCACATGAGGTCTGCATATCTTTATGTTTTACAGTTTGTATTGCATCATTAATTGAAAGAATTAAAGTAAAAGAAGGCCCCAAACAAACAAGCCCCCTGCCCAATCACCCCCTCCCCCGCACACACACACACACACAAAAGAACAAAAACAACCCCGCAAAAGACCCCTGTTCCCCCCCCCCCTCCCCCCCTTTTGACTACATTGGCAGCTGAAGTCATATAACCACTTCATTTATACTCCCCTCCCCCTAAAAATAAAAACAACCAAAACAACCCCCCAAAAAACAACAACAAAAAAAAAACAACAAACAAACCCTACGGTTTTTGTTAATCAAAATGAAAGGATCATGAATACACCTTTTCACAGTTTAAAGTTTATTTATCTACTGTTTTTTTCCCCTGCAGGAACAAAGGAAATGTCTTTTCAAAGGAGACTGTCCCATTGATGTGAAGACGAGACGATTCTGCTCAGCGTTGTCGCCTTGCCAAGTGCTTCAGTGTAGGCATGCAAGCTGACCTTATTTTGGGTATGTTTGTTTTATGTTCATGTGCTCCATTCTGGGGATGCTGGGGGCCTGTCAGTATAAAACTATGAATTGCTTCCCCACCTTCTGGAAAGTCCGTGCTAGGAATTCCCTCTTTTCTATCCCTCTCTTTGTTTCTGCCTTGTTCCTTTTCTTCCTGTCACTTCCTTTTTGTGTATTTTCTTCCTTCTTGGTCCATTCTCAGTCTTTTTAGCAGAAAGACTTAGAACAATTATCTCCCTCATGCACTGTGGACTCTTTTTCATTTGCATTCTCACGCATGCCATTTTTTTCTACACACCGCATATATCTAGATATCTTTACATTCAAGGCACTGTTTTTGTCCTTGCAGACGAGGAGGAGAAGAAGCAGCGAGTGCTGAAGATGACGGAGAAGAAATGCAAAAAAGAGCAGTGCAAGTTTTCCCCGGAACGCGGAGGAACGAGCTCATTGGTGTCTCTGAGGCAGTCCCCCACCTGCGCAGTCTCCACCACAGGGGGCGAGGTGTCCTGCAGCCCTGAGCATGCCTCCAGTGGGGTGGAGCAGGTGTGGCTGGCGGCAGCCTCCTCTGAAAGCAGTGCCGTGGAGCTGCAAGTGGTGGGCAACCCTGCCTCCCTTCACATGGACTCGGCCCGCTGGAGCCAGCAGTCGCTTCCCGAGGAGGTGGGACAGAGCATGGAGGTCATGCTCTCCGGCACAGAAGGGCTGGTGATGGGCCAGGATTTCAAGAACTCGGCCTGCGGCAGAGAGAGCATCATCCATCAACCACAACCCCCCCCTTCCGAGTTCTCCTACCCGCCCACCCCTTCCACCTCTGGCTGTGGATCGGCCTACGCCCCGGATGCCTGGCCGTCCACAGCGCCCCCCCCGCCCGACGCGAACACTCCTCCACACCCACACACGTCGCCAGAGCTGGACACGGCGACGTACACATCGTCCTCCTCGGGGTCGCTGATGACCCACCCGGACATGGTCTCCACCTTCAAGCACGTCTCACGCGAGGAGCTGCCCTCCGACCCCTACATGTACTGGCGGCTGTCGGAGGAGGAGCGCTGCCTGCTGTCGCAGCTGTCTGCGGCCTACCAGGACACGGTGCTGTCGGTGCTGCAGGGCAGCCCTCCCCGGGAGACGGTGCGGGGCCTGACCCATGAGCTGTACTTGCAGGAGTGCGAGCTGGAGGCGGGCCAGGCCGTCAGCTTCGCCAAGCGCATGGAGGACTTCAGGCAGCTGCGCCTGGACGAGCAGATTGCTTTGCTGAAAGCGTCCACCTGTCAGGTAATTTGGGGTGGGGGTGGGGGGTGTACTGCTTTTGCTGTAATATTAGTGGGCGGGGGTGGTGAGATGGATGGGATTGGATTTGATTTATTCTTTTATATCGAGGATAATGGAATAAGCACTCTTGTGCTTTTTTACATCCAGTCCCCGTGTATATGCAGTTTTGTAAATGTCATCTGTTCCCACTGGCACACGATGGCCTATTCTTACGAAAAGCGGAACAGGATTTAACGTGTGCGCAAGATGTTCTGCGTGCGTTCGAACACGGAGCCTCGGTTTAAAGTCTCATCTGAAGGACTTTTGGGGAGAGTGGAGTCAGCACTGATGTTAACTCTGTGTGTGTGTGTGTGTGTGTGTGTGTGTGTGTGTGTGTGTGTGTGTGTGTGTGTGTGTGAGAGATGGACGGGGTTTGTGAGCTGCTTATTGACTTTTGCACTAAGGAGTGTGGGGGGGGGGGGGGAGGGGGAAGGGTGGAGGGGGGGGATGGATGGGGTTTGTGTGCTGCTTCTTGACTATTGCACTAGGGATTTGCAGAATTTCATTTCTTAAAAAAACAAAACCAACCCAGTTACTAGAGCTGTGTATAATACAGGAGTATGGAATAAGGAACTAAAGGAAAGGAAGACATAGCAAAATCTTAGGAAATTAAAGGAAGCCCCTGAACTTGTGGCTTGACCTTGATCTTGGCTTATAAAGTTTTGTGGTGATACTTTTCATTTCGGTGTGCTACATGTCTGTACCACGACTTCAAGGAGTCAGTCACTGCACATGAATAAGAAGAGATTGTATGCAAAATGAACAGTCTTCCATGTTTCTCCATACCACACACACACAAAACACACACACATACTCACACACACAAACACTCTCATATATTGTAGCATTTATCTTACTCACACTCACTTGCTTCTATTTGTTATCTTTTTGTATGTATAGTTCAAGCAGTTTCTGATGATTAGACATGTTTTGTTGTTGTTGTTTTTGTTGTTTTTTCTATTATCCTCCATTCACCTGTCCACACAAACACACCGACTTTTTTTTTTCTCAATCTCTTTTCCTTCCCAATCATTTGTCTAAAATCACTTTCTAGTGGATAGACGTTAAAATAAAGACACACACACACACACACACACACACACACACACACACACACACACACACACACACACACACACACACACACACACACACACACACTCGAACACTGTGCGCACTTATATACACATGGTCACCATCTTATCACAGCACTATTGCACACAGTGACACACATGTACTCGTGCATATCTACACGTTTGCATGGGATGCTTGTCTGTCACTTCATTTGTCTTCTGTCTACGCATGATCGGATTGTGTGTGTGTGCAGACACTGGGAATCCGCAGCTGCGCGTTGTACGTGTCAGAGAAAGATGCCTGGCTGACCCACAGAGGCTACTTCACTCTGGCCCAGTGTCTGGAGCTCATCCCCAACCACCCCCACATCGGCGCCAACCTCAAGCTGTGTCGCACCATCAAGTCCATCGTGAAGAACGACGTGACCCTCTACGCCTTGCTGCACTGCTTCGTGCTGTTTGACCCCAGCGACGAGCGCATTATCGACCGTCAGCTGATCAACTCCATTCGGGACAAGTACATCATCCTGCTGAGGCACTACCTGGAGTCCATCTACTCTTACCTGCACAGTGACAAGTACATGATGGCCCTGCAGGAAAACCTCGTTTCCTACCGCAGTCTGTGTCAGGAGGGCAAGCCCCTCATCAAGAAGTTCTTCCCCTCCATTCCCAACAAACTGCTCATCGAAGTCCTGGATTTAGACTGACGGTTTGTCTGCCGGTTGTCTGTGTTCGGTCTGCTTGAGGAAGACTTCCACTTCTGTGGTTGACAAAGCTAGTTTTTTATTCACTGGTGAATTTTCCCCACTAAAAAGGGAGAATTAGAGTTGGAACCAGCTTTGAAAGTCAGAGGGATGGCTTCTGAACACCTGTATGGGATTCACATGGTGTTTGGAAAATGGAGTGCCATGGAGAAGTGTTTGAAAGTCGAATGAGTATGTGAAAGATTGGGAATTGCCATGGAAGCTGCTACTGCCATGAAACTTAAAAAAAAAGGTCACATGCTACTTACATGTTTGTTACTGATGGGCAAATCATATAAATGAAGTGAATTTGTTCCTAACTCGGGATCAAAGTCAGTTTGCCTGTAAGGTCTGCTCACCACCACACCAGGAGAAAAAATGGAGACAGCAAAGTCTTCAAAGATAAGTCAAGGAGTGCAGAAAGTTCTGCCTTTGTTCACAGCTGGATGCATCTTTCACGACATTCATGTCTTTTGGGATGTGGTTATAATGTTTGGAATTGTTGAGTTTTTAATCACCAAACTGCCTGAATTCATTGGAATGTATTGTTTCTGTGTGGGATGTGTCTGGAAAGTTAGAAAAAAAGGAAAGAAAAAAAGAAGAAGAAAGAAATAAAAAGAAAAGAAGGAAATGAGGGAAGAATGAGCAAGTTGTAAATGTTGGAGAATTGTGCAGTCAGATTTACAAGGCCGTAGATAAACCGGTGAAAGGACATGAAGTTCAGGATAATTCTTGTTCTGGAAGTGCTTTAGTGTATAATTTGGCTCTCTTTGCAGAAAATCCTTTTTTATTTGCAAGAAATCCTTGCACCTACACATATATCATGCACAAAATACACGCACACTCACTCTCTCTGTCTGTCTCTCAATCGTTCTCTGTTTGCCCCAGGGTTCGCAATAACCGGTAATTGCCGGTATTTTACCGATTGTAAACAGGGAATACCGAAAATTTTCGAAGCAGCCGGTACCACGCGTACCGATTCTGCTTGCCTGTGACCGATTAGATTTCCGTCTCAAAAAAAAAGTCTGAAGTGACATTTTCTGACAGTCAGTCATGCGCCTGTACTGTGTTTACGCATCTACTACCCCTTCCCACCCTTCCGATGAACATCTTTGGCGCCAGCCTCTTTAGCCTAGCACGCAGAACAGCAAGCTTTACTGTGAAAGAATAGAGCTTCGCGCTCTTCTCGGCATGACAGTAACTTCCATTCACAATGAGTAAATGGGGCCTAGATTTATCTATTCTTTATTCTTTTAATCTTTTATATCGAGGATAATGGAATAAGCGCTCCTGTGCTTTTTTTTACATCCAGTCCCCATGTGTATGCAGTTTTGTAAATGTCATCTGTTCCCACCGGCACACGATGGCCTGCTCTTAGAAAAGCGAAAGCGGAGAGTCTTTGACTATGAATTTGCGCGTTGCTTTGAGAGAGAAGAGTCGAAAACTAAATCTAAATTGAACAAAAGATCTAGATGAGCGCTAAGCATAGAAACAAGAATGAAGAATGTAAGTCTCACGAATGGTGCCATGCAAAACAACAGACTGACACAGACAGTGACACAGGCGCTAGAAAAAAAAATCATATTTCCTGCGTGGCTTCGTGCCCAAGAAGCGAGTGGCAGCAGCACGGCAGTCAAAGTCTGAGAGATTTGCATTCAATTTACATTTAGTTTTGCTGCTGAACAATTCCCCCCTCCCCCACCCCCTCACTGAATAGTTTCGTTTTGTTCGTAGTACGTACCGGATTTTATTTTCTGGGGACCGATTTTGGGGGAGGTGGTCAAGATATCTCTGAAATGGCAACTGGCAGTACCGGTTTTAAAAAATCCTAGTGCGAACCCTGGTTTGCCCCCCCCCTTTCCCAAAATATTACAGTTTGTACAAATCAGACTGTTGGTGTTTTGGGGATCTATTCTTTCTCCCTTCTAAATTAAAGGCAATTATTGTTGTATCACAGTTTTAGTTGTTGTTATCAGTTTTTTATGGCTTTATTTTGGGGGGTAAGTGGGTAAGGAAGGATCTTTTTAAAAACTGTTGTACATAACAGCATTACAGCCTTCATTTTAAACCACTGACACATTGTCAAACCTTGTTTGATCCTATGATTTTAGCACTAGAAATCCACGAGATTCTAAGTGATAGGTGAAAGGCCACACATGTATACAGTTTTTGTATTCATGAGCCAAAGATAATTCCGCACTGCTGCCATGTTAGTTTAGCTGTGTTCATCTGTGATATAACAAGTTTGTGCTTCAGAGGATAAATTCATCTACATTCATTGATAATGGCATTATTTTAGTGTTCTGGAAATATCAGTGACATTGAATTGAAGAATAAGGATAGATCTATCTACTTCAGTACTTGTCAGTGGCATTATTTTGATATTATAGGTAATTGTTGTATCACAGTGCTCAAACAGCAAAATTGGGCATTTGTTATGTCGAGTAAGGTGTGAAATCTGTGCTACGTCTCTTGCATTAGCCTAGTGAAATTTAAGCCTTCATTCGCAAACGGTGTTAAACATGTTCCGATTGTTCGGAAAATATCAAACCATGGCACTTTTAAGTTATGTATGAAAGTGCTGATCTCTTGGCAGATCATGAAAGAGCAAACTTTTGCATCTTCGGAAAATCAGTTGATTGTAAAAATGGCAGAGTGACTCGTTCTGAAGTGATTTCAGCATCAAGCACAGCCTCTGTTCTGCTGTGTACTGGACAGCAGCAAAGCACACACATATACAGGACTTGTTTTCTGGCCATGCAAAATGTCTTTGTGAGTCCACTTCAAAATCAGTTGAATGTTTAATCAGCTTTTTGTATGTGGGCTTCAACTTGATTTAAAACTGAGAAAGGCATATGAACTTCTTCAATCTTAACAAGAGAGCGCATTGATGTTTATCACAATATCAGTATGTCAGTTGATGCAACACAAACTGGTTTTCTCATGGAGATAAAAAGCTTATAATGCTAGATATTAACACTGAGCATTTATGCACGCACACACACACACACACACACACACACACACACACACACACACACACACACACACACACACACACACTATTTATCTTTCCCCCTCCCCTCTTTACTACTCTACCCCCACTCACCTCCCTCCCTTTCTGTCTCTTTCCTTCTTCATTATTCTTCCCCATCCCCACCTCTCTCTCTCCTCTTCTCCTCTCTCTCTCTCTCTCTCTCTCTCTCTCTCTCCTCTCTCTCTCTCTCTCTCTCTCTCTCTCTCTCTCCTCTCTCTCTCCTCATCTCTTTCTCTCTGTCTCTGTCTCTGTCTCCGTCTCTCCACACACACACACACACACACACACACACACACACACACACACACACACACACACACACACACACACACCACACTGTTTAGTCTTTCCCCTCTCCCCTCCTACTATTCTGCTCTCACTCACCTCCTTCCCTCTTTCCTTGTTCACTGTTCCCCCCCCCCTCTCTCTCTCTCTCTTACACACACATACTCTCTCTCTCCCCCCCTCTCCCCTTTTCACTAGTAAAGTAGTAATCCCCTCCACCTCCCTGTCTATTTGTTTTGCTCTCTCCCTTCTCTAGTCTCTCTGCCTCCCGTTCCCCTCTTCACTATACTTTCCTTACCCCCCTCTCTCTTGCAATAACACACACATGCACACATGCATGCACTACATATGCACGCATACACATACGCTTGTTCACACCCATGCGCATTTTGGTATCTTCCTTTTTGAAAGCTTTAAAAAGAAACACAAATTTTGAACCGTATTAAGTATCACCATATATCACTCATTAGACCTCCAGATTTACTAGTTGATAAAAAAAAAAAAGACAAAAAGCTTCTGAACTTTTGTATTGTGGAAAGAAATGGGGGAGGAACAAACAAACAAAGAACAAAAATTGAAGAAAAAAAGGTTGTTTATTCTTAGTTGAAACAGGGTTTCATGAATAACTGGCAAAAGTTCTGAAACTCTGAAAAATACTGAAAATGGTCATGAAAATACTGAAGTCAGTAGTATGAGGATGCACAGGTCTGTGTACCTGTGTTTCTGTTATGTAACTGCTTACAGAGTGTTGTGTGTACTGTTTTTAGTTTCCCAAGCTTGTAATGTTTCAGGTATTCTCAGAATTGTTTTTACTTCTGATTTTATGGGTAATGGAAAAGTGTTTTTGTTTTTTTTGTCTATGTTCCATCCAAAGCCTTCAAAAAGGCTGTATATGATATGCCTTAGAAAAACAGATCTTTAATGTTATCATTTTGAAGTAAGTACAACCGATTTTGGCAGCATCTGGTAGGCTAGGTGTAGGGGCATGACTGAATGTCTCCAGGCACAAAATGAATATATAGCATCCACTTTATAAACTAGTAGAAATGCATACATGTAAGAACAGAAAAAACTTTTTAATTATATATCAGTTCAAAGGTCCAGTATGTCAAGCTAACATTTTTTTAGGGTTCCCTGTTCATATCCTATAGTCAAGTAGACCATTAGGGCACCACTGAATATTTTGCAACCAGCTTCCTCTATGCATCAGGGCTCTTTGGTTTTAGCACTTACAAAATGCATGAACCCAATTGATAGTTGCTAAAAGTTTTAAATGGGAAACTGGAAAATTGTTTTTCATAGATGAGCAAATGTATAGTTAGTAGAAAAGAAAAAAAAGTACATTGTTTAAATGCTGTTTTTCAGGAAGGACTTGAAAGAGTGCTATGCTTGAAATCCAACTCAGCCTGTGATTAGAATATGTGCCTGGAACGCTCCCTGGAACAAAGCCTTTATGATATATAATAATCATGTTTTATGCAATCTCTGTTATACAGTTTTTCCAGGTCAGAAAATATGCATGCTAGAATTTTGAATGAAGAAGTACCACTTTGTGAATCAGTGTTAGATGCAGATGTGTTAGTTTTTCTCTACATATTTTACATTAGCTGAATATGGGAGCATACTATGACTATGAGCGTATAGTCCTTGTTTCCCGTATTGGATTTGTGTACACTCCGTAACACTGTTTTCTTTCTGAAAAAGTGCCTAATTAAAGCAATATTTTCAGAACTGTCAAGTGTTCTTTTAACCAGTAATGGGAACACATTTTGAATAAGCATGCAAGGGAGAGGATATATATAATTTTATATATTATGAGCGGGAAAAAATAAATGGGGGGAGGGAGGGAAAGTTAGGAAAGTGTATGTGTTGTCTCTACGATGATACGGTTAATTACATAGCACTAGCAGCTTTCTCTTTATTGATTATGTGCTCAAATATTGGAGCTCCATGGATGGTGAGATATATAACCATAATGATTTGAGAGTGTACATTATTGTAATCTGTATGGAAAGAGGGAAAGCAAATTGTTTATGAAAGGAAAGGGTTTTATACATGTGTACATGTCGTAAAGTCATGTTCATGTATTTGTTTTACATTTGCATGTTTTATTCATTTCTCCAGGTATGGTAACTAGGTTTCTATAGATTTATAACTAGTCTGTTCTTAACATGTGTCATTTTTATTTGTTTTTTGTTTTTTTTTGTAAGGGAAGGGTAGGGTTGGGTTAATTTCTGGTACGGTTTTGTTTCTTTGTTCAGGTGGTTTGGATGGTGCCATTTTTTAGAAGGGGAGGGGGGGGGGATGATGGTAGAAGGGGAAGTTTTTTTTATGATTTTTGTTTGTTTCATTGCAGAGATTGTGTGGTATTGTTACGGATTATTTTCTTTGTATCAGCAATAACGGAATGTAGAGAAGAGCATTATTCTTCTTTTCCTGCAAAGCATCCAGCTGGTACTATTTTCAAAATGGGTAATGGTTTACATCACATTTTCTTCAGATTAGAAACTTGCAAATTTTGCTTGTGTTTTTTTTTCTGGTTGGTTGGTTTGTGGTGGTGGTTGATGATGATGACATGTTTTTTGTTTTTTTTTTTTTTGGTGGGGGTTGGGGGTTAGAAGGTTGAAAAGAAGGGGTAATGTGTCTTTATGTAGGAATAAATCTTCTTTTGTTTTCTTGTTTATTTTCACTTTTTTCCATGTCATATCTGTGTTTTATAGAAAGGTGATAAAACAAATCTATATATTTGATACAGAGGGGATCTTGCAAGCCTCTATCTGCTTAATGATGATTTTCTCTGAACCCTTTACCTCTTCAACTGTGGCAGAACCGCACAAAGCAATGTCGAATGGACTGCATGTATGTACCTTTTGTGTGTGCACGTGTGTTCCTCAGCTAGAGCTCTGAGGTTCACCAATGGTGAGATGTTGCATATGTGACCATTTTTACTGCCCTATTCTGACTTGAGGGATATGTGTACTTTGAAAACGGCTTAAGCTTAGAAAGTGTCACCATTGAAATGAATAGAATTCCAGTTGTTTTTGTTTTTGTTTTAAAAGGGGTTAGTGAAGAGAGTGTGGCATGATATAGCCCCATATTTTCTTTCTTTTTTTAGCATTTTTTTCTCACACAATTTTGATGTTTTCAGTATCCTCCCAGTCAGCTGACTAAAGCAACCAAGATGTCGATTTTCCTGAAAGCTTGCTTGTATGTTTGAAACCAAACCTTGCTTTGAAAGCAATAGAGTCACTTTTGTTTTGACTGTGGCACATTCCAGCAGTCTGTCAACATAAGTGCCATTTTTAAGGAGTGTTGGCTATGGCATCATGATGTTTGGCTTTGGCCTCAGTCAGAGTGGATTTCAAGTTGTCGTTTTTATTCTAACAATTATGTAATCATATTTCCCATTGTTATTGTTTTTTTTGGTCATATTTCTCTCTGTGTGGATGCAAATTTGTAGCGTAATCGAAAATTCAATTTTGTATTGAAACGCGTTGTTGAAAATGTTTCAGATCAAAATTGTTTTGGTTTGTACCTCTTTGAGTGAGTTAACAGGTAACTTTTTCTGTTTTTAAATAAAAATCTATTTTTCAGGTTTTAATTGTGTGAAATCACAGGTATTGCCACTGGAAGTTTTCAGTTTGCAGGGATCAAGTGTACTCTCTCTGATTCAGACAACATTTACGGTGACTGGAAGTTTTAATTAAGAGAAATGGGGTCAGTTAACTTATATGCTTGCATTGTCTTGTTCTCAGCATTGCAGCACTCTTACCTTTGGTTTCAGTTTATGATTCATCGGTCATTCAGTGAAGTACCACTCATTGCACAGTTTGGACAGCAAAGGTGTGCAGGGTGGTCAGTTTAGCTTCAGATGTGGTGCTGGAATGCTTTCCTTCTGTTCACCTCATTACTTGTGATATGAGACTTATCATGCGATCTTTAATAATTATATTCATCTCTCGCCTTCTCTCTCTCATGAACAGAGAGTGTCCTAGTGTTGTTTTTTTAAAACTTACTGAACACTAGCGTGACTTATGCGATCTTTAATTAGCATACTCATCTCCCTCTCTGTCTGTCTGTTTCTATCTGTCTCTGTCTCTCTAGCTCTCTCTCTCTCACTTCTCTGTTAGTCTGTCTGTCTGTCTGTCTTCTGTCTTCCTCTCTCTGTCTTTCTGTCTGTCTGTCTCTGCCTCGTCTCTGTCTGTCTGCTGTCTGTCTTCTGTCTCTGTCTCTGTCTCTCTCTCTCTCTCAGATACACATTATATATCAGCATGCTTGTATATTCATGGCAAGCTGTATATTTGAAAAAAGCACAAAAAAAAAAAATCATAATCACGTAATAGTAATAGTAGTGTTGATCATGATAATGATTCATATTGCTCTTGTCTTTGGTGAAGTAGGCAACTACCATGTCCAACTACAACAAAATGTTACAAGCCGACACTGTCCGTATTGCTTGAAGACTTAAGCATTTGTGCTTGTAGTCAGGGTGAAGTGAAGTAACACAAAAGCCTAGACACAGAGTCATAGGTGAGACACATGATATATTGTCAGTACCATAGCGCGCTGTAGCTGGAGTTTGTTGATTTGATTGAACTTTACACTTGTATTGCTAAAACAGGAACAAGAAATTGAGGAAAAAGCTTTTTTGGTTAAGTTTTTCATTGTGTGTGTGTGTGTGTGTGTGTGTGTGTGTGTGTGTGTGTGTGTGTGTGTGTGTGTGCGTGTGTGGTGTGTGTGTGTGCGTGTGTGCGTGTGTGTTGGGCATGCATGCGTGCATGTGTGGTGCCTTTGTGTATTTTGGATGGAATGTATTTTTGATCTTCAACTTTTCTCTGTCAAACTTGTTACTGCTCTTTTTGGATCTACATTGGCACTTTTTATACTTTGTTTGCTGTTTATCTATAAAAAAAAAAGCAAGCAACCCCCTCCCCCCCTAAACCAAACAAGCAAAAAAACAAACCTTTTTACTTGATAACTGAGAACTTTTTGACTATTTTTCTGTGGGAACATTTTAATTCCTGGCTCAACTTCAGCTCAAAATGAGAATCATCACCCTCAGGGTCACACAATATAGATAGGTGATTGTGTTTCTGTTCCTGATGTAGCTTTGTTAATTGTGTTTCTGTTCCTAATGTAGGCATTGTTAATTGTGTTTCTAATACAGCCTTTGTTAATTGTGTTTCTAATGCAGCCTTTGTTAATTGTGTTTCTGTTCCTAATGCAGGCATTGTTCATTGTGTTTTATACAGCCTTTGTTAATGTGTTTCTAACAGCCTTTGTTAATTGTGTTCCTAATGCAGCCTTTGTTAATTGTGTTTCTGTTTCTAATACAGCTTTTTAAAATTGTGTTTCTGTATCTAATGTAGTCTTTGTTAATTGTGTTTCTGTTTCTAATGCAGCCTTTGTTAATTGTGTTTCTGTATATATATGTGTTTATGAGTGTGAAGATTTTTATAAATGTGTTCTTGTAGATCATATATTCATTTGTTGACTGTATAAGTTAGTAGTATTCTAGTACAATGTTAAATGTAATTTTGTATCCAAATGAAAGTTGGTACTTTGATTTTCTGTTTTTGTGCATAATAATTTAATATGAAAATATCTAATCATAAAAAAGGGAGTTGCAAGATGTTTTGCAATGTTTTTTATTCTAGGGGAGGGGGGGGGGGGGAAGGGATGGAGGATGGAGGGTGGTATGGTAGTGAGCAGCTAGACTAGTGTGCCTTTGAACT
>CM060317.1:15556950-15564450 GCA_030674155.1 Stramonita haemastoma
ACATGTGTGTGTGTGTGTGTGTGTGTGTGTGTGTGTGTGTGTGTGTGTGTGTGTATGTGTGTGTGTGTGTGTGTGTGTGTGTGTGTGTGTGTGTGTGTGTGTGTGTATGCCCATGCTCATGTGTGTGACTTATGCATGCGACACTTCTTTCCAAAGTGTCCACCCTTAGCATGTCAAGAATTCCAACATTTGATATTTCTGCTTATAAGGTATTCAGACTGCATGGAGGCCCAGCTCAATTGGAAAAGGAAGGAAGAAAAGGCGTGTGTGTGTGTGTGTGGGGGGGGGGGGGGGGGGGGAACAGGAGGGAGGGCTAGGTAGGCAGCCTTGAGTTTGGTATTACAGCGTCATGTTTCAGAGTTTTAGAAAGGAGTGGCAAACTTCACGTTATTGTGAGCAGTAAGGGAAGCAGGAGTGTACTGGTTTTGGAGGAAAGGGAGAGGGGTGGGAAGGGGGGAGGGAGGAGAAAAGGGAGAGGTGAGGGGAGAAGCGAGGCATAAGCTAGATCCTGTTTTTGGACTGAAGCTGATGACCCCATGTCGGTCGAAAGGTCAGCTCATGTCAGGCCAGGAAGCAATTCCAAGTGTGTGGCGAAAGTAGGAGTACTTCCTGTGATTTCAAATGCGAGGTTTTAAAAAGGTTTTGTCAGTCATGGTACGATCAAGTTTTGTACGGGTGTTGGGTTGGTTGGTCATCCTGTCATGTAAGATTTTAAAGCGCAGTGATGGTACATTTTTGTAAATGTTATTGATTTTAAGGGGGTACTAGCCTAGGTGTTGCTGTACTGCTAATGAATCTTACCAAAAAAAAATTAGTCTGGTGTTGGAGTATTTTTCATGCACAACTTTGTATTTCTGTGGCATTTTTTTTACAATCCATCATGGCATGATATTTAAAAACAAACCAACAAACGCACAAACCTAAAGAAAACTGAATAATATTTTGATAAAGGACACTTTAACAGCAGTGAAATTAGTAAAAAAAAAAGTGGAAAAAAAAATCCCAACCCATAAATTGTTTTTGGCAAATGTTAAACACCTTTACACACACACGCACGCACGGCGCACGCACGCCACGCACGCACCACGCACACACGCACACACACACACGCACACACGCACACACACACACACACACACACCACACACACACACACACACACACACACACACACACACCCTTCTGCCATCCCGTCAACTCAAACCATCATTTTCCTAATTAGGCACTTACAATAAGAATACTGAAAGAGAGTTACATTCAAAACCCTGTAAAGAAAAAAAAGAAGAGACATATTTCTTACACTGTCATTAACTCTTTCCTCACAAACATGCTGACAATAAGCATGTTGTGTTGTTGAAAGCATGTTTACAGTAGAGAGCAGTTGAGTGGGGAAATGAACAGTTATGCAAACAAACTGATAACCTTTTAAGAGTTATTTTGTATCCTCCAGTTGTTTATGTTAAGAATGATTCTGTATTTTCCAGTTGTTACATTGTCGCAAAATTTTTCTCATGGATTGTATGGGGATTATGCTTGTATTGAAAAATGAAATCCTTTTACTCTGCCATTTTAAATCATAACTATACATACAGTGGATGTTCATGGCAGTATAGTTTGGCATTGATGATACTATTATGAGTATAACCACAGTGGCCAAGGCCATGCCCTGATTAAGAAATCATGGCTTTTCAATCCTTTCCGACCATTCGGCATGATTTTAGCATGGTGAGAACTCTTATGGCACTTGTTTATTGTTCTAGATTGTCCATGAATATGCAAGAGCTATCATAACATGCTATATTATTCACCATGACCAAAATGGACCAGAATTGAGGGGTGTTGTGGTTGAATATAGGACTATGCAACAACGGTTTTAAGCATCAGTACCCCCCATTGATCAAAACGAGTTTTTGTTTGTCAAATTTAGGACAGGAAGGTTTTAGATATTTGGTAATATAGATGTTTCTGTGTAGATGTATTATGGCCTGTGTTTATTGTTGTGAGATTGTAATCTGCAGTTGTTTGCGTCAAAAAATGGTTAATCAATGATAAGATATATAAAGAAACAGGTACACATGGGAACAGATAGATGTTTGAGTGCTTGAAAATTTAGTGCATATACCTGTATAGAAGGCAGGTGTAACTTGTGAATCTGTTTGCAGAATGAAGTAATCAATAAACATAGATATGAATTGTGTGTGCATGTCAGTTGTAAACATGTGGTCATATATGTCTGGCTCATGCGCAGACACCATTCACATGCACACATCAACCCACTCTCATACACCCACATCTGCTACCACCACCATCCCCCCCCCACTTTTCACACACACACACACACACACACACACACACACACACACACACACACACACACACACACACACACACACACACACACAGGGAGGAAGGGATGGAAAGAGAGAGAGCAGGTATGTATGGAGATACAAATGCTCTGGTAACTATGTTATTATGCACATACACTTCTACAGCTGCCTCATAACGCTTATGGATTTGTACATGTAGATGGGATTCTGCTCAGTGTGTCCAGTTTTAGGTGTAAAACACATGCTTTTTGATATTTGTTATACTTTTCTATTTCACTGTTGAAAATATAGCAATATTTGTTGATCATATTATTACTTTGTGTTTAATGGGATGCACAAAATATTTCGATGGACCTGATTATGATTTGATATACATCATGTTGTGCTCCAAGTGTAGCTAAACGAGAAACTGGTTGTATTTTTTCTGTTGGTTGTGTCAAATGTATATGGTAAATTTCATGTTTTTATTCATTTGTTTTTTTTAATACTTTCCTTGTTTGTTAGTATCATAGTGTGGATAGAGCTTAAACAACAGCAATATTCAACAACCATTTGTTGATTGTTTTGTTGTTTCTGTTTTAGTGTAATGCTTCGTACTCTTTCAGATCTCTTCTGAGTTTGGTACTTTGATTGCTATGAGCGGTTTTCACTTTTATATTTTAATCAGGAGTTTTGTAGTTTAACGCAGATTTTTGCGTTCACTCAATTGTACATTTGTTTGCTGGGAGATGAGATGAGTTTGACGACACTATCAGTATGTTAACAGTATAATTATGATGTAAACTGTAATATATCTTGACATGATTTGTACTGATTTGGTTTTCATTTTATTTGGTTCCTGTTTCTTTTTATGTCGATGTTGATTTAATTCAATGTTGGTTTGCTATTCATGATATTAGATGATGTTTCTTTTTAAATTGTCATCAGGTTCAAGTATGCATGTGTTACGCCCATGCATGTGCATACACTTGCACACACACAAACTTTCAAAAGCATGCATACTCAAACTAAAGGTCTTGCAGATTTCACCAATCTAACTATGGGTGTGAATTCGTTTTGGCATCAGTAAATCACCATGTGACCATCCCCCTTTTATCCAACTTCAAAGGTTGTGATAGTTGTAGATTGTATTATAGCCTCAGTGGATTTTTCCGATTTAAGGTCTGAGAAATTCAAAAGGCGGCAACAGTTCCTTCTCACTCACTCAGTCAGGCAGCCAACCCAATTACCAAGTGCAGGACCCTTGGTTCACTTTCCATCTTTTCACCTCAAAAAGTCCCCATAAACAGCGAAAAGTCTTGAACATGGATCTTACATAACCTTAATAATGCACTGGCACCAAATTTGTTGTATGTGTGTGGTCGATTTCTGCAGCATGTGTATATTCTTTTTCTTTTTCTTTGTTTTGCTGTAAAGAAAGGTAACAAAGAAAATGAATGCTGTCTGTGCTTAATGAATATGCTGTAAAAGTCCAACTTTTTTTTTCTGTTAAAAGTTGGTGTTGCTGTTGTGTATTTTTGTGCATGTGTGTGTTTCTGTCAGGTGTAGTAAAATAAATAGATGTATTCAGTTTTTAAGCTTCTCTTGTTCCTTAAAAAACAATTAAACAAATTCTTCTTCTTCTTCTTCTGCATTTCCCTAAATAAAAGAAATGATTCTGACTGCAGTGATTGATTATTTAGATGAGTTCAGACTCCCTGGTATTTCTTATTCTTTTCACTGTTTAATATGTTTATATTTATGCACATATAATTCTGCTAGCAATGAGTAAAAGTATGAATGGATTCAGCTCTGTTGCATTTCTTGTTCCTTGTTTTAGAAAATCATTTCAAACATTTGAGTTAGCCAGCAGTTGATTAAAAAAAAGAAAAAGAAAAAGTTCAGGTCTGTAGAAATGCGTGTTCCTTTCATTTTTCACCCTATCCTTGATGTAATGTAATATTCTGTCCTTCAAGATCATGTAAAGAAATTAAAAAAAACAAAACATTGATTTGAAAATAATTTTTATGCAGCTAAAAATAATCAGGCACAATAATCTACTTATGATTTCTGAAGTACATAACAAGAAACAGCACAAAACTGACAGACTACAAAAAAAGTTCTGTGGCTGTTAATGTTCTTTTTGTTGATCATATTACTTTACTTGTTGTTTTCTTTGTTTGGGATTTTGTTCTTGTTTTTGTTTTGTATGTTCGGTTTATTTATTTATTTTATTTTTTTTTAGGAAATTTTTTTTGGGGGGGATGTTTGTATGTCACTTATCCCAGTCTATATGTTGTGTTTTTCTCAATACTTTTAACATTTATGTAGTTTCAGCCATGTACACACACACATTATTGTAATGTGCTAGTTGTGTTGTAGATTGTGTTTATGTATGATCACAAGAGATGTTTGATTTTGTAATGTAATGAACATCTGATAGTTGTGATATTTAGTTTGGAGTTACGTTAGTGTAGATTCTTCACCATCACCTGACACTTAGTCTAGGAGACCATTTGGGCATCTCTGAAGATTCTGCATCCATTTTCCTCCGCTCTTTGCGATTCTCAGCTCAGTGAAGATAAGACAATGCTCTCAGTGTAGATAATGTTGTTAGAGTAGATTATACTGTTTGTGAACTTTATGAAGAAGGCCAGCACAGGATGATCACAGAGGGAGAATTGGATTGTTAGAGACGTTTCTTCCTTCCTGGAAAAAAATAAAATAAAATAAAAAGGTGTGGAAGAAGATGGGGATGGGGGCTCACTTTGTATTCAGATCACAGAGAACCAGTTTTTGGTGGTTTGTGTTAAAAAATGTGGTGGTTGTGTTTTTTTGTATGGTGCTTTACATGACTTTCGATTGGCTAAAAACTAATGCGAAAATGTGTGTGTGTGTGTGTGTGTGTGTGTGTGTGTGTGTGTGTGTGTGTGTGTGTGTGTGTGTGTGTGTGTGTGTGTTGTTTTACTTTGGAGTGGGGTTTAGACCAACCAGTTAATTTGTTTCTTTGATGGAATATTTGATTATTATACCATATTGTTTGTGAATATTGCCAAGTCTTGTGGTTTGACTGTTTTGGTTTTGTTGTGTTTTTTTGGGGGAGTCTTGTTTGTAAACTATGATGTCCATTTCACAGATGGCCATTTAGCATTATTTCATTGTGTTTGGCTATTAGTGGTAGCTGTTTTTTCCGTGTGCGACATACTATTGTATTACAATACACACATGCTAGAACATGTTCTTGTTTCCATGTCTGCTACCCAGCTGTGTGCCCTGTTGTTGATTCTTACTGATTTAGAAGGTTGGCAATAAAAAAAAAAACTGTTGTATTTTTCATAATGGTTTGGCAATACGAAGCTGTACATTTCTTGATTTATATTGTCTCGGTCAAATACTGAAAAAAGCATTCCAGGTACAAAGTGTGTCCCTTAGTTTAAATGTCAAATCCTTTTTTTCTTTCCTTTTTTTTGTGTTTCTTGTAAAATTCAGGCAGCAATACATTTTTTGGTTTTATAAGACTTTTATGCCTTCAACAAGCAACTGGAGATTTGGGATTTTGAAGGCGTCAGTGTGAAATCTTTATGGTGTTTTTTTTTTTTTTTTTTCTTCATGGTAAGTTGGCTTGTGATTAGATTTTTTAGAAGACATCCTGCTTTTGAAAGCTTACTTCTGGCACAAGTTGCATGTTTTAGTACTATGCATGATGAAAGATTGCCACCATATTACAAACTATTGTTGTTATTGGAAGTGTTGATAAAATCAAGTATATGTGTTAATGTGTGACAGGTTAATTGCTGTGATTACACATGAACTATTCAATTTGATATATGCATAATGGGATGTCTCTCTCTCTTCTCTCTTTGTCCTGTCTCTGTCTTCTCTGATTGTCTGTCTCTCTCTCTCTCTATATATATATATATATATATATATATATATATATATATATATATATATATATATATGCACTTGTATTTGTTTTATGCCTTAGTGGATTATTTGTTAATTTTGGCATTGGCTGATAATATGATTGTTGACTTTTCTTTAAGCCTTGTTGATGTTGTTATAGATACAGAATAAAATTTTGTAGGTAACCAAAGTTTTGTTACAGGCATTGTGCTTTTCTGGATTGGAGTGTAAGTGTGTGTGTGCAAAATAATTGTGTGTGTGTGTGTGTGTGTGTGTGTGTGTGTGTGTGTGTGTGTGTGTGTGTGTGTGTGTGTGTGACTTGTCTGCCAACTCAACTTTGATCTTTCCACATACATGTACACACACACACACACACACACACACAACACATGTACGCATGCATGCACATGCACACACATATGCACTCACACACGCACCATATACGCATGCATTGCATGCGCACACACACACACACACATATGATGAGGGACGAGATACAATGGTGGTTAGAGCATTGTGCTTGCTATCTGGCAGTCTGGGTTCAAACCACCAAACCACCAAGACACTCATTCGAGGGGATCTTTCCCTCAGAGTTAACATCAGTGCCCTTCCACTCTGAAACTGAAAGGTCTTAGGATGAGACTATAAATGCAAGTCTTGTGTGTGAATGCATGCAGAATTAAAATATCTTGTGCTCATGTTAAAAGAGGTGCTTGCCTTGTAGAAGAGTAAGCCATTGTGTGCCAGTGGGAACAGATGTCAAAATTTTACAAAATCGCTCGTGGGGACTGGATGTAAAAAGGCACAAGAGTACTTATTCATTATTCTCGAAATAAAATAATTGAATAAACAAAGGCTAGATCTCACACACCAGTACACACACACACACACACAAACACACAAAAACATATAACACACACTAACCACAACAATACACATACATGTGACACCCTCACACACATGCACACACTTTTGTGGCCACGCATTCACACACACACACACACACTCCAAAAAAACAAAAACAAATAAATAAAAACACACACACACTTAAATTACTGCTACTAACTGCTCAACAATAAACTGAAAGCAACAAAAGTGCTTATCAATTTTCCTTGAAATCAAAGAATTAGACAAACATAATTATTCACACACACACAAGCTCAAGAAATGCATGACTATATTTTTTAACCATTATGGGGTGGAGGATGTAAAGTAACAATCTAAAACAGATCACTACTACACACACACACACACACACACACACACTTCGTTACTGTGCAACTGCGTC
>CM060317.1:15569450-15574450 GCA_030674155.1 Stramonita haemastoma
ATCAAAGATTGAATTAAAAAAAAAAAGAAATGAAAATAAATTCTAGGGAAGAATATCTTTCAGTGGCAGCATTTTAGGCATTTTTGTGTAAGAACCATGCCTTTGGCCTGACCTGACTCGAGTTTTGGCTCCTGGATGAGCCCTCATCAGAGGTCCCGGGGTGATTGTAACAGGCATAAGAAGATATGTTCTCAGATGCATATGCTCATTTGGGTTTGTATTTTGTGTTTAGGTAACATGAATTGTGACTCCTTTGTGTTTTGCAGCCACAGTGGGCGTGATGATCACGGCCTCCATAACCCAGAGGAGGACAATGGGGTGAAGCTGATTGACCAGTTTGGGGAAATGATGGGCCCCGTCTGGGAAAAGTACGCCACACAGCTGGCCAATGTCACGTAAGTCCTGAATCCTCATTTTCAGAAAAGGATAGAGTCTGTTAGATAATACAATTGGGAAAGGTTAGAGGATAGGGGTTGGAGTGGGGTGGTTGTGGTTGGGTCTGTTATTGTTGTCGTTGTTGCTGTTGTTGCGCGTTCCCCAGCTTAACATTATTGGGGTTCACCCAGAATGCCTCCACTCTGACTCACTCACTCATCCCACCTGGGAATCACTGTGAGATTGAAATTGCACAAGGAATGAGAATTTTCGTGTATGACAGTTTTTGAAATATTTCGCCATATAGGCAGATATACTCTGACTTCAATGGATTTTTTTTCTCCTTTAAAGGAGAGTACAGGTTGTCATGTTAAGAGCTTTTATGGCTGAAGGCAATCTCAGCACAATATTTTACAACCTAACAACATTTAAGTGTAGTGTAGGCTTTGGCAGTTAGCTGACATCAATAACTGGCACAGCTTTTGGCCTGGGCCAGCTTTTGGGTCTGAAAGTTATAGAACTAAATCATAAAAATCTTATAGATTGTATTAGTATATCAACTCAGTCAAATGTGTTGGTTATACAGTCAATGTAAGTACTTTGCTGTGCAGAGGGGACTTGCTGGTGAAAAACATGTCTGTTAGATGCTTATGGTTTGACCTCCCCCCAAAAAGAAATGAAAGATAAATTGGATTATTTATTGAAAGATAGTTGGTCCAGTTATGTTTGTCCCAGCTCATTTATTTCCCTAAGATCAGTCATTTTTATTTGGTTGAAATGAAGTTTGTTCAAGTTTTATCAATGCTGGTAAACAAGAAAAATGGTTTGCTCTTTGTTGTGTACTTTTATTTCACTATGCTGGAAACATGATTGCATAATTTAACAGAAATAACAGATGTGATTTTGCGAATTGTTTTTACAAACTTTTCTTTCATATACAGCAAAAGTTTCAAGGATTGGCATGTCGTAATTTTTTTTTTTTTTTCATTCCTTCAGTTAGAACTCAAGGTTGATGATCAATGGTATAATTTATATCTATGTGACCATTCCCCCCCCACCACCACCATTTAGGTAGCTGTATTCAGACTTCAGGTAGTCTTAATGTATGATATTTCTTTGCTTTGTTGCAGGGACAAAGGCATCTCCTCTGTTTTGGCAAGCATCATGCAGGCAGAGAAAATTGACACCACAGTGAAAGCCAAGGTTTTCTTGGCCAAAGACACAAGGTAGTTTTATTGTCATGCATAGTAAAATGCTGTTGTGTCCATCCGTCCATCCATCCATCCATCCATCCATCCATCCATCCATCCATCCATCCATACCATCCATCCATCCATCATCCATCCATCCATCCATCCATCCATCCATCCATCCATCCATCCATCCACCATCCATCCATCCATCCATCCATATCCAACCATCCATCCACCATCCATCTCCATTACCATCCATCCATCCTCATCCATCCAACACATCCAAATCCTTCTATCCATCCTTCCAGCCAGCCATGTTTGTTCAATGCATGTATCTGGTATGCATTTGTTAGGTAAGATGAAGGTAAAGGTGTCAATGCCTATGTGGTCGTTGGGGAGCGAGGTGTACAGAGACTCAGCTTCATAGGGGCCAGATTTGAGGCAGTGCCATCACCTTTGCTGCTTTACTTTCCCTGATCCTAAAAAGGACAGGTACCCATTTACAGCTGGGTGAACTGGGGTCTGTATGAAGCCAAGTGTGGTAAACGGTCACCTATTCAAGAAGTAACCACACTCAAGTTCCCTCACCACTGAACTATCCCATCCCCAGTGCACCATTTTGTTAAAGTTTCCCCAATCATGCAAAAAGGGTCTTGAGAAATTAATAAGAATACCAGCTAAATCATGTGTTTTTTTAAGACTTAAAGTCAGAATATCAATTAAACGAATGTTTTTTGAGACTTAAAGAGGGATACATGTTGTATTAATCATTTTGGAGTCTTCAGACAGGAATTCCAGTGAAATTAATGTTTCTTCCTTCATGTTGTTTTCAGACCTAGCAGTGAAGTGTTGGCACAGGCTGTTCAGGATGGTCTGAAAGTGCTGGGTTGCCAGTACCATGACTATGGTACGTGTAGAGTTTGTGTGGATTTGATAATCGCTGTTACTTTGTAGGTCAGTGTATTGTTTAGCCTGTATAGTTACAGTGGTGGACTTTTGTTTGGTGAGAAAATTTGTTTAGCTTGAGGTGAGTTAGTCTTTGTCAGTGAATTGAATCTTTTACCTAATATCTTTTCGTAACTGTGATTTCAAACAACCCCCAATACACATACACACATGCTTGCGCACATGCATGCACACATGCAAGCACGCACGCGTGCACACATGCGAGCACGCACGTACGTATGCACGCATGCATGCATGCACGCACCACACACACACACACACACACACACACACACACACGCACACGCACGTGCACACACACGCACACGCATGTATGCATTATCAAGGGTTCTGGCCTCAAAAACTACCCAGGTAATTCTTTCCAATTCTTATTCATTGTTGACATGAATGAGAACTCTTGTAATTGTATCCTACAATGTGTTTGCAAGAACAAACAGCTATGGCCTCCTCATCATTGACATATCTCTCTCTCTATCTCTATCTGTCCCGTAGTCTGACAACTGTGGGGGCACCCTTGAAGACTTGACAACCAGTTCCCCTCCATTCCTCTCTCTGTTCTGCCATTGACATACAGAATCCTGTATGATGTGATTTGTTTTCCTCATTCCTCGACAAGAGCTCCGATGTCCACCAGTGGTGAGATTTTGCCTATGCGACTGTTTTTACATTTCATTTTATTCTTTTATTCTTTTATATTGAGGATAATAGAATAAGCCTTCATGCTTTTTTACATCCAGTCCCCATGTGTATGCAGTTTTGTAAATGTCATCTGTTCCCACCGGCACACAATGTCCTACTCTTATGAAAAGCGGAACAGGATTTAACATGTGCGCAAGATGTTCTGTGTGCGTTCGCACACGGGGCCTCGGTTTTTAGTCTCATCCAAAAGACTTTTGGGGTAGTAGAGTCAGCACTGATGTTAACTCTGAGGAAAAATCCCCCCGACCGGGAATTGGACCCGGGTCTTCGAATTGTGAGCGCACTGTTTTGACCACTAGACTATCCCATCCCCCACACCATGAAGGTGGCCACTTTCCAGCTTCAGGGGTGAATGATGTGATGACAACTGGCAGCATGGCTGACATGTTCACAGGGCTGCTGACCACGCCTCAGCTTCACTACATGGTCTGCTGCACTAACACGCAGGAGGCCTATGGCGTGGCCACGGAAGAAGGCTACTATCAGAAACTGTCCTCTGCCTTCCTGAAGCTGCAGAGCCAAGTGGATGGTGCCAAGGTGAGTGATGTCTTCTCTACAGCCTGTGAATTCCCATTGCGGATATAGCCACAGTTTATGAGTCATTGCATGAATTTTATTTTATTTTCTTTTTGGTTTATTTTATTATTATTAAAAAAAAATTTTTTTTCAAGGAAAATGGAATAAGAACATCATGTGCTTTTCTTTTTGCATTCAGTCCCCGTGTGCATGTGGTTTTGTAAATTTTGTCATCTGCTTCCATTGGCACACAATGGCCTACTCTTCCAAAAGCAGAGCAGGTTTTGATATGTGTGCAAGATGTTGTATGTGTGTTTGCACATGGGACATCGGTTTATAGTCTCATTAGAAGGACTTTTTGGGTGAGTGGAGTCGGCTCTGATGTTAACTCCAGGGGGAAAAATGCCATTGTGAAGGATTTGAATGGTCTTGTGGGTCACTTGATCATGTTCACTCCTATGCAAATGGCAACTGCATGTTTCAAGTAATTTTTATTGAGTATTTGGTCAATCTGGGCGTTTTTTTTGGTTTAATTGTTTGTTTTTCTTGTTTGCTTTCATTTTGTAAAGCAGAAAATTGTGGAGTGTGTCGGTATGGCAGCCAGAAAATCTACTGCTGGAGAGGTCATGAGAATTCTATTTTAAACGAGCGCAATGGTGAATAAAGCGAGTAGTACTTAAGATAAGTTGCCCTTGGTTGTTATGTCCAATACAAATAAGTCACATATTTCAACACTATTTCCATTCATGAAATACACAGACTTGAATTTTTATAGATTTTTTTTTCAAAAATATTTGTGCATAATTTTTCTTCTTTTTTTTGTTTTTTGTTCTTTGGTTAAAAGAGCTCCGAGGTTCACCAATGGTGAGGTTTTTGTATAGTACAACAGCTTTAAAAACAATGACAGCATGTGCCTCCCTTTCCTTCTTTTTATGTCTTCTTCTTGTATTTGTCATTAGCATTCTGAATTTCTTCTTTTTTTCCTTTCTCTTCCACTTTCACTTGTATTCTATCTTTGTGTACAGGGGGAGACAGCAGACAGCTACAGCCGAGAGCTGTACGTGGATGCAGCCAATGGGGTGGGGGCACCTAAGGTCCAGCTGATGCTGAAGCGGCTGGGGGACAGCCTTCAGCTGAACATCGTCAATGATGGCTCCCAGGGCAAGCTGAACTTCAGGGTCAGTGGTTCAATAGATCAGCCTTCTTCTTCTTCTTTCTCTCTTTCTCTTGTTTTTCTTGTTTGTCCTTGTC
>CM060317.1:15579450-15581950 GCA_030674155.1 Stramonita haemastoma
TGAAAGGAAAACTTTGGCCTTGGCCCAAAACTGCGTCAGTTATTGGTGTGAGGTAGGTGCCTCAAGGCCTACATTAAAAAAAATGTCATGCTTTGAAATGTTATGTAGAAATTGTCTTCAGCCATGACAAGTTATTAGCATAACAGCCTGTACTCTTTGTTCAGGATTTGTTCAGGATTTTTTTCAAGAAAAAAAAGCTGTTGCTCCCATACATAAATAAGGAAAAAAATCTTCTTGAGATTACAATATGGCTACTGGTATTGGAAGGTTCATAAATCAGTCACACACTCAAACTTCTCATCCAGTGTGTACTTACAGTCTCACAGTGATTCATAGGTAGGATGAGTGAGACAGAGTGCATATTCTGGGTGACCCTCAGGGTGTTAGTTGGGGAATATGCAGCAACAACAACATCAGCAACAGCAACAAACAACAGCAACAACAACAATGGCAGCAACAACACAGCAACAACATCAGCAACAACAACAGCAACAACAACATCAACAACAACAGCAGACAAAAATATATTTTGTGAAAGCTCTTTGTTTTTCTTGAAAAGGAGTTTTGGGTTAAAAAAAAAAAATTGTGTGTGTGTGTCTGGCTCTCAGCCTATCAGGAGAGCAGAAGCAGCAGGCTGTCAGACTGGCTTCTACCATGGATGTTATCAATCAGGTAAATGCCTGATCTCACTACCTATTTCTCTCTCTCAATTGCTCTATCTATCTATCCATCTCTCCATCCTCCCTCCCTCCCTCCCTCCCTCCCTCCCTCCCTCCCTCCATCCATCCATCCATCCATCCATCCATCTATCCATCTATCTATCTATCTATCTATCTATCTATCTATCTATCTATCTATCTATCTATCTATCTATCTATCTATCTATCTATCTATCTATCCATCCCTTTGTCTGGCTCTTGGTCTGTCTATATATCCACCTATCTGTCTACCCCTTTGTATCTGTCTGTTTGCCGATCTGTCTGTCTGTCTCTTATCTCTCTATCTGTTTTACACATGTTATACTTTTGTCCTGTCCTGCCCAGTCTTATCCTGTCCCATCCTGTTCCATCTGGTCTAGGTTTTTTTTTTGTCTTTTGACTGCGTTTCTGTCTGCCTGTCTTTAGCACACCAATTCTAAAACCAAAAGCTTATATCATTTGCATGAGACTATAAACCCAGGATTTGCGCTCTAGACCCTAGAGCGCTACTCCATTGTCCTCTGAGACTGACAGATGCGTACTATATAACTTCACCTTCTCCTTCACCTGTCCTGTGGTCCTGTGGACCGTGGGGGCACAACTGAAGATTCTGCAACCACCTCCTCCACTCCCCACGGTCCTCTGCCCTCCATAGTAGGTCGTTCCACCCAAGGCCTGACCACTCTCTGATGTTGCCTTCCCATCATGTCCTCTGTCTGCCTCTTTGTCTCCCTCCCTTACTGTTCCCTGTAGGACAGTCTTGGCCAGTGGTCCGGGCTCGTCACACGATCATCTGGACTATATAATAATGATAATAATACATGGAATTTGTATAGCGACAAATCAAAGGCTTATGTCCATTGAATTTTAGCTTTTAAGTACTCCATGATTTTAGTCACCGTATCCTATTCAGTTTTATTCTATTCTGTCTATTTTTTCAGACTGTAGGTGACGCCATATCTGACCTGCTGTTGGTGGAGTCCATTCTCTGCAGCGTGGCTGGAGTCCTGCAGACTGGGACCGCATGTACACTGACCTGCCCAACCGACAGATCAAGATCAAGGTGACTGGCTGGCTGACTGACTGACTGACTGACCAGCTGGCTGGCTGACTCACAGCTGTCAGTTTCCCCCACTTTCAGCTCCTCTCAGCTGCTAATTAAGCCATCCCATCCCAACCCAGCTGTGGCCAGCTGGTGCTATTTATAGCAGGAGCTGACCACACATGGACTAGGTAAAAGGGAGGAGTGCGCTAAATTTAGCACTCTTGACTGGGCCCTACTGAGTGATGTTAGATTTGTGCACTGTGGACTGACTGACTGATTGCTGATTGGCTGGCTGGTGGCTGTGACTGGCTGGTTGACTGACTGATAGACTTCTGCTAAACTCCTTGAGGAGTTAGCTTTTGGGGTTCTGGACTCGATGCTTTTACTTCCTATCCATACAAAAACCTCATTCATTTGTTTGTATGCATCATTCTGTACCTTTGAGCCCACAAATATGGATGTGTACCCCGTAGAATTGATAGCAGTGCCATCTGTATATTGTATTGTGTTGTATGCCATGTACAGTTGTCCTTTTAAGAGTGGCTTTTTCAACAGTATTTTTTTTTATAGGATAAGTCTTGTTGCTGCTCATTCTTTAAAAGGTAAAGGTGAGAAGGTAAAGGTGTTCCCATAACCTATACAGTCGTGAGCGAGGCATCAGAGACCTCAGCTTCCCTAGGGGCCAGCATATTGAGGGCGGCGCCTGTCTCCTCTCCTTCGCTGCTTTATCTTCCTGACCCTAAAGAGGGCGGGTACT
>CM060317.1:15584450-15599450 GCA_030674155.1 Stramonita haemastoma
TATCAAGTGCATAACTGAACACTGCTGTTGATACATGCCTGTAGTTTTAGCTAAGATAAAAAAATTTAAAAATCCAATAAGCCAAGCCGCCTCACACCTTTCCCATTCCTCTTCTTTTTCTTCAGGCCAATGCAGATGAGCTGGCCTACAAAGTGGGTCTGGCGGTTTACGACAAGGCAGGGGGAGTGGGGAATCGACCTCCAGCCCCTTGAGAATGAGGGCCATGGGTCTGTTGTTTTTACCTGGTTACTGCTGAGGTGTGTAGTGTACAGGGTGAAGGAACTACCTTTGTTGTTGATCTGTTGACTTGTGGCCTTATACCTTACTGATTGTCAGGGTGTCTGATTCTTTTTGTGTGTTTGTGTTTGGTCATGGTTATTTGTGCTGGCTTTGGGTTTTAATGATTGTTGCAGGGTTTGTTATACTGGGATATTATCTGCTTTATGTGATTCATTGTGGGTTTAACTATATATATATATGTATACATGAATGAATGAATATACGTATATGAAGGTTTTAAATAAACCAAAAATTTGCTCTGCCAGACACTTGGGTGTTGTGTCTTTACTTGTCTGCTTATATATGTATACATATGAAAGAAGGTTGTTGTTGTTGGGAATGTTGTTGTTACTGACAATGTTGTTGTTATTAAAGTTGTGTTCTTAGCGAGGATGGTTACAATTCACTCGAGGAATCAGGAATTGAATATGTATTCTACAATTTGTTGTCATTGTGAAAGAATCATTAAAGATATATTTTTGTATTTGATTCAACTTGATTTGAGTGAGCAACATTTTATTGGTAAGTGAGGAATGCTATGTTCCAGTTGTGATCTACTCTGTGTTATCTAGAACATTACGTACCACTGAAATACTATGGGATCACTTTCTTTCACTTGCTTATGGGCTGTTGTTTGTTTTTGATTATTGTTGTTTGTTTTTGATTCTTGTTGTTTGTTTTTGATCCTTGTTGTTTGTTTTTGATTATTGATGTTTGTTGTTGTTCATTGTTGTTAGTTTGTGACCATTATTTTATATTTTTTATCATTGTTTTTAATCATTGTTCATTGTGTTTGATGATTGTTTGGTTTTGACTATTGTTGTTTTTTGTCTTTGTTGTTTGTTATTTTCATAGTCTTCCCCACAAGTGCCTTGGACACCATTTTAAACTTTTTTGAGAGAATCTGGCTTTTTCTGTCAGATATGAGTGAAAGTGGTTTAGTCGGTCTCTAAGGACAAGGTTGTTTTAAGGAATCTGGTTTTGGTTTTATCTCATTTTATGTGCGATTGATGTGGTTTTTCCCACAACATGGTGGCCATCCTGGGATGACCCTTATGTACAAGCAAGTATTTCCACTTAAGAGATGCATTTTGGAATTGAAACTTCCAATTTTTGTACTCATACCAATTTAGAAAGGAAAGTCAGGAGGTACCTCCCTTCTCTTTCTGATTTTCAACAGTCATGGGTTATTTTGACATGTGCAAGTCCAGAAGCTCATGAGTTCAGCTGGTTTAGAGTCTCCTCCTGAAGACTTGACATTCAGTTTGGTTTTTAATTTTTTTTAAGGGTTTTATATATATAAAATATAATAATAATAATAATAATAATAAATAATAATAATAATACATGGAATTTATATAGCGCTAAATCTTGTAATGCAAACAAATCAAAGCGCAATATATATATAATATATATATATATATATATATATATATATATATATATAATATATATATATTATATCATTATATATATATAATATATATGACATTCAGTTGATTTTCCTGTCAAACTTGGTGGATTTCTGTAGGATTGGCTGTGAGGTTCATTGTTTTAAATGAATGTTTTCCCTTGTCACTCACCCAGTCCTGTATTTCCATATTTTTTGGCTGACATATACACTTGACAATCCTGTTACTATTGCTCAAGGTCTATCAAAGAAACCACAGAAACTCACATTCAGACCTGGCCCATCTTTCTTCTGTTTTGTGAGATAGATCAGGAACCTCCAAATGCAGTCAGTTGCAAATAGACAGAAACTGAAATCACAGTTATGATGATGCAGGGTAAGAGAGTGGACATGTTTTGTGTATGTATTATGTATGAGGCAGAACTGGACATGGTAAAACAATTGATATTGCATCAACTTGTATTGTTGTGTGAATTCATCTTTAGTGACTAAGTCAGTGTCAACGACTCAGAGAGATGTTTTAGCCTAGATCATGAAAGCGCTGACAAGATGGAGTATTAATTATTTCCAGACAGTATTTCTTGGTTATGACTTTTATATTGTTATATTATCATTTTATGGTTGTTGTTGTTTTTTTAAATAAAAATATTATCGTATTCTGTTGTGAAATCATGTTGTTTCACTTTCTTTGTTTGATTTAGATGTAAAGGATATTTTGTTTTATTTAAGTTGTTATGAGTTTACATAATTATATATTTTGAACCACACATGTAAATTTTACTAGTATGCTCTACACATATGTAAAATTTTTATACCTAGTAATGCTACTATACACATAATCACAGACATGATGCACCATTTCACACACTGCACACTACATGCAAACAAACAAAACAAAAACATGCCACACACACCAACACATGCACACCACACTCACACACACACACACACACACACTTGTAGCTGATAGAACCATCACAGATAAGAATTAAAGAGCGGAATAGCCCATTTGATTCTGACTGAATACCACATTGATATCAGAAGACTCTTTCACCTTGTTGCTGTCTTCTCAAGTCTTTTTGTTATCACTTCTGTTGTTGTTTTATCATGTTCTTTTGTTATCACTTCTGTTGTTATTTTCTCATGTTCTTTTGTTATACTGTTCTACACACTATGACTTCCCACATATGCTTTGTGTATTTTTGTGTGTTGTTTCTTTGAAAAAAAAATTTGCGATAGAAACTTACTCTCATGGTAAGAAACGAACAGTCACTTGCGCAAATAGTTGTGGTCCTTTCTGTGTGTTTTTGACTGAGTCATCTCTGCTGTTCTCTGGTGTTGAGTTTCCCACAATGCCTGTATAGTGTGCCATTTCTGTCATTTGAACAAAGCTGAACATCAATCCTTTATCGTGCCATTTTGTATAGTCATTCTGAGTTGTTACACCATGTAGATTCCAGTTCACATTTCGCCAACATGTTAAACCTCTTCATCTTTAGTAGAAAACTGCACCAGCTGTAACTGACTGGTGGCGTAGAGAACATGAACATACCCAGCATGCACTGTACAGAGCTGGCAAAAGGTGGGCTCCGTCAGGTTCACTATGCCTGAAACACACTGGTAGAAAGCTTCAGTTGCAGTGCTCCAAAGGGTGGCTAGGGAGTTAAGGAAGAAATGATGTCAGGGAAGTCGAGTAGATTCTAGTTATAATGTGTAGGTGGTCACATTGTACTATTATAGTTATTTTATTTATTTATTTATTATTTTATTCTTTTATATTGAGGATAATGGAATAAGCACTCATCGTGCTTTTTTTTTCATCTAGTCCCTGTGTGTATGCAGTTTTGTAAATGTTGTCATCTGTTCCCACCGGCACACAATGGCCTACTCTTACAATAAGTGGAACAGGATTTAACGTGTGTGCAAGATGTTATAATGTGTACGTAGTCAGATTGTACTGTCATGATGTCTTATGAGACGTAGGAAAGGATGGTTATTGCTTCATGTAGAAAAATCTAGTTGTTTTACAGGCTACATAAGCATGTCATGGTTGTCAGTGACTGAGAAAATTTGAAGCACGCAAGTGCAAGCGGAGTAAGGAGAGAATAATTATCTGTGAATGGCATGTCATGTAGCACTTGTACTAGGCAAAGGAGAAGTTGGGTTAAAAGATTTCCAGGTGTGTGATAGTGTAGTGTATGTTGTTCAAAGATTAAGTTAAGTATTGTGTACATTATGTAAAGAGAAAGTATTCATCTGTGAACTGGGAAACTATGTACCATCAATTCAAAGCAAGACAAGGTAAAGTGAAGGTGATTTTCAAACCCCATTAAAGGTACATGAAAGTGTTGGATGCCGGATTTATATAATTTGAAACGTGTTACATGATTGGCTTTAGGAGGTACAGAGAGAAGACAATTGTTAGCCTGGTGAGTGACAGTACAGAAATAGAGGATTAGCTTTTATCAGATAGGGACCAAAAGTTCAGTCACAAGAAGTATAAAGATCAACAAGAGGAAAAAATAATGAGAAGTGTCTTTAACTGGTTGAACTATTAAATGAATTTTAGAGTAGTTTTCACCTCATCACGAGAGAATGGCTGAAGCAAGTAAAGCCGTCATTTATTTTGATAGTAGAGAGAGTGAGTTAAGTTCTTATGTATTTGAGGTTTTATTTTGGCAAGTATCTTTTCCTTCCTGTAACAAGATTAGGACAATCAGAGATAGAATCAAATCCCCTTCATTGCTTACAAAGATCACATTATGAACAGAATTTCTTTTTATAAGAGATGGTTATGAGTCTTCCTGTCTGTGTCAGATATTTGTGAGTGCATCATGTTTGACCTGATTTTGTGAATGCATTTTATATAAATGGAAAACGATTTTAGTGATGGTGGAAGTATGAATGACTTGTGTTATTCTGCAAGACAAAAATCTGTGCAGTTCTTCCAGTTGTACATGAATGATTTTGCTTGTTGAGAAATTCTTTGTGATTGGTATTGTACTTTGCAAAAGTCATGAATAGTGTGTGTGTGAGTAAAGCGTATGAGCATTTTATCTGATGAATGGCCAGATGTAAAGCTTCATGAATTTCACTTGTTTTTGGAGAATACCTCTAAATGGTTTATTTTATATCAAATTATGCAAACACCAGTTCCAATAACAATACTTTTTTTTTTTTATCTCATAAGCAGAGAAATGTATGTGAAAGCAACATTTTCAGTGTCACTCTTAAATCTAAACCAGATGACAAGACTTCAGGAGAAGAGTTGAAAGCTTGTATACTGCCCTCAGCAGACACACTCTCGGATGATGATGCTGTCTAGAAAATAAAGTGGGTTAGCTTTTTGACTGCCAGTTCTATGAAGTAGAAATGTGGTTTTCCACAACTCATTGTTATATTGCATGGCTTCCAGCTTCAATGAGCTGGTTACTGGTTTGAATAATCTCACTGTTGATCTTGGTTCTGAAAACACCTTTAAAAAATAATTTATTAAAAAATCGATTTCATCCATTCTAATAGTAGCGCTAGTATACTCTGTGAAAAGATTGCATTAAAGTCATTGCATTCAGGCATTTGAAGATTGTGATCATTTTGCTTTTTTGTTTTTAGATGTTGTTTAACACATTACGTACAATCACTATTTGTGGAGTTGATTGTGACTAAAGTTTGGTAAGAGATGAACTTTTTCCTTTCTAAATGTAGCATGTGGTGTTTAAAATGGACAGATTGAGATTGTTCAATGAAAATGTGTGGCAGCGACACTGAGAAAGCATTCCAGGCTCAATGAAATAATGCAGGTTTGTGTAACTCGTCATTATCATTACAATAAACGTTTACTTCATAATGCTGATATATATCAATTTTCCATATCTTTATGTTTTTTTTCCCAAGGAAGGGTCTACCTCTTACCTTTGAAGTAAATTTATTTGATTTTTTGGTGAAAAACTGAATCCAGTCTTTGAAGAAAAGTTCATGCTTTTTTTAATTCAAAATTTTTTATTAAAAGTTTTTCATTTATGACAGCAAGAACTGGTACATTGATAATTTGATATTATTTCCAAATGAGAAAACCACCGTTATTTGTCTACAAATGTGGGTATTTCATGCTTGTCAGGTTTGCAGAAACATTTTGTGACACAAGTCATGTACTTTTGTTACTTAAAAGTAGCTTAACGCTGTATTCATTGATAGTTTTTTTTATCATAAGGGGCTTGCCATATTAACGCTTCATGCTAAATCATAGATTACTTTTCATTGTGGGATAAGGGATGTGCTTGGAATAAAAAGGAATCAAGTATTTTGTTGTTGTTTTCCTGTTTTTTCTTTTCTTTTAAACATGTGTCTCTGATTGCCTTTTCAATGTCTGTCTCTCTCTTTCCTTCTCCCCCCCCCTCCCCCCTGCCTGAATCCACACACCACACACACACACACACACACACACACACCCATAATATAAAGAAGAAAAATTATAGCATAGGTAACCAAAATCAAAAATTTTGAATGTGTAGGCCTATATATGTATTTTTTAATAAAACTAAATGTGGGCTGCATACAAGATCTTATTACTAATGGATGATAAAAATTTCAGACATATTCACAAGTGAACTTACAGTCTCCAAAGTCAATGGAAGAAAAAAACAACAACATATATTGACGTATATGACATTTCAACCCAGAGGACTCCAGAGAAGAAGCAGAACTTAAGACATCAAACAATATTATAACATAGGACAGCTCAACAGTTCTAAAGCACATCTGAGACATTATACAGAAGGTGGCACAAACATAATGATAAGTAGACTGGCAGTTCAGAGAGGAATATAGGGAACTGGTTGTCAAGTTTTCAGGGGTGCTCCCACGGTCGCCAGACTAAGGGATAGATAGATCAAATCAAATCAAATCAAAATTTTATTTCCAGATGGTACATTGAGTAAACAATAAATTTGCTTTTTTTCATCAAGCCATCTATGTAAAAAAAAAAAAAAAGATAGATAGATAGATAGATAGTTCATGTGTTCATTCTACATGCCGGCAGGCTTAACAGACAGAAGGAAGACCACAGTTCAGCGTAAGTAGCCATCAAGTTATTCTCTAAAACATGGCAAGATTCGATCAGCAGAAAGGAAGCCTTGACTATATCTGAGCACTGGGGTCATACCAATGGCGGAAATCAATCTCTGGCAGGCTGTCACACGACAAGTAACGGTTCCTGAAACAAGTACAGCAAACAAAACAAACGGAGATTATGTACCCAGAATAGCAATGGCTGAATAGTATGATATGATGGTTGATAAAAGCTATAAAAAAAAAAAAGAAAAAAAAAGTGTCAGTCTGGATGACCCAATCCAATAAAAGCTTTTTTTTCTTTTTTGCTTTAGATGTAAGCAAAATGCTAGGGCCTACATTGATATATATATATATATATATATATATATATATATATATATATATATATATATATATATATATATATATATATATTCCACTTTGTTAATGGTTGAAAAATGTTACGTTGAAATTGTCTTCAGCCAAGACAAGCTCTTTAAGCACAACAACTTACACCACCCTCCTTGGACGAAAAAAGATTCCTCTGAAGTTGAAGTTTGGCTACCTATATGGATGTCTAGATGATAGGGTTGTTGAAAAGAGCTATAGGCCTACAGGCAAACTTTTCACCCAGTGTACAGTACAGTTACGGCATCACAGTGATTCCCAGGAATGAGGATTAATTAGTGCACTGTGTTGGCTGACCTCCAAGATGTTATGCTGGGGAAAGCCCAACAACTACACTGTGTAAGTCAACACCATTACTGCAAGTGTGTGTGAGTGTGTGTTTATCTTGATCTTATCCTTGATAAGGGCGGGGATTGGATGTAAAAAAGCACACGAGTGCTTATTCATTATCCTCGAAATAAAAGATTTTGCCTTGCCTTGCCTTCTCTCTCTCTGTCTCTACAAAAGCACAAGAATGCTTATCCCATTATCCTCGATATAAAAGAATCAATCAATCTCTCTCTGTCTGTCTGTCTGTCTGTCTGTCTGTCTGTCTGTCTGTCTGTCTGTCTGTCTCTCTGTGTCTCTGTCTCTGTCTGTGTATCTGTGTGTCTGTCTGTCTGTCTCTGTCTCTGTCTCTGTCTCTCTCTTCTCTCTCTGTGTCTCTGTCTCTGTCTGTGTGTCTGTGTGTCTGTGTGTCTGTGTGTCTGTCTCTCTCTCTCTCTCTCTCTCTCTCTCTCTCTCTCTCTCTCTCTCTCTCTCTCTCTCTCTCTCCCTCTCCCTCCCCCCCCTCTCTCTCTCCCCCCAGTATTACCCCTCCACCTGTGCCACCACTTTCTCTCTCTCACACGGACACTTCCCACACACACACACAAAGATGATGATGATCTGTTCTGACCTGGTGAGGAAAGCTCCACTGGGCAGCAGCACTGCCCGGGGCAGGGGACCCCGGACTGGTAGAGAGGGTTAGCGGCCACCCTCCGCATGTTGGTTGTCCGGCACACGATGCGGCTCAAGGTCACCTTGCGGATTTCCCTCAGCTGCGCTGGAACAGGAGCGTAAGCGTGGAAGACTTGAATTAGACAGTAGTGAATTTTTTGTTTTCTTGAGTTTGTTTTTTTGGTGATTTTTTTTATGTTTACGGTAAGCTGCTTCTTGTTGTTATTGTTGTTATTGTCCTTGTTGTTGTTGTTGTTGTTCTTCTTCTTCTTCTCTTCTTCTGTCTCTTCTTGTTCTTGTTCTTCTGTTCTTGTTCTTTCTTCTTCTTCTTCTTCTTTTCTTCTTCTTCTTCTTCTTCTTCTTCTTCTTCTTCTTCTCTCCTCCTCCTCCTCCTCTTCTTCTTTCCCTTAGTTTAATGTCCACTCACTACAAGGTGATTAAATTAGACAATTATACATTCACGTTAAGAACGTACAGGGAAAATAAAAGTAAAAAAAAAGATGGAATGAATGGAAGGATGGAAGGGTGAAGAACGTAATGGATATTGATAAGTGTACAATATTAATTGTACAGTAACTCTTCTAATAGTGGCTGGCAAATACTGTCTGCTACTGATACTAGGACACGCGACTCGGAATCATACAGAACCCTTTGGATATATCCACATTAAAATGAATCAAAATGATAAAAGCTACATTAAGCTGGTCATCTGTGCATCATAGTCACACCACCATTGTTTTGTATAATTATGATGCTTGAGCACAGTTCCCGAGCCAGCAGCCTTCAGCATAAATTTCTCATCAGACGACCTTGATGGCTACCCAACAGAGGAGAACCTGCAGGTTATTGTATTCAGTGATAGGTCACTTTGCTGGTGTTGAGCAATGTCTGTTCTGATCCACACCATGATACCGCTGCTGCTGACCAGACCGTCTTGAAGCGAAGCTAGACGCAGTAGGCGGGAAAAGGGTGAGTTTTACGTCCTCATGGCAATATAGCCTTTAGGGACAAGCTGGTGTGGGTGCAAGCACCCACGGAAAAGTCGGTTTCGTTGTTCTTCAAAGGTATTCTTATCAACTTACGCAGTAGGCCTAGGCACCTAGACTTTAAAGGAGAGGAGGCAGTTATCACGACTTCCTTCTTTCCAATAGCTTGCCTTCGTCGCAGAACATCTTGCACACACGTTAAAACCCGTTCCGCTTTTGGGAAGAGTAGGCCATTGTGTGCCGGTGGGAACGGATGACAAATTGACAAAACTACATATACACGGGGACTAGATGTAAAAGAGCACATGAGTGCTTATTCCATGAATCTCGAAATAAAATCATTACCTTAAAATCTTTTTGTTCACTTTTCTCTGCACTACCACCACTATAAATGTCACTCACATCATCGTCGTTGTTGTTGTCTACTTTGTCATGTTAACGATCATGATGATGACAACAACAACAACGACAACAATAACAACAACAACGATGATAACAATGATAAATCAAATAATGACGACAACAACAACGATGACAACAACAACGACGATGATAACAACGCTAAAGCAAGCACACTGCAAAAAAAAGTAACGGACACTGACAACTGACAACTGACACCTACCCTGGGTGAAGCTAGCCAGCACACCTGAAGTCTCGTACCAGTAGCGGTCAGCGAACTTGAGGTTGTAGAACTGTGTTGCCAGCAGACAGGCGAAGGTTTGACCCACCACTGCCCCAGGTAATGTCCTCTCGCTCAATCCACCCACAAACAGGTCCACGTCCCCGACATCTCTGTCCACAGTTTTATTTCATTTAATTTTTTTTCTTTTATATCGAGAATAATGGAATAAGCACTAGTGTGCATTTTTTTTTCATCCAGTGTCCCCGTGTGTATGCAGTTTTGTCAATCTTGTCATCTGATATTAACTGCAGGGGAAAAAATCTCCTCGAACGGAAATCGAACTCGGATCGTCAAATTGCGAGCGCAATGTTCTAACCACTAGGCTATCCAGTTCCCCCATGATTATGTAGCCTAAGCCGCTTCCCTATGAATACGTAAGAACCCCCCCCCCCCCCCCCCCCCGGCCCTTTTTTTTTTGGAACTGATGTATGTCTGCCTACTAGGGGACGGGGATAGCTCAGCGGTCAGAGCTCTCGCTTTTCCCCAAGCCAGTGTTAAGCAGCGTCGAGCGTTGTTACCAGTTGGATGGGTGACCGTTTGCGCGCCTTGGCTACAGTACAGTTCCCCCGGTTCACTCAGCTGTAAATGGGTACCTGCCCTCTTTAGGGTCAGGGAAATTAAAGCAGCGAGGGAGAGGAGATGGGCGCCGCCCTCAATATGCTGCCCCCCCCCCCCCCCGAAGCTGAGGTTTCTCATGCCTCGCTCGCACACGATCACATTGGTTATGGGACGCCTTTACCTTGGTGGCGCTGTTCTTGTGGCGACGTTGTCTCCCCAGAAAGAGAAGCTTGAATTTCGCACAGAGAAATGTGGCGTGACTAAACGTGATGATCTTCCATACCCTACCCTAACCCTACCCTACCCTACCCTACCCTACCCTACCCTACCCTACCCTACCCCACCCCACCTCACACCACCCTACCCTACCTACCCTACCCTACCTACCTTACCCTACCCTACCCTACCCCACCCCACCCCACCCCACACCACCCTACCCTACCCTACCCTACCTTACCTTACCCTACCCTACCCTACCCTACCCCACCCCACCCCACCCCACCCCACCCCACCCCACCATACCACACCCTACCCTACCCTGACTGACCCAGAAGAAAGTAAGGCACTGTGACTCACTCATACACCTGTCTCAGCGTGTCTGTCATGTCGGGCTCAGCGCGGTACAACTCCTCAAACGTTTTGTAGGTTGGCAGTCCACAGAACTCCCTGAAAACAGAAAATGGACAACAACTGATGAAACATGATTGATAACCATGACAACAAAAAATGGACAACTGATAAAATAGATTGATAACCATGTAAACATATAATGGAAAACTGATAAAACACGATTAATAACCATGGCAACAGAAAATGGACTAATCATGAAACACGACTGATAACCTTGATAACAGAAAATAGATGTTTTCTGAAAAAAATCAGAAATAAGCTATTCTCTGTTTCTCAGAATTGTATCATCTCTCTTTTCAGGGAAATGTGTGGCTTGTAATAATTCATTATATTCTTTTACTCTACTTTATTTCGAAGATAATGGAATAAGCACTCAAGGTGGATCGGTGGTCTAGAGGTAACACGTCTGCCTAGAAAGCGAAAAGTCCGGGTGGAAGTATGCAGTGGTTCAAGTCCTGTTTGGTCCTAAGTCTTTTCCCCCATCCACTAGACCACGAGTAGTGGTCTGAATACTAGTCTTTCGGATGAGACGATAAACCGAGGTCATGTGTGTTACATATAATTATTTAGCGCATGTAAAAGAGCCAACGGCAACAAGAGAGTTGTCCCTGGCAAAATTCTGTAGAAAAAAGCCACTCTGATAGGGAAGCCTATACAGTTGCAGACAGAATAATAAACAAAAATGGGTGGCGCTGCTCTTGTGGCACGCTCTCCCCAGGAAGAGCAGCGGAATTGTACGCAGAGAAATCTGTTGTGACTTAAAGTGGTGTAAAATGTAAATGTAAATGTGCCTTTTTTTTAACATACAATCCCCATGTGTACGCAGTTTTGTCAGTTTTGTCATCCATTCCCATGGACACAATGGCCTACTCTTCCGAATAGTGGAACGGGTTTTAGCGTGTGCGCAAGAAGTTCTGCGTGCGTTCGCAACACGAAACCTCGGTTTATAGTCTCATCCGAACGAATTGTATGATTACTACTACTACTACTACTACTACTACTACTACTACTACTACTACTACTACTACTACTACTACTACTACCACCACCACCACTACTACTACTACTACTACTACTACTACTACTACTACTACTACTACTACTACTACTACTACTACTACTACTACCACCACCACCACCACCACCACCGCCGCCACCTCCACCACCGCCACCTCCACCACCACTATTACCACCACCACCACCACCACCACCACCACCACCACCACCACCACCACCACCACCACCACCATTACTACTAACTACTACTACTACTACTACTACTACTACTACTACTACTACTACTACTACTACTACTACTACTACTATACTACTTCTCCAATTTCCCACCACCACCACCACCACAGACATATCGCGAGAGCTCCCAAACCCTACCTGTAGCCTACGTGGGGTGGGATATAGCCTAGTGGTCAGAACACTGCGCTCGCAATTTGACGACTCAGGTTCTATTCCAGGTCGAGGGGATTTTTCCACTGGAGTTAACATCAGTGCTGACTCCACTCTCCCCAAAAGTCTTCCGGATGAGACTATAAACCGAGGCCCCGTGTGCGAACGCATGCAGAACATCTTGCACACACGTTAAATCCTGTTCCACTTTTTCGTAAGAGTAGGCCCTTGTGTGCCGGTGGGAACAGATGACAACATTTACAAAACTGCATATACACGGGGACTGGATGTAAAAAGCGTATGATTGCTCATTCCATTATCCTCGGTATAAAAGAACAAACAAATAAATAAATACCTCACCTGTACTTCATGTAGGGGGGCAGGGCGTGGTCTCTTCCCCTGTGGATGTTGAGGGCGGCCAGATCCATGCTGACGTTGTGGCGATCCACGAACAGGTGGTCCGACAGATCCTTGGCCATGAACCGGCTGCTGGCCTGGGCTGGGTCCTGGGAAGCAGATGTGGAGCGGGGTCAAAATCCAATCCAATCTATTTAAATCCAGTCCAATCCTTTGTTTGTCTTCAATTTTACGTCTGTTCACATAAGAGTGGTGTGTGTGTGTGTGTGTGTGTGTGTGTGTGTGTGTGTGTGTGTGTGTGTGTGTGTGTGTGTGTGTGTGTGTGTGTGTGTGTGTGTGTGTGTGTGTGTGTGTGTGTGTGTGTGTGCATGCGTGTGTGTGTGTGTGTGTGTACATTTGACTTTGTTTTACTCTCAATCGTTTCTGGTTGCATGTAAAAGAATTGGTTGAATGTAAGCACTCTGATTTGTTTTTGCAAGATATGAGCTATATAAATTCCATATATCATCATCATCATCATCATCATCATCATCATCATCACCATCATCATCATCATCATCATCAATCCAATTATGTTGTTTATATACCCAGATGTACCAGTGCTGTAACCTCGCCAAAGTTTCAATCTCATATTAAAACTGTGCAGTTGTGTAATATTAAAACAAGATCAAAACTAGCTCTTTTGGTTCCTCTTATTAACTATGCCTTAGCCAACCATAAGGGTCAACCCAGGACGGTCATCGCGTTGTGGGAAAATCGCATAAACGATATATGAAAAGGGATAAAAACAAACAAACAACAACAACCCCAGTACCTCAGTCCTCAAAAAAGCAACCTTGTTTGTAGTAAAGAGCTATGATGTGTTCACCCATATTAGATGGAAAGTGACTGATTCTCTTCGAAAGTTAAACATGTTATTCGGTGGAAGATCGCAGAACAGAATTGTTAAGGAATCTGCAAGAAAAGTCTTGTGTCTTAATGTCTTGGACACCTTAGCAATCAGGAGTGTGGTAAGGGAAGGGCATACTGTAATTGAAAAAAAACTTTTTAGTTTGAGGATAATGATATAGGCACATGTGACCTTTTTTTACACCCAGTCCCTGTGTACATGCGATTTTATGAATTTTTGTCATCAGTTCCCACCAGCACACCATTAACATGTGCTCAAGATGCACTGCGTTCGTTTGGATACGGGCCCTTTGTTTATAGTTTCATCTGAAAAACTTTCGAAGAAGTGGAGTCAGTACTGATGTTGAATCCAGAGGAAAAATCCCATTGAATAGGCGCTCCCCCACCTCTTCCCAACGACAACAACAAAAAATTCAAATAAAACAAGCAACCAACCCCCCTCTCCCCCCCCCCCCCCCGAAACAAACTTACATGAATCATGCCCGAACACATCTTTTGCAGCCCTGCCGCTCTGTTTTGCAGGATGAACCTGGGTCTGTTGAACATGGTGAACAGTCTGACCTGAACGTCGCCCATGGTGAACAAACTAGGCACCATGGTGTGTCCGAAACGAAAAGCTGCTGTGGCGAAAGAGTTCATGATGGTGGGGTCCAGTTTGCTGGGAACACGAACATTCTGATTGTGTTATGGGGCTTAAAGCTTTATATATATATATGTATAAAAAAAAAAAGAGTATATATATGTGTGTATATATATGTGTGTATAATTATATATGTATATATATGTGATCTATCTATCTATCTATCTATCTATCTATCTATCTATCTATCTATCTATCTATCTATCTATCTATCTATCTATCTATCTATCTATCTATCTATCTATCTATCTATCTATCTATCTATCTACCTACCTACCTACCTACCTATCTATCTGTCTACCTACCTATCTATCTGTCTACCTACCTACCTACCTACCTACCTACCTACCTACCTACCTATCTATCTATCTATCTATCTATCTATCTATCTATCTATCTATCTATCTATCTATCTATCTATCTATCTATCTATAAGAATCCTAAGTATTCTTCATAGTGTATGGAAACAGAGACAGAGATAGAGACAGAGAGAGACAGAGAGAGACAGAGACAGACACAGAGAGACACAGAGAGGGACAGAGACAGACAAACAAACAGATAGGCAAACAGACAAACAGACAAATATGGAAAACGAAAACATTTTAATGCCTTTACGAATGTCAGAGAACCATGACCGATCACAAACCTTTGACAGGCTTATTGATGTTCCACGGTCTGGCCCATAAAAACTGTAGGTGGAGCAGCCATT
>CM060317.1:15604450-15606950 GCA_030674155.1 Stramonita haemastoma
TCGTGATCTGCTGACCCTTCGAATCCTGTTCAAGGGAATTTCCTCCCCTGGAGTTAACATTAGTGCCAACTCTCATGTTTCCCCCCAAAAAACAACAACAACAACAACAAAACAACCTCTCCCCCCCCAACAAAACAAACAAAACAACAACAAAAGTCCTTAGGATGAGATTATAAACTTGCGGTCCCGTGTGCGAACACTCGCAGAACATCTTTGCGTACACGTTAAAAACCTGTTCACCACCACATCCACCACATCCACCACCACCACCACAGCACCCAGCATTATCATTACTGCTAACATTGCCTCTCCACCACCACTTCTCACAACAGCACCAGCAATAACAGTAAAAGAAAGGAGATAATAATTATTTGACAGGTACAGGCACCTGCCAGGAAGCAGTAATCGCCAGGTTCCTCCTTGACACAGGTGGAGTTGGTGTCCTCTGGAAGCAGGTTGTTGTGGATCACCTTCAGCAGCCCTGACACATACACAGACATACACAGACACACACAGAGACACACACGCGCGCGCACACACACACACACACACACAGACACACACACACACACACACACATAGACACACACACACACACACACACACACACACACACACACACAACACACACACACACACACACACACACACACACACACACACACAACAACAGAGTAAAGAGGAAAGAAAGGTACTAGTATGTTTGCCCATAGAGGTCTATATCGACTTGAGAAATCATGACAAAATCATTGGCCTCCATTCACCAAACGCTGTCGAGATCCGAACATGAAATTTGTAACTTCAGAAATGCAGCTATCTGAATGGAACTTTAGAAATGCGGCTACCTTAATGGTGGGCAAATACACAAAATCTCACCATCAGTAACCCTCGGAGCTCTAGTCAAGAAACAACCCCCTCCCCACATCCCAACCAAAAAACCCCAAACCAAAACAAAACAAAACAAAAACACCAAAACAAAACCAAAATGCTAGCCCCTAATCCACACCAAAAACAAAAAAAACACAAAAACAAAAAAACAGCCCTCATCCCTCGCCTTTCCCCCCTCCCCCTCCCAACACAACAAAGCAAAACAAAACTTCAGAGCAATCAAGATCCAGAAACGTTTGTCTTCATCACTGAACTACATATGCGCGACAATGGTGGGGGAAGGGGAGGGAGCAGAGGGAGGGGGATAGGAGGTTAGGGGAGCGGACCGGTGATTTAAAGAAACAAAAAAAGAGCAATCACCCACGTAATTGTGATTCCTTAGCCGCTGTTGCTACAACTCTCTGGCAAACTGGAAAAACCGCATTATTAGAGGAAAGAGCGGGGCTGTTGGGTGAAGTGGGAGAGCGTGTTTCTACTTCCCGGTTAGCGTAGAAGTTGTGCATTCATTCCACAGTTGTTCTACTAACCTCCTGGGTCATGCTGGCCTCGTCATTTTACGGGCCGAAGTCCATCTCTAACTGTTTGCCCATTTTCCTTCTGTTTTGTTTTTCATATCGACTAAATCTCACGCACACAGCACTCCTCATTGCATGCGTAAAAGCCTCCCACCAAAAATCAACCCTACCCCCCCTCCCAAATCCAAAAACAAACAAACAACATCAACCCCCAAAACCCATCACAAACATTAGCTCAAGACTCACACCTCATGTGAGCTTGCACAAATTTGGTAGGTTTGATTTTTTTAAAAGTCAGCAACGCCATACTTCTTCAATTCTTTGTCGTCTACCAGCCTCCCAAAGGCAATGGCATTATAATGATAATATTATCATAGGCCAACATGCGCGAGGTCATTCGCGTGTCGGAACACAAAAAAATCCTCGAATCAGGATTCTTTCCAACTTTCTCAGGACTGCCTGACATCCTTCTTTTAACTTTTCTTCAGCCTACAAAGCAATCACACTGTGCACTTTGTGATACCTTCAAAAGGTTATGAAATTAGCTTTTTTTTTGGGGGGGGGGGAGCACTCTATAAAAGACACTACATCACTCGGAAGGTAAATGTGGAGTGCGGCCACAGCAACTGGTGAGAAGGCAGAAAATGAATATGGCACTGCACAGATGTGCACGTCTGCAGGTAGTTCTTTGCCTTTTTGGGGGTGGTGGTGGTAGGGTGGTGGGGGTGGAAGTTGGGGGTGGGGATAGGAGGGAGGGTGAGGGTGGTTGTGGGGTTGCAAGAAATTGTTCTTGCGGGAGACGTCTTGTTCCAATCTCAAGGTCATGAAACAGTCTTGCTGAGAAGTCTACAAATAAAACAGTTAAAGCTTGGAGATGAACTTAAGGATGAAAAATGAAAAATAAAATGATAATAAACTAAGCGAATAGATTAAAAGGTGAACAAATCAAAGAATAGATCAGTAGGTATCTAAACGAAGAGAATAAATAAATGAATACACACATACCTAATATTGAAAACAGTAATATTTCCAGACTATTCTACAAAAAGATGGCTGATTAAAACAAAACCTGCGTCTATGCGTTTTACGTATGCTTT
>CM060317.1:15611950-15616950 GCA_030674155.1 Stramonita haemastoma
ATCTAATTACATTTTCTCCAGTGATACACATATGTACTAACTGAGCTCCCCAGAAAGTCCTTCGGATAAAACTGATAAACTAAGGTGTCATATGCAGAGTATTTTGTGTGTACGTAAAAACAAGAACAACAAACAAACCAAAATAACACTGTCCAACTTTTCTTAAACAACAACAACAACAACAGCAAAAATGAAACAACAACCAAAGTCCAGTTTTAACCATTGGCACGGAGCAGACATACCTAGCATACCACCTTCATACTTGTGGAAAGGGATGGGCTCCGTCAGGTTTAACTAGCCTCACAACACACGGCCTGACAAGTTCATCTCAGTGCACACACGACTCGTGACGGAGTCGAGGAAAGAAATCAAGTCAACACACAGAAAGATTCGCACATTGTTTCTCTGGTGGTAACCATTTTTATGCTTTGTTGGTATGCATTCTGATGGTAACCGTTTTTATGCCTTGTTGGTATGCATTCTGATGGTAACTGTTTTTATGGTTTGTTGGTATGCATGTATTGTCTGATTTCCGGACCTTGTTTCCTAGGAAGGGTCAGGTACAAGAAGAAAATGCGTCTTTCTCAATTGTTTTAGGGGTTATTTTATTTGTTAGGAAAACGTGACAACTATAAACAAAACGAAACAAAAGCAAACAAAACCCAAACACCTAACCGACTTTCCCCCAATTAACACCTCACCCCCTTCCTCGAAGAGCAGCAGCAGCAGAACAACGGCTACAATAACAGCAGCACGTCACAATAACAACAGCAATAACAAAAGTGATAACAGCAGCAGAGTAACTGCAGTAATAACAGCTGTACATAACGATAACAACAGCGATAACAGCAGCAGAGTAACTGCAGTAATAACAGCTGTACATAATGATAACAACAGCAATAACAGCAGCAGGTGACAGCAGCAATAACAGCAGTGCATAATGATAACAACAGCGATAACAGCAGCAGAGTGACAGCAGCAATAACAGAAGTGCATAACGATAACAACAGCGATAACAGCAGCAGCAGAGTAAATTACAGCAGCAATAACAGCAGTACATAACAATAACAACAGCGATAACAGCAGCAGAGTAAATTACAGCAGCAATAACAGAAGTGCATAACGATAACAACAGCGATAACAGCAGCAGCAGAGTAAATTACAGCAGCAATAACAGAAGTGCATAACGATAACAACAGAGACAGCAGCAGCAGCCGTGGCAGAAACGACAAGAGCAGTATCAGCATCATCAACATCGCCACCACCATCACCGCCTCCAACTTCCACCACCATCTTCGCAAACAGCAGCAATTTAACATCAACATCGATGCATCTTCATCGTCGTTGTCGTCATTGCTATCGTCGCCGCCGCTGCCGCCCCACCCACCACCACCACCACCACCACCACCACCACCACCACCACCACCACCACCACCACCACCACACCACCACCACCACCACCATCCTCCTCCTCCTCCTCCTCGTCGTCACAACTACCACCACAACCATCATCATCATCATCGTCATCGTCATCGTCATCGTCATCGTCTCGTCATCATCATCATCATCATCATCATCATTCATCATCATCATCATCATCATCATCATCATCATCATCATCGTTGTCGTCGTCGTCGCCACCATCACCACCACCACCACCACCACCACCACCACCACCACCACCACCACCACCACCACCATCACCATCATCATCATCATCATCATCATCATCATCATCATCATCACATTGGTTGCTATGCAGGGTATATAATTATTATACTTTAAACCATCAACTGAATGACGCAGTAACATAATTTACAGAGAAATGGGAATACACCGCACACGCCCCTTGTTTTTGGTGTTGTTGTTGTTGTTGTTGTTGTTGTTGTTGTTGTTGTGCTGCTGCTGCTGCTGCTGTTGTTGTGTTGGTATATTGTTGTTGCTGCTACCATTCTTGTTGTGTTGTTGTTGCAGTTGCTGTTGTTGTTATCATCATCGTTGTTGTTGTTGTTGAATTCCTAGTTATCCCTCGGCAGGGATTTCCTCTTTATCATTCCGAGGATGATAGACAAGGTCTAAATATTTTTTCTACATTTAGTTCACATGTGTGTGCAGTTTTGTAAATTTTGCCATCCGTTCCCACCGGCACACAACGGCCTACCTTTTCCAAAAAGTGAAACAGATTTTAAGCAGTGCGAAAGATGGCATGTGTGCGTTTGTACCGGGGCTTCGGTATATCCGAAGGGCTTTCGTGGGAAGGGGTGGTGGTGGTGGTGGAGTCGGGAAAATTCCCCTTGAAAGGGGTTCAAACCTAAGTCGGCAGATCAAGAGCGCAACGAGCAACGCTCTTACCACCCAAAAGATTGACTGACCAGCATACCTTTATGGGCAGGTGTTTCCCCTATAGAGAGATTGACCAGCACACCTTTATGGGCAGGTGTTTCCCTATATATACAGACTAACCAGCATACCTTTATGGGCAGGTGTTTCCCTATATATAAAGACTGACCAGCATACCATTATGGCAGGTGTTTCCCCTATATATAAAGACTGACCAGCATACCTTTATGGGCAGGTGTTTCACCTAGAGAGACTGACCAGCATACCTTTATGGGCAGGTGTTTTCTTATACAGACTGACCAGTATACCTTTATTGGCAGGTGTTTCCCTATAGAGAGAGACAGACTGACCAGCATACCTTTATGGGCAGGTGTTTCCCCATTAGAGAGAAACTGACAGCATTCTTTTATTGGCAGGTGTTTCCCTATATATAAAAAACTGACCAGCATACCTTTATGGGCAGGTGTTTCTCCTGTAAACTGCCAGCATACTTTATGGGCAGGTGTTTCTCAGAGAGAGAGAGAGAGAGAGAGAGAGAGAGAGAGAGGAGACAGAGAGAGACAGAGACAGAGACAGAGAGACAGAGAGACAGAGAGACAGAGAGACAGAGAGACAGACAGACAGACAAGACAGACAGAGACAGAGACAGAGACAGACAGACAGACAGACAGACAGACAGACAGACAGACAGACAGACAGACAGACAGACAGACAGACAGACAGACAGAGAAGAGAGTGACCAGCATACCTTTATTGGCAGGTATTTCCTCTATATAGACAGACTGACAGCATACTTTTATGGCAGGTGTTTTCCCTATAGAGAGAGACTGACCAGCATACTTTTATGAGCAGGTATTTCTCCTACAGAGAGAGACTGACATGCATACTTTATGGGTAGGTGTTTCCTGTAAACTAATCTCCATACCTTTATGGGCAGGTGTTTCCCTATAAAGAGAACAAGACTAACCAGCATACCTTTATGGGCAGGTGTTTCCCTGTAACTAATCTCCTTTCCTTTATGGGCAGGTGTTTCCCTATAAAGAGAGCAAGACTAACCAGCATACCTTTATGGGCAGGTGTTTTCCCTGTAAACTGACCAGCATACCTTTATGGGCAGGTGTTTCCCTGTAAACTGACCAGCATACCTTTATGGGCAGGTGTGCGGTGATGTCGTGAGCCAGAAACTGACCCCACTGCAGCAGGTTGGTCAGACCGGTCAGCGGTGACGCTGGATGTCGGCGGGTTCGTGCACGGTCCTGCTGACCAGGCGGGCACAGGGCAGCAAGCGGCGAGGGTGGGCACCACTGGTCAGTCTGGGCACGTCGAGGCCTGCGGAGAGCAGAGCAGAGTAGAGGAGTGGAGAGTAGAGTAGAATAAAGTAGAGTAGAGCAGAGGAGCAACTAGCAACTAGCCAAGCAAATGAACAGCCAACCAACCAACAATATTCAACCAACCAACAATACAACCAACCAATTCAACTAGCAAGCAAGCAACCATCCAACAAAACAACCAACCAATTCAACTAGCAAGCAAGCAACCAACAAAACAACCAACCAATTCAACTAGCAAACAAGCAAGCAACCAACCAAACAACCAACCAACAATATTCAACCAACCAACAATACAACCAACCAATTCAACTAGCAAGCAAGCAACCAACCAACAATACAACCAACCAACTCAACAAGCAAGCAAGCAAGCAACCAACAAAATAACCAACCAACAATGCAAGCAACCAACCAAGCAACCAACCAACAAAACAACCAATCGACCAGCCAACATTGCAACCAACCAACCAGGCAACCAACCAATCAAACATCCCTATTGAATTAGATTATGCGTTGGTCAAGCATCAGGCAACTTGATTTCAGGGAGCATCTTGCCTTGATCTTAATCCAACCGCCCCCCCCCCCCGCCCCCATCTCTCCCCCCTCTCTTGGCTATCTGCTTATCCAACTCTCTATGACTTAGAAGAGGTTATGGCACGTACACCCCACATGCAATGACACATCTTTAAAAAGAGGAACTAAGCTTTCTTTTCAAAGCCTTTCTCGAACATGATCTTCCCCGCATCACCACCACCAGTTTGGAATATAGATAGCAAGAATAAACATGGGGTGATATTGTATCTAATAAAAATATTTTTTAAATGTTACTTTGAAAAAATTAATATGCAGCATATGCATATTTCTCAAAGTTGCTTATATCTTCACTTTTTTTGAAGAGTCTGCTATTATGTGCCGGTGGGAACAGATGACAACGTTTACAAAAATCGCATACACACGGGGGAACTGGATGTAAAAAAAATCCGAGTGCTTATTCAATAATCTTCAAAACAAAAGAATAAAATAAATAAATAAAAAGATAGAAACTAAACTGTCTTTAATTTCAGTCAGTATGCTTACCTGAGTAGCTCGAAGAGATGGGAGAAGAACATCAGCAAATGGACAGGACTAGAACTCAACAAAATTTTGATAAAGGCAGAACAGAGAGAGGAATGGAGGGAACTGGTTGTCAAGTCTTCAGGGGTGCCCCAAGGTCGCCAGACTAAAGGATAGATAGATAGATGCTTACCTGCCTGTATATCTATATCAACTGTGACACAAAAATCACTGATAACGTGCAAATAGCTCTTATTTCTTCGCGTCTTCATTCTACAC
>CM060317.1:15619450-15621950 GCA_030674155.1 Stramonita haemastoma
GAGATAATCATTTGTTTATAAATACAGAAATTGCATCGCTTTGAGAACGTTAATTTTTATGGTAGCCCTGTTCATGGTAGGAAAGTTTTTTTTTATATTTCGTAATACTGTGTGATTTTACGTTTAATGCTGGTATAGCAGATCTAGGATTTTTGTCGCACTTACTTGTTCATAACTTTAAGATTTTGTTTCTAAAACTGCCACATGTCATAACTGATCTGTTCTTCTTCGATGTATGGATGGATTTTTAATAAGTGTTCATAAAACACTGGGATATTTTCCCATAGTCGATTTCGGATTAAAAGGATAATTTGAAGGAATTGCAAGAGAGTATAATCTGAATGATGTAAAATCTGAAGTAAAATCTTCTCATACAAGTGGCTCTGAAGTGAGTCAGGCAGTGTCTCCTGTCACAGCAGAGCTGTATGTATGAGAAGGCCTCCCCAAAATTTGTATTAGAATACCAAACTTTTTGCTATGTTAACCACAAACTCCCCCAGCGAGAACAGTCTCTATCCAGTGTTCCTCTTCCAAACCCAGACGAGGGCAGACAACTGCAAACCAAACAAACTACGGTCCTGAAACCTACCACTAGCAGACAGGCAAACATTTTGTTTTTAAATTCGCATTCTCTCATTTCTGTCACCCCTTTAGGGGCATAGATGGATGTACAAAATATCAACAATCAAAAATCACAGTTCAACAATTTAGTTGACATGCATCATTCAACAACAAAATTTTAACACAACATTGTAGGAAAAAAAAGGTAAACAATCATTAATAGAAATAGTTTAATGGAACGTTGCTATCAGTGTTTCTGTACTTATTCTCCTTCGTCAAACACTCAATAGCAACAATTATTGTCTGCCATATGAGCGAAAATGCGTGCATGCCGTTACGCCCTGACAAGCCAGGCCAAGCACATCTGACTTCAGCATAGGAGAGAATGTTTTCTTGTAAGTCTTTCTGGAAAAAAAAGGACAGGGAATGGCCAAAAGGCAAAAAAAAAAAAAAAAGACAAGAGTGTGACAGGAAGAAACGGAACAAGGCAAACAAAAAGACAGAAATGAGGGATACACACAAAACTTCAAGATGGAAGCGTTTTACTGACAGGCCACATCCCCAGGAGATTACTGTACAAAACATCAAGGAGATGATGTTTTTTAGAACTAAACCTTCTGTCGTCTTACCAGCGTCGTCATAAAAGGGTTCAATATTGGTGGAATAAAAGACTTCCGGGTAGAGGGGTGGATAGGACAGTACTGGGGTACCCGGATCATGACCACCATCAGAAAGAACGTCCACACCCATTGGCTGGCGGCTTCCATCACGTGACTGTTTTGCTCAGGTCTGAAACGGTATATTTCTCAGTATGTATGCAAGTATGAACGTCTTACATTACACACATGTACATATGTAATACATCTATATTATCGAAGCATGAATGTATATTGCGTGTGTGTGTGTGTGTGTGTGTGTGTGTGTGTGTGTGCGGCGCGTGTGTCGGTGTGTGTGTGTTGTGCGTGTGTGCGCGCGCGCGCCCGCAATTCAATACAGCACACACTCGGCTGAGCATAGTGTAGAAGCTGTGTATGTTCTCTAAACTGATAATTGTTTTTAATGGGAACATTTAATGTCACATTTGTGTAACTAATTAAGAATATAAACTAGACCTCATTCGTATACCAACTTTTCTATCTTTCCCTTTTCTTTAATTATTGAGTTAAAGTCTGTCCGAGCCTAAGGCTCATCAAGCCGGTGCTTCCGTTTTTGGCTTAATCGACTGAGAGTCACAGACTCCCCCCTGGATAGGACGCCAGTCTATCGCAGGGTTAACCCCCAACACAAGGTTGGTACCCCTTTTACACCTGGGTGGGGCGAGAAAATAGCCGTAAAGTGCCTTTTCCAAGGGCACAACGCCATAGCCGAAAGCTGGGATCGAACCCGCAACCTTTAGATTACGAGTCCAACGCCCTAACCACTAGACTACAGCGGCGGCTTTTCTTTAATATTGTGGTATAAATGTAAAATCCTAAACTACAAAACAAGTACTAATGGCTTCAAATTCAGCTGGAATCCTGACTGCAACCCCCTTCCCCCAGCCTCCCAACCAACCCACTAGACTATGGTGTTGGTGATAATCATTTCCTTTTTTTTTTTCGTTCCTTGGCTAGAGCTCCGAGGTTCACCAATAGTGAGATTTTGCGTATGCGATCGTTTTTGCTCACTACTAAGGTAGTTGCATTCAAATTGAGGGAATGATGTTTAAACATGACGCTAGTATGCATGCTGGATATTTTTCAAAATATAATTTTGTCCTCTTTACCTTGCCTTTTAATTTTGTCATCTAATCCTACCGTCATGCAATGGCCTACTCTTCTGTGAGGCTGAACGGGGTTAATGTTTGTGCAAGATGTTTTGCGTGCATTTTCACACAGAACCTGGACCTCGGTTTCTAATCTCACCCAAAGAATTTTTTTAGGGAAGTAGATTTAGTACT
>CM060317.1:15626950-15654450 GCA_030674155.1 Stramonita haemastoma
TGTTGAACAAACATGCTAAAAGTCAGGGACTCAAACTTTCAAGAGAGAAAGAGCAAGGGAAAAGAAAGCAGCAAAGACTCCCCTGAAATACAGAAAGATCAGCAAAACTGTATTACGTGTCTCCACTCACCAGGGAGAAAAGTACAGATTTAAGGAGATTGACCTCCCTTTAACCCATTGATTACTTCCCTTTGTCTTCCATTTTGGATTATTCAGGCTCTGATTCACCCATTACCATTGGTCCATCCCATGCTTTGACCAGTGGCCAAACGTTTTAGCCTCTGACGTCATTTTGTATGTGGATCAGAAATTGCAGAGAATGTCATAGTCAGCACTTCTGGACAACAGGCACATGTTATTGGTCGTCATGTGACTGTTTTGACCATTGTGTGCATCATTTCCTGTCGTAGTTGTGGAGTGTGGCTTGGATCTCAAGTGACCACAGAGGCATTGAGGTCTGTCTGCAGAACTATTTGATATGGGTTAGGATTGGCCAGGTCTGTTTGCCCTATTTTTGGTTTATATGGAAAGGAATACCTGTGTGAGTGAAAGGAATGTATACATGTTGATGTCTCTCTGACTTGACCTGTGATTGTAGTGCCGAGTGTCTCAGTCTGTCTGTGTACCTGTAATTGTAGTATGTAAGTCTCTCTATGTGCCGCAATTGTAGTATCTGAGTGTCTCTCTGTCCATCTAAGTACCTGTAATTGTAGTACCTTAGTGTCTCTATGTTTGTCTACGTTACCTGTAATTGTAGTACCTGCTATTGTAGCACTTGAATGTCTCTTTGTCTACCTATGTACTTGTAATTGTAGTGTCTGAGTGTCTCTCCCTCCATGTATGTACATGTAATTTATCTGAGTGCCCCCCCTCTTCTCCTCCTCTCTGTCTTCTCTCTGTCTCTCTCTCTCTCTCTCTCTCCTCTCTGAAATTTGTTCTTGTAGTTCATATTCAGGGCAAGGGCCAGATGAACAAGAAGTATGTAAATGCTTGGAACTAAACATCATCATCATCTTCACCACCACCAACCACCCCACCACCACCACCACCACCACACCACGCTGCCACCACCACACCACCACCACTCATCATCATCATCATCATCATCATCATCATCATCATCATCATCATCATCTTTAACAGTAGCATCATTGTTGTTACCCTTGTTATAAATGAAGTGAGCCCAAAGTTTATAATTATAGGCATGTGTAATTGATGTGTATTTATGGCAGTAGAGATGGGTGTGGTGGTCAGATATTGATGTCAGATCAGCTTTGGGGTTTTCATCACTTTTTCTGTTCTTTGAATTTACTTTTGTTGGTACTGTGATGTTACAGTGATGGCGATGTTTGTTTTGTGTTAGTTTGGTGTGTTTGATGTGTGTAGTGTTTGTTTGTGTTTGTTTACGTGATTGCATTTCTGTCTATGGATGGTTTGATGTAAAAATAAAAGTGTGTGTGGTGTGTGTGTGTGTGTGTGTGTGTGTGTGTGTGTGTGTGTGGTGTGTGTGTTGGATGCTACTGTTTTCTTGCTAACAGTGATAAGTGTCTAGTCTATAAAGATATTTGCAGTTATATTTATGGAGGAGCCAAAGAGGGAGGAAAGGGGGTGGTTGATGTGATTGTAAGATATTGCAACGTGATATGTTTTTATTTCTTGCCTTGTATACCCCTTTTTTTCTTTTTACATTTGCTTTTGTCGCTGTTGGGGGTGATGTTATTGTTGTAATTTGATTTAAGTTTTAGAAAATTGTTTTTATTAGTACTTCATTATTTTTTTATGTACTGCTTCATGAAAGAAAAGAAGAAAAAACCCTGCATTGTTTCTTCAGTGTACCTTGTGGAAATAAAAGTTTGTAATTGACTTTGACGCATTCACCCACTCACGTCAGCAGAGAGAGAGAGAGAGAGAGAGAGAGAGAGAGAGAGAGAGAGAGAGAGAGAGAGAGAGAGAGGAGAGAGAGAGAGAGAGAGAGAGAGATTTTATTTTATTTATTCTTTTATATCGATGATAAAAAAATAATCAATCATATGCTTTTTAACATCCAGTTTCCGTCTGTATGCAGTTTTGTAAATATCATCTGTTCCCACCAGCACACGATACCTACTCTTACGAAAAGCGGAACAGGATTTAACGTGTACGCAAGATGTTCTGTGTGCGTTCGCACACGGGCTCGGTTATAGCTCATCGAAGGACTTTTGGGGGAGTGAGTCAGACTGAGAGAGAGAGAGAGAGAGGATTGGTAGAGGAGAGAGAGAGAGGAGAGAGATCAGAGAGAGACTAGGAGAGAGAAGAGAGAGAGAGAGAGAGAGAGAGAGAGAGAGAGAGAGAGAGAGAGAGAGAGAGAGAGAGAGAGAGAGAGAGAGAGAGGAGAGAAGAGAGAGAGAGCAGTTTCCAAAGAGTTTTTGCTTACGCATCGACAGTTTACAGTGGACTAAACAATCCAAACACACTGATCCTTCTATCAACTGTTTGCACACCTTGCTGTTTTTTTTCTGCTCTGATTATCTATCCATTCTTCCCCTCACTTCCACCAATAATGGTGGAGCAAGCCTTTGACGTCATCTGCACGTGACCCACAAAAGTCAATGGACACACTCCCTCCCAACTTACAATTTTCGGGTACAAGCATCTGTTGGGTCATACGTGCGTCATTTCCTGTTGCGGCAGTGAAGTGTGGGTATGGTCTCAATTCACTTCAGACGCGATGTCCTCCCTATGTGGACCAGGTATAGGCTATATTGGCCACGGTCCTGTTTCCCCCACTTACCATCAAGGTAGAGAGAAGTGTGTCAATGTACCCTTAATGTCTCTCTGCCAGTTGGTTTGGTGGTTTAGACTTGTACCTATCTCAGTGCCTTTGGCCTGTTAGTTCATCCATTTTTCAGTACCAGACTCTCTATCCGTTTTCCTTTTCTCTTATTCTCTTGACTTTCATTATCTGGTCTCTGGATAGTAAAAAAAGAAGAAGAAGAAGAGATCACCAATTATTTCAGGCATACACACACATGTGCACGTGCACCGCGCACATGCACGCGCACACACACACACACACAACTATGCATACATGCACACTATGGTGCACACATATGATTCAGAAAGAGAGAGAGAGAGAGAGAGAGAGAGAGGAGAGAGAGAGAGAGAGAGAGATGAGAGAGAATTCTCTTCCTTGGTCTGCCTCTTTTTCTTCCTCCTTGGACAGTGCCTTGCAGTATTGTTTTTGCAAATCCTTTTGAACTTGTGACATGACTGTACCATTTAAGTGTATTGATAGAAGGTGTTCGTAGGCACCATTGGTCCTAAATATTGGACCTAGAGATAGCAGACATTTTTCAACCAAGTATAGGTGGGAAGTTCACCGCCTCACTCTGATAGACTCAGATGACACAGATATAGATCCATTGATGGGTAGTTTCAACACAACAGTAACTGAAACAGCAAGCAAACTTCTTGGCAAACATCAACCAGTCAAAAAACCTTTAGACATACCTAACATCCAACAACTGTGAGACAACATAGAGAAAAGAAAAATGAAGCAGAAGAAAGAACAGAACAATATAGGGCAGTCAACAAAAGAATCAGGGAGTCCCTGACAGAGGCAAAAGAGAAATGGATCATGAACGGTGCCAGGACTTTGAAGAGAACATCAAGACAAACAATAGCACGAAGAATATCGCTGGTAAAAGACATGACTAGAACGAAACAGGGAAAAAGCTCAACAATCCAAAACGAAAATGGGAAGTGCCTCACTGATGACCAGGATATTTTGAACAGATGGACAGAATACTTCTCCGACAGAAGCACAGGAGACCAGAAGTCCTCAATGTCCACACAACACAGTCACAGACAGTCACCCTATCTTCCAAGAAGAAGTGGAAACAGCAGTCAGATTGCTGAAAAGGGGGAAGTCAGTGAATCATGGACCCTGACTGCAGATTTGAAGAAAGAGTACAGGTGGTAGTGATGGGATACTTTCAGATACTCCTCGGCATCTCCTGCAAAGACTTCATAAGCAATGAAGACGTGTTTAACAGAATCCAAACCATTGGTCCCTATGAAGACCTTCTATCAATGGTAAAGAAGCATAAACTTAAATTGTAGGGGCATGTAACAAGATCAAAAAGGACTTGCAAAGACAGCACTGCAAGACACTGTCCAAGGAGGGAGAAGAAAAAGAGGCAGACCAAGGAAGAGATGGGAGGACAACATCAGCAATGGACAGGCCTAGAACTCAACAACACCATGAAAAAGCAGAACAGAGAGAGGGATGGAGGGAACTGGTTGTCAAAGCTGAGGGGATGCCCCCAATGTCGCCAGACTATGGGATAGATGGATGGATTGGAATAGGCAAACATGCTTTTTTTACTACCAGCCCTCTGGGCACGAAAAAAGAAGAGACAAGGCAATGTCTTTTAAATTTTCTCTCTCTCTTTTTTCTTTTTTTTGGAGAGAGAGAGAGAGAGAGAGAGAGAGAGAGGAGAGAGAGAGAGAGAGAGAGAGAGAGACAGACAGACAGGAGAGAGAGCAGAGAGAGAGAAGAGAGAGACAGAGAGAGACAGAGAGAGAGAGAGAGACAGAGAGAGACAGAGAGAGAGAGAGAGAGAGACAGAGCAGGACAGAGATGACAGAAGATGAATGAATGGGAAAATGAACAAACAGGAACAGAGCAAAGAATGACCAAAGTATGGAAGAATAAAATGAGAAAAGAGAGCAATCAGACAAAGACAGATGAGTATGGAAGGAAAAGTGACAAGAGAGCGACGATGGGTAAGATATGAGGGGAGTGGAAGGGGATGGAGGGGGACCCAAGCATGGAATGATTGGCATGTCTAGGTATGCCTGACTACACACAACACAAAGCTTAGCAACTGACAGGATTGGTGGCCCTTCTGTTTATCCACCCCCCTCCCCTGCTCCCCCCACCCACCCACCCACCCTCCTTTCATCCTTCCCCACCTTCTGGTATTCACTTAATGTATTATCCATCCTCTATTGCATCCATCATCAGTTACACACCATTCATTCATCTTCAGGCTTTGACCAATGGGCAGTGGGCTCTGACCTCTGACGTCATCTGCACGTGATCCCGAAACGTCGTTGGCCACACTCCAAAACTTGTGGAGCACTGACGCATTTCTTTGTTGGTCAGACGTCTGTCTACTTGGACCATGGTTCTGCTGTTACAGCATCCCCCCACAGTGCAGCTGTGATCATAGTGCACCTCAGAGGCAACGTGCTTTACATAAGGATGAACTAAATATAGGTTGGCTTTGCTACGCTCTGCTTCATCCACTTATCCACAGGGTAAAAAAAGAACATTTGGGTAGCTTACAGCGAGTGCATTACACTTCCCTCCCTCCCTCACTCCACCCCACCTCTCTCTCTCTCTCTCTCTCTCTCTCTCTCTCTTCTCTCTCTCTCTCTCTCTCTCTCTCTCTCTCTCTCTCTCTCTCTCTGAATTCCTGGTATACCAAAATGGTGTTATACAATATCTACCCCATATTTTTTACTCAAGGTATCTGATTCTGATCATTACAGAGAAGTGAACTGTAAACTGTGGATAGTTGATTATCCTGTAGGTTTGAATTGTAATGCATATGGGGTGTCTATGAGTTTTAGGTTAACCAGTGACTATAGAATATAGATATGTGCTGTAACATCAGATTTTGATATTTTTCTGTATTGTAATGTTTCCTGGGGTTGATGATGTAGAAGGATATCATTTCAGAGGTTAGAGTTTAGAGTTCTCTGACAACTAACATACTGAGGACAGTTGTGTGGATATTTTTTTATTATTTATTTATTTATTTATTTATTCTTTTATATCGAGGATAATAGAATAAGCATTCATATACTTTTTTCATCCAGTCCCCGTGTGTATGCAGTTGTGTAAATGTTGTCATCTGTTCCCACCGGCACACAATGGCCTACTCTTACGAAAAGCGCAACAGGATTTAACGTGTGCGCAAGATGTTCTGCGTGCGTTTGCACACGGGGCCTCGGTTTACAGTCTCATCCGAAAGACTTTTGGGGAGAGTGGAGTCAGCACTGATGTTGACTCCAGTAAGAAGACAGAAAAATGCTGTCAAAGGAATGTATCCAACTTGCCAAACTGCAAAGGTGAGGGAGGGAGGGAGGGTTTTAAACAGGCCCTATGGGAGATGGAGGTACAGGCTGTATGCAGTCTATACATTCTCCACAGTCAGATTGGTTTCCATCTGGGTCAATAATATAATATTTTTCAGATTGACAAATTGCTTTCAAATATTTCAAGGCTAGGTTTGTTTGCTTTTGTTTGTTTATTTGCTTTTTTGTATATTGGTGTGCCTCATGATCATAATTTTTTGTGTACGAACCATTTTTTTTTTTTTATATAATGCTTGCTGTCTCTGTTTCTGTCTCTGTCTCTCTGTCTCTCTTTCTGTCTCTGTCTCTCTCCCTCCCCCCTCTCTCTCCCCTCTTTCTCCCTCTCTAAGTCTATCTGTTTGTGTGTGTGTTGTGTGTGTGTGTGTGTGTGTGTGTGTGTGTGTGTGGTGCGGCGCGCGCGCGCGCGCGTGCGCCATCCTCTGCGTCATTTCCCGTTGCAGTAGAGGACACGACTTTCACCTCAGTACACATCAGAAGCAGTGCCCTCAGTATGGGAACCAAATATAGACACCGTGCTCTCTCTCTCTGTGTCTCTCTTTCTCTCCCATTAACATCAATATATAATCTGGCATTAGTGTCTGTTTAAAAAAATAACCCACCCATCCATCCATACACACACACACACACGCAGGCTCGCGCACGCACGCACACACACACACACACACACACACACACACACACACACACACACACACACACACACACACACACACACACACACACCACACGCACACACACACACACACACACACACTGACTCTCACATACACGCATGCACACACGGACGCACGCGCGCACGCACACACACATACACACACACACACACACACACACACACACACACACACACACAACACACACACACACACACACACACACACGGACTCTCACATACATGCACGCCACACACACACACACACACACACACACACACACACCACACACACACACACACACACACACACACACACACACCACACACACCACCACACACTGACTCAAACACACAGACACACACACAGACACACACAGACACAGACAACACAACACACACACACACACCAAACCCCACACACCACACACACACACACACACACACCACCTGACTCTCGCATGTACCCCCCCCCCCCCCCCCCACACACACACACAGACTGATAAAAGCTTTCCAGTTTATAAAGGCAAAGGGAGCGTACATGATCCAGGTAACTACAAGGGAACAAGCGTGTTAAGCTGCTATGGGGGAGACCTTTAAACGACAGAATGTATTTTTTTCTTCTTTCAAACACATAATTTGTTTGGTAGTGAGCAAGGGAATTTCCGCAAGTGTCACTCAAGAGACACTATCCTCTTTTTTATTGCCTTGTTTAATCAGCTTGATTTGCATATGAAAAAAAGATTTTACTACAGTTAAAGCTTTTGTCAGTATTTAAACAAAGTTCATGTGGGAAAAATGTTTCAGTGAATGGCACTGTTATAGAATTTATCGAAATATCTATGCCAGTGATAAATCTTGTTTTAAAACAAATGTAGCGATATCAGTTGTTTTTGTTTTTGCATCAAACTTCGATTTTATGGCAAGGGGAACACCTTTCTTATAATCTGTTTTCATCATTCTTTAATGGCTTAAAAGTGTATTTTCTATAAAAAAGAAAAAAAAAAAAAGGAGGTTTAAAATCACCCTATTGCACAGCTTGTGAGTGTGATATGCATGATAATTCATATTCCACAGCTCTTGAGTGCAATATGTATATTAATTTATCATATTCTACAGCTCTAGAGAGCAATAAATATGATAAATCACCCTATTCCACAGCTTGTGAGTGCGATATGCAAGACAATTTACCATATTCCACAGCTTGTGAGTGCGATATGCAAGACAATTTACCATTTCCAAGCTGTGTGGGTGTGATTATGCAGAAGAATTTTACCTATTCACACTTTGTTGAGTGTGATAGCAAGACAATTTACCATATTCCACTTTATGCTTGTGAATGTGATATGCATAGACAAATTTTACCATTATCACTTTAGCATTAGTGAGTGCGATAAATGCAGATGACAATTTATCCATATTCCACATCTTGTTTAGTGCGATATAGGCAAGACAATTTACCAAATTCACAGCTTGTGAGTGCGTATATGCAAGACATTACCTTTCAAGCTTAGTGATGTGCATATGAAAACAATTTACCATATTCCAGCTTGTGAGTGCGATATGCATGAAATTCCCATATTCCACAGCTTGTGAGTGCGATATGTAATTAATTTACATATTCCCTACAGCTTGTGAGTGATAATATGCAGACAATTACCTATTCCACAGCTTGTGAGTGCGATATGCAAGACAATTTACAATATTCCACAGCTTGTGAGTGTGATATGCAAGACAATTTACCATATTCCACAGCTTGTGAGTGCGATATGCAAGACAATTTACCATATTCCACAGCTTGTGAGTGTGATATGCATTATCTTCAAAGTTCTATTCAGCTTTTTCTGCTGCTTTATGCAGATGGTGCAGTTGTTCTTACAAAATCACCAGAATGATTATAATTAAGTAACATACTTTGAACGTTTTACAAAGCCATTGTGAAACTTGGAGGACTGAAAACTGAAGGTGCATCTGTGTTATGATCTAGACTGTTTGCTCATCCTTTTGGTAACAACAAATGCCAGTTATCCTGGTTACAATGTATCCCGGATAGCTCAATGCTCGCTTTCCCCCAGCTAAGGTTAATTAATTAATTAATTAATTTATTCTTTTATATCGAGGATAACAGAATAAGCAATCATGTGCTTTTTTCATCCGGTCCCGTGTGTATGCAGTTGTGTAAATATTGTCATCTGTTCCCACCGGCACACGATGGCCTACTCTTACGAAAAGCGGAACAGGATTTAACGTGTGCGCAAGATGTTCTGCGTGCGTTTGCACACGGGGCCTCAGTTTAAAGTCTCATCCGAAGGACTTTCGGGGAGAGTGGAGTCAGCACTGATGTTAACTCCAGGAGAAAAATCTCCTCGACCGGACTCGAACCTGGGTCGTCAAATTGCCAGCGCAATGTTCTGACCACTAGGCTATCCGTCCCCCGATTAGCAGTGTCGAGCGTGTTTGCCAATTGGATGGGTGACCGTTTGCGCGCTTTGGCTACAGTACAGTTCCCCCAGTTCCCCCAGATGTAAATGGGTACCTGCCCTCTTTAGGGTCAGGGAAGGTAAAACAGCGGGGGAGAGGAGATGGGCGCCTCCCTCACTATGCTGGCCCCTAGAGAAGCTGAGATCTTTGACGCCTTGCTCCCCTACGACCACACAGGTTATGGGACACCTTTTTCCCTGTTTTTTGTTTTGTTTTTGTTTTTACAATGTATTCATTCTATCTTAATGATTTAGGCCTATTCTTTGTTAGGAGAAACCCTATATATTTTGGTAAACCAATTCAAGAGTATTGTGAAACGAAGACTTAAGGACGGATGTGTTCAGACATAGAGGAACAGTGTGGCTGATATCGATATGTGCTATAACTACCGTTTGTTTAAAGATAAATTTGCTCTGGAGAAGTACTTGTTAATCATAGCCATTTTGTAAGCCTTTCATCAAATTCAAATCCATCCAAGTTCAGTGTGATACATCAAATATAGTTCCAGGAAATGAACATACATGTTATTTCTGTGTATCCTTGAAGTCGGAATGCGGCTACCTTACTGGTGGGTAAAAACGGTGGCATCACAAATTCTCACTATTGGTGAACATCGTAGCTTAGCTGAGGAACTAGAATAAACCTATGTTTAACGGCAGATGGGGGCGGGATAGCTCAGTGGTCAGAGCGCTCGCTTTCCCCCCAGTCAAGTTAAGCAGTGTCGAGCGTGGTTACCAGTTGGATGGGTGGCCGTTTGCGCGCCTTGGCTTCAGTGCAGTCCCCCACTTCACCCAGCTGTAATTAGGTACCTGCCCTCTTTAGGGTCAAGGAAGGTAAAGCAGTTAGGGAGAGAAGATGGGCGCGGCCCTCAATATGCTGGCCCCTAGAGAAGCTGAGGTCTCTGATGCCTCGTTCCCCTACGACCACATAGGTTATGGGACACCTTTACCTTTTTATTAATATATAATATATATAACGGCAGATACTGGAGATTAATTTCATTACTTATCTAAATGTTTGCATCCTATTATCAAACATCACAGGCTTGATTAGTTGTTTACAGCAGTATTTTCTTCATGTCATCATGCTGCTGTAAAATTCAACCTCTTGAGGAATACACAATGTAAATCAAAACTGGTTAGACTTGTAAAACTAATCCCTGTTACATTGAAAATGTTTTTAGTGATTCAGTGTAATGTTAGATGAATTATCGTTACGAGTTGGTCAGATTCTAATGATGTTGACCATGGTGATACACCGTTCATTTTTACATAACGGTTTTGTTGCTGTTAGTAATCTGTCTGTCAAGAACATACAATTGCATTGAACTTCCGCCACACGGATCGCTCGTATATTTTTAGCATACAGCCCCCCTTGGGGTTACAATTGCAGCGAAACTTATTTTAAATTGTTACACACACACACAACACACACACACACACACACACCACGACACGCACCACACCACGCACAGAACACACACACAACAACACACACACACACACGCACGCACGCACGCACACACACATACATACACACACAAGCACGCGTGCACGCCCACCGTATGCACACACATACGGACTGAGAGAGAGAGAGAGAGAGAGAGAGAGAGAGAGAGAGAGAGAGAGAGAGAGAGAGAGAGAGAGAGAGAGAGAGAGAGAGAGAGAGAGAGAGAGAGACAGACGACAGACAGACAGACAGACAGACAGACAGACAGACAGACAGACAGACAGACAGAGACAGAGACAGAGAGACACACACACGCACACACGCCCACGCACGCACACACACACACACACACACACGCATAACACGCACAACACACACACACACACACACACACACACACACACACACACACACACCACACACACACACACACACACACACCACAACAAACACCCCCCACACACACACCACACCAAAACGCATAGATCGTCAATTCGTGCTTTCTTTTATTACAAAAAGCCAAGTAAGTAAGTAGCAAAGTAAGGCCAATTTGTAACAAAAATATGTACATACAATTTCACAATATAAGCATAGATATGTTGTAGTAATCAACGACCTCTGCAAATGGTGTGTGTGTATCTGGAGAGATTGTCAGAAACTGAATTGTACTGAGCATGGGATGACCGATAGCCTATCCTCTCCAATGGAACTCCTAGCATAGACATTGCTGAAAACAGGAACAAGAGCATGAAAGCAGAGCAAAAAGTAAGCTTTCTAGATACTTTCATTTTTGTGTTGTTTTTTTTTCGGAATTGTTATCACACACACACACAGCACGCACGCACGCACGCACGCACGCACGCACGCACGCACGCACCACCACACACCACACACACACACACACACACACACACACCACACAACATGCGTGTGCCCACACTCAGGCAGTTATTTTGAGTTCAGCTTCTAGATATCTGAATCGTCAAACTGATATAAAATCTCATTCGGTCAGACGCATAGATAGAAAACAAAGCAAAACAAAAAACCCCAACAAACCAAAAACCTCAGAGTTTTAGAAAACAGCATGACAAGCCTCACTAGCTTCAATATCCTGGTCAAATTTTGATTTTCGGGTAACACAAAGTAGACCTACATGAGCATTTGCTACCCAACACCTACAAAAACTTAATTTTCTAGTCCTATTTGGTTTTGTGATTTTCTTCTTCTCTTTGGTTTAAATCTACTTACCACTAGGTGATTTAGAAAACCCAATGTTTAGAACAAAACTATTGAGTAAAGAAGACAGGTGTTTGCAGGGTCTTTGGAAAGACTGTAGTAACCTTACCACTTTCGCTTTGCAACGATGCTTTCTAGAGTTTATTTAACAACAAAAAAATCGCTGTATACAGCTGTGAGTTGACGCATTTAACCTTTCTTTGATATCCGGAAAAGAGCAATAAGAGCAGAGATATTTTCCTCTTCGCAATCACATTTCATGTTACTCTCATATTCTTGTTCTTTGTCGAACACCCAAACAGCAACTATTCGTTATCATTTGATAAAAATGCATTGCGACTGCCATTAACGACCTGATCAGTCGAAGCCCAGCGCATCCGACCATCGGTGTGGAAGAGACCTATTACCTTTTAACTCTTTCTGGGACCAAATGGAGGAAAATAGACCAAAAAGACAGAAGAAAGACAAGAACGTGAAGGAAAAAGGGAACAAGGCAGAAGCAAAGAGAGGGATAAAAAGAGAGGAAATTCCTAACTGTCACAGAATTTCCAGAAGGTGGAGATACCATTAGTATTGACAAGACTCGGGCATCCCAATGGGGGAACTCTTAATATTTTGTACCTGCTTTTGATAGTTGCTTGCGTTGGTGTAAAAGTCTTTGTTAGATGAAAACAACACAGCTGTAACACAGCCATGAAGTATGAGTAGCCTGCAACAAGCGGCGTAAGCTTATGAAAAGTACTCTTTAAAACACATGTACAAAAATAGGCTGCAGCTTACTAACATGGCGTTATAATTATGAAAAAAAATAAAGCATGAACATAGCATGTTTTTATATTGCATGGTTTGTGTTTATGACTAAAAGCACACACACACACACACACACACACACACACATACACCACGCACGCACGACGCACGCACGTACGCACGCACGACGCACGCACGCACACACACACACACACACACACCACACACTCGATGATGGTCTGTAGCCTGTCTCTACGACACATTCTTTTTCAAGGATAATGGAATAAGCGCTCTTGTGCGTTTTTACATCAGTCCCTGTGTATATATTACTTTCCCAGACGCTGATTCAAAGCACAAAACAGGTGTAATTCCATAGAGTTTTTATAAAGAGTAGGAAATGCCTTGTACGCTGCAGCTCAACTATAAACCAAAGATGATAGGTGAAAAAAGAAATAGAAACAATGAAAGATGGTAGTGAAAAGCTATAGACTAATTTACAAGATACCTGACTTATTAGAATCATAATTATGCATATGTTTCTCTGGGTAGCTATTGTCTCTGTATTTTAAAAAGTTGTGTGCATGCATGTGCGTCTGTGTGTATGTGTGGTGTGTGTGTACGTGCGTGCGTGCCTGCGTGAATGTGTGCGTGCGTTTGGCGCATGTGTATGTTTTTGCTTGCGCATGGTTTAAAGCAAATCCGCATCATTTATACATTGCAACAATTTATATCACATTTGCATTCAGTTTATGAAAAACAATAATCACAGCACTTGATTATCTTCAATTTGCGTATAATCACCGAACAGTACCGTCAGTCAGATCTGAAACAGTGCACCCCCGCCTAGCTCCTAGTCAGTCACTGATTGCACGGAAAGGGTGGTGATGGTGGGTGGGTGGGTGGGAAGGGGGGCAACATTTCAATGTCGTCAGATTTCATCAGAAATATACTCTGGGGCAGTAACTAAACCTCTTTCAGTTCATTTTCAAAGTTTGTCAAATAATTGGGAACATGAGAATACGTGAAGAGGCCATGACCTTAGCTCTTAAGAATACATGATGATTATGCAGAACTATGAGGTTCAAATACAAGAGGTACACTGCAGTTACAACTAAGATATGGAGACGAATCTACCAAAAAGATACGGGATAGGGGAAAGGGAGAGGGGAAGGGGGAAGTGTAGTTGGAAACAATGAAACTGGAGAATTTAGGAAATGAAATGGAAGAAGGAACAGGAAAAGTTGGGAAATCCCAAAGTCTTTTGGAAATCATGTGTTCATGTGTGTTTTACAACACCCAGACTGAAGGATTGTAGTTGCCCCTCAGGATGATTAAAGTGTTTTTGACTTGACTTGACTTGACTTGACTTGTGATCCTACAGGATGGTATTCTCCGGCACTGGATGACGTGGAGGTGTTGTTGGTAAGCCAGGCATGAAGAATCGTCATCAGGAATTGAAGGACCACCAGAAAAGTTTGGCGAACAGTACAGGTGCGCTGGGTGTAATCATGGGACACACAGTGTCCAAACTGCATCAATAATTATAAGATATTTTGGTAGTTGGAAGTTGTAATATTTCACATTGCATGTCCACAAGTCGGACCTCTCGTTTTAAGGGATGTGCAGCCATGATTTCACAACCAACCCTCTCCAAATACCCGGAAACCGGAAGGATGAAACAGAAATGGAGTATGGGAGACAGGGGAAGATAAGTCTGTTATTCATGAACATTTCAAACGAGTGGCAAGGGGGCTTAGAAAATCTTGTGTTCAGGCCAAGCAAATCTGAACATAAGGTCATTAGTCACATGATGATTAGGATTCATTGTGAGTGTTTGAAGAGAAAACTTGTGGCTGTTTTTGATTAGTACCCAGAGTCTCTAAAAAATGTAGTACCGGGGAGTGTTTGGAAGGTGGAGGTTTTCCGAGGCACCCAGGATCAGGTATTCATGTAGCAGGCAGTGCAGTAACCTGGACCCTTGTCTCTGAATAATGATAGTGATTCTGTGCAGATGATCATTATGTCTGAAATCTTCCTAGTCCCCAAGGTCTTCTATGATGTCTTTCTGGAATGCCTGAAACAGACAAAAAAAAGGATACAGTTTTATTCCTCATAAAAATAATCACACGATGATACGTATGTGTTCACGATCGCATACACACATGCACAGACATAATTAGGCACACTATTAAACTAGTGCACACGATATGCAGACATACACTCACGACTGTATATGATATAAGGGTAAGTACGCATGCACTTATACACCCATACACACTCGCAGGCTCGCGCGCTCGTGCATTCACGCGCGTACATACCCCCCAAAAAAACACACACACGCTGCAAGCGCGAGTACACACACATACACACATCTATCTATCTATCTATCTATCTATCTATCTATCTATCTATCTATCTATCTATCTATCTATCTATCTATCTATCTATCTATCTATCTATCTATAAGAGAGACAAACAGACACACCTAATGGAAAAGATGGATAGATAGTAAGAAAGATAGAAGATAGATAGAGATAAGATAGATAGATAGATAGATAGATAGATAGTATAGATAGATAGATAGATAGATAGATAGATATCATCAAGTGTGTGTATGTGTATGTATGTGTGTGTGTTTATTATTTATTTCTTTATTCTTGTATATCGAGGATAATGGAATGAGCACTATGTGCTTTTTTTAACATCAGTCCCCCGTGTATATGTGGATTGCTAATTTTGTCATCTGTTCCCACCGGCACAGAATGGCCTTCTCTTTCGAAAAGCGGAACAGGATTTAACGTGAGTGTGTGTGTGTGTGTGTGTGTGTGTGTGTGTGTGTGTGTGTGTGTGTGTGTGTGTGTGTGTGTGTGTGTGTGTGTGTGTACGTGGTGTGTGGTGTGTGTGGTGTTGTGGTGGGGGTGTTGTGTGTGTGTGTGTATGAACCCACACCCACGTTCATTCACAGATATGTGTCTTTCTTTCTCTTCTTTGTCTCTCAAATTAATTTTTGTCTTTATCTTTCTCTCTCTCTGTCTGTCTGTTTCCCCTGCTTTTTTCTGCGGGTTGTCAGTGTTCATCTGTCTGTGTATTTATTTTTCTGTCTGTTTTTATTCCCCCCCCTCCCCGAATAATTTCAAATGAACCCCCCTCTACTTACCCCACAAGCAAAGATAGCATGCTTGTAACACCCACTTACATGTTACTATGAACGCAAGAATATACATTACATACAGGTATGCAAAAACGCGTATGCACAATTGCGCGCGCGCGACACACACACACACACAACAGACACACACACACACACACACACACACACACACACACACACACACACACACACACACACACACACACACACACGCTAACACACACACATGCGTGCGCATGTGCGAGTGAACAAGGAAGTTAAGAAAGTATGAACATAACTTTTTTTTTCTCAAAAAACCTCATTCCTATATGCATGGCACGCAAAAAAATAATATCATTAGATATGCTGAAGGACAATAATTATAGCCATGTTTAAGAGTCACTAACCATTGATGTAAACTTTAATGCAACAACTTCTTGGTTTCTCGTACAGAGATCACATAAACAATGAAGAAGTGAAAACCAGAAATTAAAACCTAGTGGGCCATATGAACAGCTCCTGACTTTAGTGAAAAAACTCGTAAACTGAAGTGGACAGTACGTCACACAAACATCTGGACAGGCCAAGACTGTGCAATAGGGAACAGTAAAAAGGAGGGAGACGAAGGAAACGATGTAAAGACAACATCAGAGAGTGGGCTGGCCTTAAGTAGAACGACTTGCAATGGAAAGCTGAAAAATGGGAAGAATGGAGGAAGCTGGTTGCAAAATCTTTAGTGGTGCCCCAACGGCCTACAAGACCACCTGATAGGTGAGGAGAGGTGAGGAGAAGCTTACCTATATACCACCAACCCATCCATGGAATAAAGGCATCCCATTTTTAAGACACCAATTGGCTCAAGGACAAGCTTTGATCAGACACTCACAATGGCAAAGCCGAAGGAATGCAAATTTGCAATGAATTTCAATATGAAATATAATTTTACTGTTAAAGAAGTGAAAATTGATATTACTGATTATTTATAAAATTGAGAAACAAGCAAATGGAGAAAAAAAGTTACATAAATGTTTCTTGCTGATTGAAATGTAGGACAATGGACACATTGCCTCATGAAGCAATAAACAAAAAACTCTTAGACCACTTTCATAAAAAAGGGATTTTCTTCTTCAACATCTCAAAAAGAGTTAGACAAGATTACATCCCCTCACCTTACCTTTTTAAAATGCTCTTAGCAAGTTACGAGAGTCTGATGGAGGCCGCAGATCGGCGCACAAACATAACAAATCTGTGCTATGCTGATGATACAGGACTGCTAGCCGACAATACTGGCAGCATGAAGAGAGTATTACACAGAGTAGACGTAACAGGAAGATGAGATGGCCCTAAGTTTAGAGCCAAAAAGACTAATTGCTTTATTGTTGCCAGAACCAACTACCAAACAGAGCAGGAAATAAAGATAGACACAAATCCTAGAGAAAATGCCAAAGGTTTTAAATATCTCGGCTCAGGCACAACAAATGACGGACCAAGTACCAAAAGACATAAATTCACGAAAAGGCATGAATAAAAGGAGAATACTCCAAACAAACAAATCTGGAAAGATCGCAGTAATTCCTTATCCGCTAAAAACAAAAATATAATGAAATGCTTCGTATGACCCTTCATGTCTACATAGCTGTGAATCCTGGAACAAAGAAAAGACGATGACAAAAGATTCAAAGTAGTTGAGATGGGTTTTTAGAAGTTAGCTTGGAGTCAGTGGGACAGAAGAATAAATGAAAGCATATTACACTAACAAGGAAACAATAAAAAAAAAATCAGACACAGACACAGAGAGACGAAAGATCAGTGGGTCGGTGGTCTAGGTGGTAACACACCTGCCTAGAAAGCGAAAAGTCCGGTCGGAGTGCGTAGGGTTCGTACCCCCGTTTGGAACCAAAACTTTTCCCCCATCCATTAGACCCTAAGTGGCAATCTGGGCGCTAGTCTTTCGGATGAGACGATAAACCGAGATCCTGTGTGTTACACATCATTATTCTGCGCACGTAAAAGAACCCACGGCAAAAGAGGGTTGATCCTGGCAAAATTCTGTCGAAAAAAGCCACTCTGATAGGGAAACAAATACAGTTGCAGACGGAAAAAGAAAAAAAAGGGTGGGCGCTGCACTTGTGGCGACGCGCTCTCCCCGGGGAGGGAGAGCAGCCCGAATTTCACGCAGAGAAATCTGCTGTGACATAAAGCGGTATGAAATAAAAAAAAAAAAAAAAAAAAAAAAAAAGGAGTCTGTACATACCTTAAACGCTGTAAAACAGCTCTGGACACGGCTGGCTGATCCCGAAACAGCTTCCTGATGACGGAGCGTGACCTGACATCAGAAGTCCTCTCTCTTCACCCAGGTCCTGGAGGACCTGAAGCAGGCCGTGTAGCAGAACAGGTCCACAAAGCAGCAGGAGCTCCGCACACTCACGCGGTGACCTCCCGGCCGACTCCGGACAGGCTGCAGGAGACAGACTAGCAGCAGAACCAAGACCGCTGACCATTTCAATGTGAGCTTCATGATTTCGTGTGAAAAATATGGTAATGCACCGGTTGAATGCACCGGGTTATTTTATTTTATTTTTTTTTTTGTTTTATCTTTTCGATGTGCTCCTAGAGAAGCAAAGGTGTAGACACTTTGATGAGGAAGCTGTTGTAATAACTTGTTGCTCTAGTTTTTGTAATTGTTTTATGCTAGTGTTGTCCTGATCATGACAGGTTTAAAGTAATAAACTTCGGGAAAAATTGCCATTAGTTCCAGTCCAAGTTCATACCAAAGACGGTTCAGACTCTGTAATCCAGAAATTCTTTTTGCTTCAAAGTGTTTTTGATTTATTTCTTTAAAAAAAAAGTATTTTGTACCTTTTTAATTTTTTTCTGCTTCAAACAAACATCACTTTTCAAACCAAACACAATTTAAACTCAGTTGCCATGAAAAATCAAGCTCTCTTCTCTCCCCACGCCACACTAAGATGAGTAGGAGAACATGAAAAGTTTTACCATCCACAGAAATCAAACACGATGAACTGCATTCATAACTGACCCAAAATAGCGGGACATTCGGAAGTGTATCTTACGAAACGGAGTCAGGAGGGCAAGTCGCATCAAATGAGCGAAGTGGAAAGTCTATATATATACAGCAGACACACCCCTCTCCACCACCACCTCCTACCCACTCCCTCCCTCCCTCCCTCCCTCTCAACACCCCCACCCCCCTACCCCTTTTGCAGCATCCACTGACGGCGGGTGGTTGGTTGCTACGTGGTCAGGTTGGCCAGTCGAAGCCACAGCAAACAGGGTCTGGCATCATCGGTCATTTGCTTTCGCAGACACCCGTAACTAGGTCAGGCTGCCGTCATAGCTGAGAGCGATTAGTTCCGGTATTACCCACCACCCACCTCTCTCTCTCTCTCTCGTTCCAGAGTTCAAGTTCTCCTCTCTCTCCTCTCTTCTCTCTCTCTCTCTTCTCTCTCTCTCTCTCATCCTCACTCTCTCTCTCCCTCTCTCTCTCTCTCCTCTCTCTCTCTCTCTCTCCTCTTTCTCTTTATTATCTTATTATATATAATGTCCTATTCCTTTATGTTGTTTGGTACTGCATATAGTTTTACTGTTTAGTATCTTTTATCTTGATGTTATCCCTGAAAGGCGGGGACTGGATGTAAAAAAGCACGTAGTGCTTATCTATTATCCTCGAATAAAAGAATTTGCCTTGCCATTTTTGCCTTGCCTTGTCTCTCTCTCTCTCTCTCTCTCTCTCTCTCTCTCTCCTCTCTCTCTCTCTCTCTCTCTCTCTCTCTCTCTCTCTCTCTCTCTCTCTCTCTCTCTCTCTCTCTCTCTCTCTCTCTCTCTCTCTCTCTCTCTCTCTCTCTCTCTCTCTCTCTCTCTCTCTTTCTCTCTCTTTTATTATCTTATTATATATAATGTCCTTATTCCTTTATGTTGTTTGGTACTGCATATAGTTTTTACTGTTTGAGTATCTTTTTATCTTGATGTTATCCCTGAAAAGGGCGGGGACTGGATGTAAAAAAGCGCATGAGTGCTTATCTATTATCCTCGAATAAAAGAATTTTGCCTTGCCATTTTTGCCTTGCCTTGTCTCTCTCTCTCTCCTCTCTCTCTCTCTCTCTCTCTCTCCTCTCTCTCTCTCTCCCCTCTCTCTCTCTCTCTCTCTCTCTCTCTCTCTCTCTCTCTCACGCAGGTGTCCACCTCTCTCCTGTTTCCACCCCTCTCCTTTTTTTTTCTTCTTTTTAAAAAAATAAAATCTTTCTCGCTCCCGCCCTATACCAACCACCCTGGGACTAGTGCTGGCTCAATTGTTTTCCTTGTTTTATATTTTCTAATTATATTTTTTCATGTTTTGCTCCTTTTCCTTTTTTCAGGGAGAAGCGTGAGGTCGATCTTATTTGTTTGAGTTTCTGTTGTGTGTGTGTGTGTTTTTTCTTTCTCTTCTCTATATGTTTGGTTTGTTATATTCTGCGTGGATTCTTTCGTTGTGACTGTTGTGCAGCTGTTGTTTTTGTTTGTTATCAAGGCTTCCCCCCCCCCCCCCTTGTTCCTTATTTCTGCTTTATTTTGCTTGTCTTTGACTCTCTTTTTCCCCATAGAACAGTAGATAGTGCATTCCTCGCTTATTCACCCCTCGTGAAAATAAATGTAATCAATTAATGAATCAATCAGTAGATTAATCAATCAATCAATTAGTCGTTCAATTGATCGACCGACCAACCAGCCGATACACCATTCCATCTACTTATGTATCCATCTTCTCTCTCTTTTTTTCGTCCCTTGGCTAGAGTTCCAAGATTCACCAATGGTGAGAGTTTGTGCGAGGGACCGTTTTAACCCACTATTAAGATAACCGCATTGCGACTTCAAGGATAATATCTAAACACGACATCAGTGTCTGTGTCTGTGCCAGTTTTATTATATTAAAAAAATATTTATCAACCGATCCTTCCCGCACACAATGGCCTACTCTTCCGAAAAGTGGAACAGGTTTTAACGTGTGCACAAGGTGATCTGCGTACTTTCGCACGTGGGACCTCGGTTTATAAGTTTATAATCTCATCCGAAGAACTTTTGGGGGAGTGGAGTTAGTGCTGATGATAACAACATGGGCGGGGGGGGGGGGAGGGGGGGGGGAGATTCCCTTGAATGTGTGCCTCGATGATGGTTTGATACCCGGGCTGTCTTTTCACTACCGCAATGCTCTAACCACTAGGCTATACCTGTCCCTGTCTTCTCATAATGATGACCTCGAGCTCTCGAGAAGAATCAAGAATTCTTACTGTGAAGATCAGCATCCTATCATATCAGTATAAAACGAGAAACTTAAGACAATTCAAGAACAATCTTTTCTCTGGGAGTAGTACCATGTATACCCCTATCCCTCTTTAGGGCCAGGGAAGGTAAAGCAGCGAGGGAGAGGAGATGGGCACCACCCTCACTATGCTGGCCCCTGGAGAAGCTGAGGTCTCTGATGCCTCGCTCCCCTACGACCACATAGGTTATGGGACACCTGTACCTGTACCTGTACCTGTACCCCTATCCTATACCCAACGTTCACTTATTTGTGATCTAGTGGATAGCACAGACATTGCTGACTCAACGTTTGCTGACCTCTTGCCCTTTTCTTAGGTCTATCCGTCTCTCTCTTCTCTCCTCTCTCTCTCTCTCTCTCTCTCTCTCTCTCCTCTCTCTCTCTCTCTCTCTCTCTCTCTCTCCTCTCTCCCCTCTGTTTGTTTCGTGTGAAAAAGAAAATCCATTCTTTGGCCTTGCTCTTTACATTCTATGAAAATGTTGAGAGTGTTTGTGAAAACCTCTAGGACCTGAAAAAGGTCATAGGCTTGTCCACTCCAAACTGATCCATTACATACACTATAGCTACATTTGTCTCCACACCCCTCTCTGCAGTTTTTATTCAATAACCCTCGTGCGTATGAGCCAATGGCTTTTTGTCAACAAACAACTCTCTCTCTCTCTCTCTCTCTCTCTCTCCTCTCCTCTCTCTCCTCTCTTCCTCTCTCTCCTCTCTCTCTCTCCTCTCTCCCTCTCTCTCCTCTCTCTCTCTCTCTCTCTCTCTCTCCTGTACTCTCTTAACTCTCTCTCTCTCTCTCATCTCTCTCTCTCTCTCTCTCTCTCTCCTCTCCTCTCTCTCTCTCCTCTCTCTTCCTCTCTTCTCACTCTCTCTCCTACACTTCCTCTCTCCTCATATCGCTAATGGAAGGTTTTGAAGGCCACACATACTAATAATAGTGCTGCAGGAATAATGGAAAAAAAACTATTTTTAACAAAACACACCACACAGCACCGGACACTGTATACTGTAGATACTTGTTGTACATTTCCACGTGTGGGTTCATTGTCCAGACTGGAGAAAAAGGAAAACCCGTTGACCACAGGGTAAAAGGCTTGACCACTCCTGTAGGCCTGTAATAGCCATGTTTGTTGACGTCAATTAGTCAGGAGTCCAGGTCTGTCCACCTGGGAACTCATAGTACAGCAAGTCCGTTCACTAGCTACAGCAGACTGTGTGTTATTGTTGTTGCTGTTGTTATTGTTGTTGTCGGGGGTGGAATAATAAAGTACAGTCTAATCTGACCATTAATGCTTATACCCTAGCCAGCCAACCACAGCTACAGAAGCTGTCACCCCAAATAGCTAAGTGTGTGTGTGTGTGTGTGATCTTTTTTTTGTATCATTAATTCAAAGCAGCATAGCAGGCAACACACATACACATGTGAACTAAAAGTGCAACAAGCAGAATAAGCTTCTAAAGAGCACTCTAAAAAGAACAGTATATGTGCAAAAATAGACCAGTGGCTAGACAGCATTCCGTCATATCGGTGAAAAAGAAGGGTAACTATATAACAATTGTGTTAAGAAGGAAAAAAATCTTTTGAAAAAAAAAACACAAAGCAAACACTACAAAAACAAAACCACACCCGTGTGGTTGCAGAGTCCATTTGTTCAGAGTCCATTTGTTATCTCACGGGTACTCGAGTGCCAGGTTCGGGTGTTCACTGACATGATGTCTGTGTTTGAGGGGATCGCTCCTCCCACCCCATCCCCTTCTGGAATTAACAACGGTAAAAGGTAAAGGTGTCCCTTAACCTATGTGGTCCTAGGGGAGCGAGGCATCAGATACCTCAGCTTCTCTAGAGGCCAGGATATTGAAGGCGGCGCCCATCTCCTTCTTCTCCCTCGATGCTTTACCTTCCCTGACCCTAAAAAGAGCAGGTACCCATTTAACAGCTGGGTGAACTTGAGGGACTGTACTGAAGCCAAGGCGCGCAAACGGTCACCCATCCCACTTGTAACCACGCTCGATGCTGCTTAAGTTGACCAGGGGAAAGCGAGCGCTCTGACCACTTAGCTATGGCACTGATTCCATTCCCTTGGAGGAGACTATAAAGCGATGTGCGTTGTGTAAATACACACACAACACCCTGCATACATGTTTGTTTTGGGGTTGGTTTTTTTTTTTCGTTCCTGGGCTAGAGCATCGAGGTTTACCAATGATGAGATTTTGCGAATGGGACCGTTAACCCACCAATTAGGTATCCACATTCCAACTTCGGGGATGCAAAGCCTGTTTTGTGTTCATGCATACACACACACGCATGCATGCGCATTCGCACATACACATATACACACGCATGCACATTGTTCAGAGCATGTGTTTTCATTTCCTATGTTCTGTCTGTTTATCTGTTTGTCTGTTTGTCTGTTTGTCTGTCTGTCTGTCTGTATGTCTGTCTCTATGCTGTCTTTTATCTCCCTCTCTCTCTCTTTTGTTGCCACTGTCAGTGTTGCTGTGTGTTTGTCTGTCTCTGTCTGTCCTTGTCTGACTGTCTGTCTCGGTTGGTCAGTCTGTCTTTCTCTGTCTCCCTCTGTCTCCCTCTGTCTCTCTGTCTCTGTCTATCTCTGTCTCTCTGTCTGTCTGTATGTCTCTCTCTGTCTCTCTCTGCCTCTCTGTCTCTGTCTATCTCTGACTGTCTGTCTCTGACTGTCTGTCTGTCTGTATGTCTCTGTCTCTCTCTCTCTGTCTCTCTCTCTCTGTCTCTCTGTGTCTGTCTGCCTCTGTGTGTGTGCGTGTGTGTGTGTGTGTGTATGTGTGTGTGTGTGTGTGTGTGTGTGTGTGTCTCTGTCTGTCTGCCTGTGTCTGTCTGTCTGTCTGTCTGTCTGTCTGTCTGTCTGTCTGTCTCTTCTCTCTCTCTCTCTCTCTCTCTCTCTCTCTCTCTCTCTCTCTCTCTCTCTCTCTCTCTCTCTCTCCCCCCCCCCTCTCTCTCTCTCTCTCTCTACTCTTCTCCATATTTATCTTATTCCCGTCATTCGTCCTTCACCCAACAAACTCCCCGTACGCTGTTGCACAGCTGTTATGAAATCCTCCCTCCACCAGCTCCACAATAGGCTTTAGTTGGGGAGGGAAACACTCCCACGCAGTTTTGACTGGCAATGGTCCATAGTCGGGACTAGCTCTGTATGCAGACGGATTAGTATCCTGAGCAATGGCAGCACTGCTTTTGTTCTTCGAGAGTCCTATCAGACAGATTATACCCCGCTGAGTTGGGAGTTCAAACCCCAACCCCCGAGGACCACCATGCGCGTGAGACCAGCGAGGCCAGAGAGTTGATGACTCAAGAGCGTAGGCGTAGGTAGTAGTAGTGTTTGGTAGAAACGTACTGTGAAGTGTACACGAGTCAGTTTTATGCGGGTATTATTGTTTAAACGTTGTGCGAATGACTCATTTTGGTTTTTTTGACTTTTAAAAAGAAAAGTGAAAAATATGAGTATTCCATGAAGTATTTTAACCATAAATCCTTATCAGATCTGATGCTATTACAAAAAAAAACCCCAGTTTGGAATAGTTCGTCATTAGAGGAAGGACTACCCATCTGTTTAAATCAAAATCCACTTATGACAAATATAGCAAGATAAATATTTTAACTCTTTCATTCCCCCATTGACACTTGCTATTGCTCCCCTTTATTCCCAGGTTTCTCTTGCCTGTTTAAGCACAAAAGCATGACATAAATAGTCATGCAACAATCTGCAATGTAGAAAGGACATTTAGGGTCATTTCTAATGACCTTTTTTTGTTGGGGGGGGGATGGGGTGGGGGTGGCGGTGGCAGAAAGTAATTCAGAACAGATGGCCGGTATGGGGCTTGAACCTACGACCTCGGCATGATTGATCAGCCTGCACTCTAACCACCTGAGTCAGCACTTCTACTTGAGAGCCTGGGGCGAGATGGGCCGGTGGTAAGAACATTGAACCTATGGTCTGAGGATATCGGATGGCGTGGGTTCCAGTCCTGCTGAGGTGTCCTTCTTTCTTTGTTGAACGACCAGACGCAACTATTATCTGTCGTAATGTGCGAAAATGTGTTGTACTGCTTTAATTAAACGCCTGACAAGTCAGGCTCACTACATCTTATATGATGATAAAATAATAATAATAATAATAGATAATAATAAAATAATAATAATAATAATAATAATAATAATATAATAATAATATAATAAAAATAATACATGGAATTAATATAGCGCTATATCTTCTTCATCTGACTTCGGTGTGGCAGAGAATTGTCATCTTTTAAGCCTTTCTGGAAAAAAGGCAGGAAAATAGACCCAAAAAGGGCAGAAATTAGACAGGAAGGAGGAAGTGACGGGAAGAAAAGGAACTAGGGAGAAACGAGAGAGTGGATGGAAAAGAGAGAATTTCTAGCACAGAATTTCCAGAAGATGAGGATGCTATTTACACTGACAGGTCCCGGTAGGTTGGGGCCAGGGGGGAGAGATGTCTGTTCAGGGGGCTCTACTCTCTGACAGTTCTTCAGATCAGATTATAAAGCCAGAACCACTGTGCAAACCCATGCAAATCACCGTGCACACATGGTACTTTAAAAGGGGGCAGGGATAGCCTGGTGGTTAGAGCGTTGTGCTCTGATCTGTCAGCTCGGGATCAAGCCCCCACGGAAGCGCCTGTTTTGGGGAACTTTTCCCTGGAGTTCACACCAATACTGACTCCATTATTCATGCCTTCGCACACAAGGACCTCGGGTTACAGTCTCATCCGGAGGTTTTTTGAGGGAAGTGGAGTCGGCACTGATGTTAATTCCAGGGGAAAAAAACCAATCCTCTTGAACGGGATTCAAACCCTGGTTGACAGATTGCGAGCACAAAGCTCTAACCACCAGTTTATCCCGTTCGCCTATCACTGAATGACTCCACTGACTTCTCACATGACTCTTGGAGAAGTCGTTGGAGCTCTGCACTGAAGTTTTTTCAGGCAGGGTGTCATGGGTACATCGCGCCTGACAGAGCCCCACACTTCTAAGGTACACCGTGTACTGTTATGTTGGTACATATGCACTGTAAAGTACACATTAGTCAGGCTGCTGCTGCTGTTGGTTAATTCATGTTGCTGCTATTGTTGTTGCTGCTGTTGCTGCTGCTGCTGCTGCTGCTGCCGCCGCCCCCAACTTTTCTGCTGTATTGATCGTGACCAGGGCCATGGACTGTTGCACTGGTGGTGACTGCCGGACCTCGGCCATTCTGCACGCGATGTTTGTCACCACGTGGATCTGCAAGCAAGGATGCCGGGTGGCTAGTGGTGGTTGGTTGGTTGATGTATGGTTGGATGGTTGGTTGAATGGGTGGGTGGGTGGGTGGTTGGTTGGTTGGTTGGTTGGTTGGTGGGTGGCTGGTTGGTTGGATTGGTTGGTTGGTTGGGTGGTGATGGTTGTCGATTGGTTAGTTTTTAGGGTTGGTTGGTTGGTTGGTTGGATGGCTGGTTGGTTGGGTGGTTGTTGGTTGGTTGGTTGTTGGTTGGTTGGATGCTGGTTGGTTGTTGTTGGTTGGTTGGTTGGTTGGTTGGTGGTTGGTTGGTTGGTTGGTTGGTTGGTTGTTTGGTTGGTTGGTTGGTTTGGTTGGTGAGTGGATGTTTGATTGGTTAGTTTTGTGGTTGGTGGGTCGGTCGGTTGGTCGGCTGGTTGTCCGGTTGGCTGGTAGGTTGGTTGATTGGCTGGTTGTTGGTCGGGTGGGTGGGTAATGGTTAGTACTTAAGTAGGTAGCTGAGTGGTCTGGTATTTATTATTGGATTGTTGGTGGTTGTCTGGCTAGAAACTGTAGTGGATGGGTTAGCGAATGATTGGCTGATTGAATTATTGGTTGGTTAATAGTTAGCTTGTAGGGTGACTGATTGGATGATTGGCTGGTTGATTTGTTGGTTGGTTGGTTGGTCGGTTGCTAGATTGTTTTAGTTGGCTGGTTGGTTGGCTGGCTTGTTACTGGGTTATTTGGATAGATGGCTGTTTTGTTTGTCAGTTAGTTGGTTGTCGATTGTTTATTTGGTTGGCTGGATGGCTAGTTGTTTGGCTGGTTGATTGACACTATATTTCCTTGCTTGTGTGCTTTAATTATTTGTAACTAGTTTTTGTTATTGTTGTTGTTGATGCTGTTGCCATTGTTGTTGTTGTTTCGTTGTAGTTGCCACTACTGCTGCTACTGATGATGATGGTGGTGGTAAAGTTAGCACGTCAGTCTTCCATCTGTTCTTATATCTTTCTATTTTTGTTTGCTTCATTTTTTTTCCCTTTTATTTTGTTATTGCTTTGATTCAGTTGCTGTTTGCATGAATATTTAGTTTCCT
>CM060317.1:15659450-15666950 GCA_030674155.1 Stramonita haemastoma
CTCTTGTTGGGGCTGTATAGTTATAACAAAATCGACTAAAAAGTGAATGTAACATGAGCAAGGTTGAAAACAGGCACCATTTGCTTTATACTGGAAATAAATTACAATTCTAGTTACCATTTCCTGTATAAAAAATGTTAATCTAGCGTTTTAATTCAAGAGAATGCTTCTACCCTGTTTGTGATTATTCGACTGAATATGATTACTTTAAACGCACAAATACATATCAGATTTTATTTTTAATCTCACACAGAGAAATTTCTCGGCAGAATTTCAGTTTTTGTCAGCAAAAGATCTCCTGACTAGGAAAACTTTTACCGCGTCAATCAAAAGATTTGGAACAGTGATGAATTTTTGTGAAAGCAAGTTAATATTTCTGTCGTCAGTTCAAGAGCTAGGTCTAGATAGATTCCTTGCCGTACACCCCCTCCCCCCCCCCCCACCAAAGATATTCTGAACTTCTTTAAAACACACCACTTTTGATTTTGACTTTTCACTGAAACAGGGGATCGGAATAGTATCAACAGAGTAAGAGGAAAATCTACAAACACAGACAGATGGACAAGCGGAGATGTCAGAAGCAATAGATAGGAACAACAAAACAAACATGAAGACAAGCCAGCAATCACACACACACTACACATGACAACACACGACAAGCGCACAACACAGCCACGAAATACACACACACACGTATCCACATGCACACACACACACAACACAACACACACACACACACACACACACACACACACACACACACACTACACACACACACACACACACACACACACACGCACGCACACACACACACACACACGCACGCACACACACACACGCGCGCGCTGCCCACACGCCCTCATGCACCCACACACGCATGCATGCACGCACGCATACACCCAAGCGCACGCACGCCCTGTAACCACTAGGCTATTCCAGTCTCTTGATGAGCAGACACATGCACACTTCATCAGCAGCTGATCCGACAGAAGGTGAGTGGACAGACAGGTCAAGACAGTCACATAGGGGGGAAGGGGCCATGTTTGTAGATCGATGGGGTTTTTTTGTTTTTGTTTTTTTAAAATACAAAACAGCAGTGTGTGTGTGTGTGTGTGTGTGTGTGTGTGTGTGTGTGTGTGTGTGTGTGTGTGTGTGTGTGTGTGTGTGTGTGTGTGTGTGAAGTATCAAGTCAAGTCAAGTCAAGAGTCAAGTCAAGTCAAGTCAAATTTTTATTTCCAGATGGTACATTGAATAAGCATTGGTGTGTGTGTTTGTGTTTGTGTTTGTGTGTGTGCTGTGTGTGTGTGTGTGTGTGTGTGTGTGTGTGTGTGTGTGTGTGTGTGTGTGTGAGTCAAGTGTCGTAGTCAGTCAGTAGTCAGTGTTTTTTTTCAGATGGTACATTGATAAGCTTGTGTGTGTTGTGTGTTTGTGTTTGTGTTGTGTGTTTGTGTGGGGTGTGTGTGTGTGTGTGTGTTGTGTGTGTGTGTGTGTGTGTGCTGTGTGTGTGTGTGTGTGATGTGTGTGTGTGTGTGTTGTGTGTGTTGTGTGTGTGCTGTGTGTGCTGTGTGTGTGTGTGTGTGTGTGTGTGTGTGTGTGTGTGTGTGTGTGTGTGTCTGTGTCTGTGTCTGTGTGTCTGTGTGTGTTTAGCATGGTGGACAGTGGACCAGGGGGACAGGATACCTCAGTGGTCAGAGCACTCGCTTTCCCCAAGCCAAGGTTCAGCAGTATTGAGCCTGTTACCAATGGGATGGGTGACGGTTTGCCCGCCTTGGTTTCAGTACAGTTCCCCCAGTTCACCCATCTGTAAATGGGTACCTGCCCTCTTTAGGGTCAGGGAAGGTAAAGCAGCGAGGGAGAGGAGATGGGCGCCGCCCTCAATATGCTGGCCCCTAGAGAAGCTGAGGTCTTTGACGCTTCGCCCTACGACCACACAGGTTATTGGAACAACAAAGTGGACTGGCAGCATTAATGTATTCTTCTTTCGAGGAGAATAAAAGCACTCGAAGCACTCGAGTCCCCGTTGGATGCGGGGATTTGTTTGGTTAAGTTTTTCATCTAGCCCTCTCTTCCCAGAACATTTTTAATGTGTGTGCAAGATGTTCTGCGAGCGTTCACACAGGGACCTCAGTTTATAGTCTCATCCGAGGGAGCCAATGTGGGCAGGCACAAAGGAGAGAAACTCCTCCCTGGGTTTGGAATCTCCCTGTGGAGACTAAAGGTAAAGGTGTTCCAAACCTAGGCGGTCGTAGGGGGAGAGGCATCAGAGACCTCAGCTTCTCTAAGGGGCCAGCACATTGAGGGCAGCGCCCATCTCCTGTCCCTCGCTGCTTTACTTCCCTGACCATAAAGAGGGCAGGTACCCATTTACAGCTGGGTGAATTGGGTGACTGTACTGAAGCCAAGGCGCGCAAACGGGTCACCCACCAACTGGTGACTACACTCGACGCTGCTTAACTTGACTGGGGGAAAGCGAGCGTTCTGACCACTGAGCTATCCCGCCCCTGTGGGGACTAACCTTCTCTTTTCCTTCACCAGGTGGGCTGCCAATGCACAGACTGCAAATCTCAAGACAAACGATCCCAAATCTGACAATTCCCTATTTTCGTCTCTTGTGAGTGTGCGAATGGGATAAAACAAGAGATTTCCCAAGGAAAACTAGGGAAAACTCGTTTTTATGTTCGCAATCTCGACTGAGTTTTTATCTAAGTAATATCCTTTTTATTGTCGTTATTTTTTGGAGTTGTGTTTTCATGTGTGTTTGTTGATATAAAACTATGTGCTAGACAATCGATTAACAATGTTTACCTACGCTTTAAAAAAAAATTATAACACTTTATGCCACAGCAGATTTCTCTGCGTGAAATTCGGGCTGCTCTCCCCGGGGAGAGCGCGTCGCCACAAGTGCAGCGCTCTACCCATTATTTTTTTCCCTCAGGGATGGTGTCTAAACACGACACCTGTGTTCATGCTGGTTTTGGAGCAGGTTCATGCAGTTGAAGGTCTTAATCAAGTTAGGGACAAGAAAACCTTTTAAGGACACGGCAGGTGTGGTGGCTAGGATGTTTCAAGCCAGCAAGATAAATCACATGCCACCTTGTTTATTCCCGTCAGGGTTTTGACACCAGTGTGCAGTAACAAGACAATAAAGAGACATGGCAATAACCTGGAGTGATTTATAGCAGAGCATCATGTGTGGAATCTGGTCGTTTGACATGGAGTGGGTGGGACTGGTGTGGTTGCGTCAGTACAGTGCCGCTAAGCGAAGATGTAGGAAAGAAAGAAAGAAAGGAAGAAGAGAGAAGGAAGAAGAAGAAAGATGAGATGAAGATAGAAGAAATAAAATAAAAAAAAAAAAAATAAAAAAAAAAAAAAAGAATAGAAATGAAGAATAAATGATTGATGTATTCATGTGGGATGATGTGGGTGATCTAAAATGATCAGATCAACGTTTGATGAAATTTACGTAGGAATCACGCCTGTTGTGATTAATTATGTTTCCCTTTGGACATTCTTCTTGTCTATTTTCTGCCTTCTTGGTCCATTGTCCTGTCTTTTTTTTCAGAAAGACTTAAGAAATAATTTTCCCCCTCGCTGAAATCAAATGCACTGGGGCCTGACTTGTCAGGCACTTAACGGCAGTGCAACACATTTTCGCTCAAATGTAGACAATACTTTCTGACTGGGCGTTCGAGACGACGGACGACGACGACGACGAGACGACGACGACGCGAAGAGAAGAAGAAGAGAAGAAGAAGAAGAAGAAGAAGAAGAAGAAGAAGAAGAAGAAGAAGAAGAAACACACATGAATTCAATGGAGTTTTGGGGGTAATTTAACATGAAAAAGTAAATAAATTAATTATAGGCATGGCCATATTTTTTTTAAGCAAAACAATGAAGAAAACAAGTAAAATCAATTTTCAATCAATCAACAAATTCAGTAATTAATTATTAGTCATCCAATAAGGAGTGGACAGAACAACTCACGGAAGATAACTCCAACTATTCTAATGTTCTGATTCCATAGAACATACTGATGTCCCTTCTACTGTGTGTGTGTGTGTGTGTGTGTGTGTGTGTGTGTGTGTTGTGTGTGTGTGTGTGTGTGTGTGTGTGTGTGTGTGTGTGTGTGTGTGTTGTGTGTGTGTGTGTGTGTGTGTGTGTGTGTGTGTGTGTGTGTGTGTGAAGTCAAGTCAAGTCAAGTAGTCAAGTCAAGTCAGTTAGAATGATCTTTATTGAGGGTAAAAGATTAAGTTTACACAACTTTTTTTTCACCCTGCCCTCACAAAAAGTCAAGAAAATTGACTTATAAAAGTATTCAAAAGACAATGTTATGTTGAAAAGAAAAAAAATAAATGAGAATTTTTTTATAGTAAATCCAGACCTCACAATACAAATAAAACAAACCCAAGAGAGTACGACATAAGCCCAAGTCATACAGACAAATAATGAAAATACAAATGACAGAGTAAGAATAACAATAAAGCAGCCAGATGTCAAGGTAGCTTCGAGCATAAAAGTGGGACTAACAATTTGTCCATCACATGTTTCTACAAAATTTCTTAAACGTTTGTTTCCAAGGAGTTGATTTCAAAAAGGGAGGCAGATCACCCCACATGCTCTTCCCGAATAAGCAAGGCTTGACTTAAAGAGATTATCATAGGCCTGGGCAAAAAAAAAAAAAGTTTATGAGTAGGCCTGTTTTAAGTACAACAAAATCTTCACAGTTTTTTTTTTTTTTTTACTTTTCTATTTATTAATATATTTTACATACATAGACACGGGCTGAACTGCAGACTGTCTTTGAGTGGAAGAATATCTAACTTTGTAGTTGGTGGTGGTCAGTGTATTAGGATTTAGTCGGATTAGTTTTACAGCTCTTTTATGTAGGTGGCTTAAATGCTTTAGGTTTGTTTCACTGGCACTGTCCCATTAGGTAGAAACATGATTTATAAGAGATAGAATATATGCGTGAAAAATAGTTTTCATGACTATAGATTTAGAATTTAAAAAGAAATTAATTTGATATAATCTTACTGAATTCTTAATGTGACTATGTGTTTTGAACAAGATAAATCACTACGGCACCTAGTACTTTGTGTGAAACTACTTCTTCAATTTGTTGTCCTTAGATAAATATTGGCGCGAATGGAGAACGCAATTTTTTTTTTTTTTGCTGAGTGGTTATAAACATATTTTTGCTTGTTTGAATTAAGAGATATATGATTGAGTTCTGTCCATTCCATAAGTTTATCAATATCACTGCTCTGCATATTTTCATTCAACAGCAAACATTTCACATGAACAATGAATATTCAAAAATAAACCATTAATATAAATGAGAGAAAGAAACGGTTCTAACATTGATCCCTGTGGTATTCATAATTCACGGGTGATAAGGTCGATCTCCTAGGCCCAGTTTTAACAATTTGTTGATGATTACTAAGAAATGAATCCTAAAATGTTAAAGCTTGGTTGGAAAATTTAAAATCTGAAAAAAAATGATTAGGAGAGTGTGGCCAATAATGTCAAAAGCTTTAGCAAAGTCTAGAAAGGGACTCGTGTAATTTCATTATCATTGATATTCAAAAAAACATTCTCAGTCATTTGATTAAGGTTATATGGCAAGAATGGTTTTCACGATATCCTAACTGGTTTCTGTTGGTTAGATCATATATCTTAAAATGAGAATCTAAGTGGAATTGCATGTTTTTTTCTGATGGATTAGAAACGACTGACAGTACGGATCTGTCTTCAGTATTGATCCGTCTTCAGTTAGACGGATTGGTTGGGTCTTTTGATTTGTGTAAAGGAATTACTTTTGCGTGTTTAAACTTCAATGGGAAATGATTCGCGCGCGCGAGCGCGTTCTCTCGGGAGCGTAAATAACCGTGCTTGTGTGCATGCATGTGTGTTTGCACGAGTGCTTGCGTGAAAGAGCATTTTGGCAGTTTTTATTCCTTTAGAGCAGAATTAAACTATACTGAGAGAATGAAAGTGATAAAAAAAAATATTGAATGGCATGAGTATAAAGAATCTCTATTCGCGAGCTTACCATCAGTCTTCAAATTTCAGCAGTAAATTATAAACAGTAAGCTATGTGAATTCAGATACAGTTTGTGAAGCAAAGGTAATGTAGCCGTCGGGGAGCTACGCGTCAGAGACCTCAACTTCTATAATGGCCAGCGCCTTGAGGGCGGCGCCCATCTCTCTCCCTTGCTGCTTTACCTTCCCTGAACCTAAAAAGGGGAAGGTACCCATTTACAGCTGGGTAAACTCTACTCAGCTTTGCCTTAGCTTGGAGAAAGCAAGTGCGCTGACCACTAGACTAATTCGTCCCCTTGCGAATCAAATATTCTAGAAATGTTATTTTTAATGATTTAAGAAGTTCGAGGACAGCTCTCCTTTCCTGTCAACAAGCATCACTCCATGCATTATCCAGGCATCGTTTGGGTGAAAATAGTATTCCTAATTATTTGCAATGCTGAATTGGACCAGCCTGACCGGCAATTTCGTAGTTCTATTTTTCGAATATTGACAAATGCCCATCCATTCTGAAGAATTATCTATTTGTTTTCTTTTAAAATTAGCTGTTAAGATACACATACACAAACAGACAGATTGACAGATACATACAATACATACATACATACATACATACATACATACATACATACATACATACATACATACATACATACATACATACATACATACATACATAAAGATACGATAAAGAAGAGAGAGAGAGAGAGAGAGAGAGAGAGAGAGAGAGAGAGAGAGAGAGAGAGAGAGAGAGAGAGAGAGAGAGAGAGAGAGAGAGAGAGAGACGAGAGACAGACAGACAGACAGACAGACAGACAGACAGGCAGGCAGGCAGGACAGACAGATAGACAGACAGGCAGGCAGGCAGGTAGCCAAGCCAGTCACATAGACAAACAAACAAACCAAACCAATCAAAAAACAGGCAGATACCTTTTTCTTTAACAGCACGATAATTATATAAAAGGAACGTTATTACTAGCACAAGCTCAACACCTACGAAATCAATATTTCAGTAGCAGAGACACATGGTCGTTTCGTGACAAGATTACCTAGTCAATAACATTTCCCTACAAGAAAAGCCCCCTCCCCCCGCCCCCCTGCAGATTATTAGTGATGTGCTTTTTCTTTAATGAAGTAGCTGTTTCCAATTTCCTCCTGTCAATGATTGTTCCTTCTTGTTTGCCTAGTGTTGATATCCGCTGGCCATTTAAACTGTATGCCTCTTAGGACAACGTATTTTCATTTTCACAAATGAAACTGTATGGCTAACTTGAATATTGTGAACGGTTTTTTCCTCTTGGTTAGGTTCAATCTAATTAAATGCTGATTGATGTGTGTGTGTGTGTGTGTGTGTGGGGGTGGTGGGTGTGTGTGTGTGTGTGTGTGTGTGTTGTTTTTTGTGTGTGTGTTGTTGCGTGCGTGTTGTGTGTGTGTGTTGTGTGTGTGTTTGTGTTGTGT
>CM060317.1:15671950-15674450 GCA_030674155.1 Stramonita haemastoma
TTTATGAGAAAGCCTGTACATGATGGCTTTTATTTATCCTTTCATTAAGCAGCACTGATTCATTCATGAATAAATTTGAGTATTTCTAGTCTGATTCTTTAGTGTTCAGGCAGGTTCATATGGATTAGGGATCCTAATACGGCTGCCTGTTTGAAAGTTGTACTTTTTTGGCTTTTTTTGGAGACAAAGACAGTGACAACAAGGGAATATTCCTAAGGCAAAACCATGATAAGTTTTATTGTGTTATAAACACTTAGCGACCATGTGACAATACCTGACCAGTCTTTGCATGGGTACAGTTATATACAGCCCCCTTAGAGGGCAAAACAATGATAAGTTTTATTGTGTTATAAACACTTGGCGACCATGTGATAATATGTGACCACTCTTCGCATGGGTACAGTTATATACTGCACCCATGGAGGGCAAAACAATGATTAGTTTTGTTGTGTTATAAACACTTAGCCACCATTTGACAATACGTGACTATTCTTTGCATTGGTAGAGTTATATACAGCCCTCCCTGGAGTACACTGAGCAATGATGCCACTGGCAATATCCTCATTTCAAAAGATGAGTGGGAAGCAATATACATGTTTTTCCCCCTCCATGGGAAGAAAGCTTATATACATGACATCTATGTTTCTCCTTGGAAGTTGTGATTTTTTTTTATTATCGTGGATGGAAAAAAGGGGATGTTACTAGTGACTAATAACCCCTACTACTATTTGCATCTTCCATTACCTTATTTTGCTTAAGTCAGATTTCACCCTCTTTTTTCCACACACACAAACACACTGCTTCTTCACATTCTTATTTGCATTCTTCTTCGCATTCTTTTTCTTTACTTCCTTCTTTCCTTCCTTCCTTCCTTCCTTCCTTTCTTCCTTCTTTCCTTTCTTCCTTCCTTCCTTCCTCCCTCCCTCCCTTCCTTCCTTCTTTCTCTCCTTCCCTTCCTTCCCTCCTTTCTTTCTCTCCTTCCTTCTTTCCAAATTTTCTTCCAAGTCTCCTTTTTCTTTCAACTCCTTCCCCCCAAAAAATTTACTTCTCAAGAGCATTTTCCTGCTTACACCATGATAGGAATGAGTGATTTCAGTAGTGAATTAGACTATGAAACAGTCAAACATCGAGACTGATTTCAAAAGAATCCCCTCATTTCATTCCATGTCTCATTTTTCTGTTAATTAAGGACATTGGAGCTTGTCTGAAAGTTCCACACCTTGAGAATTACCCCCCCCCCCCTGCTACCCAAAAAGTAGCCAGGGAAAATTGCGATTATTAGCCAGTAAGCGTAAATGATTTTTTCCTATCTAACTCTCTCATCGATTGCAGAACCAAAAACATGGGCCTGTGAATTGTGAAGACGGAAATCATTTCCAGGTGTGTGCATGCCTGATTTTCGGCATCAAAGCACGAGCCTAAATATCCAAGGTGCTGAAGCATAGGACATTAAGGATGATTGCCTCCCCTCCTCCTACCCCCTCCCCTTTCCATCAACCCTCTCTCTCTCTGTCTGTCTGTCTCTCTCTCTGTCTCTGTCTCTCTCTGTCTCTGTCTCTCTCTGTCTCTGTGCCTGTCTGTCTGTGTGCTGTCTGTGCTGTGGGTGGATTTGTGTGTGTGGTGTGTGTGTGTTGTGTGTCTGTGTCTGTGTGTCTGTGTGTCTGTCTCTGTCTCTGCCTCTGTCTCTCTCTCTCTCACACGGTCGCTCGCCTTACACTAGACTAAGTAAGTGATCAGACTCGCATGTTGTGTCGTAAAATGGCTATAGTCCTAAAATGGACAGGTTCATCCAAGAATGATAAGAACTCTTCCCCGGCTCTGGAAGCTTTCTGTGGAAACTGACCTTCTCCTTTCCTTCACCAAGTGGGCTGCCAATGCACAGACTGCAAAAACTGATCAAATCGCAGGACAAACGATTCCAGATCGGACAATGCCTATTGTTTTTATGAGCGTACGAATTAGGTCAAACAACAGATTTTCTCGGTAAAATTAACGTAGGGAATGCTCGTTTTACGTTTGCAGTCTCGATTGAATTTTTCTTTAAAATGTCTTTTGATTGCCATTATGTTTGGGTCGTGTTTTTATATGTGTTGGTATAAAACTGTGTGCACAGAGCACAAATCCAACATCACTCAGTCAAGAGTGCTATATTTAGCCCGCCCTTTCCTTTTACCTAGTCCAAGTGTGGTCAGTTGCTGCTATAATTAGCACCAGCTGGCCCCATCTGGGCTGGGCTGAGATGGATTAATTAGCCACTGAGAGGAGCTGAAAGTGGGGGGAAACTGACAGCTGTGTGTGTGTTAAGCAGTTTAAAAATAATTTCCAGTTTACGTGTGGACCTGATTCGCGCAGTTGAACGCCTGAACCCAGTTAAGGACAAGAAACAATTTCATGACACAAGACTGGCGTAATCTCAGAGCGCAGAATTTCTTGCAGAGTTTTTGGGTTGAGATTGTTACTGCATCTTCTGAAGGGGCGAAGTTGGGTGTATGTTTTTTTC
>CM060317.1:15684450-15699450 GCA_030674155.1 Stramonita haemastoma
AGTAGCTAAATAATAAGGTAAATTTAGTGAAAGAATGAAGTGACACATGAAGGAATAAGTAACTAAATAGTAAGGTAAAGGTGTAAACCTATGCAGCCGTTGGGTAGCGAGATGTCAAAGACCTCAGCTTCTCCAACATGGCCTACCACTGCTGCTAGTAAAAGATAAAAATAGAAAGAGAAAGAAAAAATGTTTGAAAAAATGTTGTAAAAAAACTGAATATAGAAGAAATTATCCACCTGGTGAATCTTTGTGCCTTATGTTCGGGGATCCTTTATAAGAAAGGATGCAAGGGAGATCATAAAGTCCGTACCCAGCTGATAGGCTAGTCCCAGCTGGATAACAATGATAACCCAAACATTACCAGACACTTTCAGTGCTGGCACAGGCAGTAGAAGTTGAAGAAAAATGGCCTTTACTTAGATTTCCGAAGAGATGCTATTCTCCACTTAACCAATCATATAACTGAGAAAATATAGTGGAGAAAAACAAGTGCAGGTCTTCAGTTACAACTTACTCTCATCATAAAATTGATGTTTGTCAAATATTTAAAAAACAACAATACAAAAACAGAAAAAAAATTCATTGTAAGAAACATGTCTTTGAAGGCAGCATTTGGGGAATTATTGAGTAAGGATTATATATACGTATTTACATCATAAGAGGCAACGTGGCAACAGTACAACAGGGGAAAGGCATCATTTATCTGCTTGTTGTTGTTGTCGCTGTAATGACAGGTTTGTTCATAGAGCAAGAACGTCATTACGAATACACTTTTTTTTTTATATCCAGTCACCCATCGTCTCCATGGGACGGTTTGTGTACAGATTCGGGTGGCGCTTTACGACAGTGACGGCAACATCATGTGGCTCACTGACTTCTCTGGCGGCGCAGCGGAGAAAGACCCCAGCAAGTGGATGACCATCTCCTCTGTCAACAAGTCCTCTGACAGCTGGCTGACCCCCTCCAGCGCCATGAAGATTGTGTCAGATGAAGATTTTTGTTCATTGCTTGTTTTGATATTATATTGTTTTTAAAAATGCTACTGCTGCTGCTGTTGCTGCTGTTGCTGCTACTGCTGCTACTACTGCTGTTGCTGCTGCTCTTGCTGCTGCTGCTTTTTTCTGCTTTTGATGAACGTTTCCCATTTAAAGGTAATGGTAAAGGTGTCCTATAACCTGTGTGGTCGTAGGGGAGCGAGGTTCAAAGACCTAACTTCTCTAGGGGCCAGCAACTTGAGGGCGGCGCCCATCTCCTCTCCCTCGCTGCTTTACCTTCCCTGACCCTAAAGAGGGCAGGTACCCATTTACAGCTGGGTGGACTGCGGGGAACTGTACTGAAGCCAAGGCGCAAAAACGGTCACCCATCCAACTGGTAACCACGCTCGACGCTGCTTAACTTAACTGGAGGAAAGCCAGCGCTCTGACCACTGAACTATCCCTTTTCCCACTTACTGTTGTCTTTTTAAAAATTATATTTATTGCTTGTCCTGATATTATAAGGGACGGGATAGCGCAGTGGTCAGAACACTCGCTTTCCCCCAGCCAAGGTTAAGCTGCATTGATCGTGGTTATCAATTGGATGGGTGACCGTTTGCGCGCCTTGGGTTCAGTACAGTCCTCCAGTTCACCCAGCTGTAAATGGTTACCTGCCCTCTTCAGGGTCTTTAGGCCTCTGATGCTTCGCTTCCCTACGACCACATAAGTTATGAGACACCTTTAACTTTAGTACCTTTTATCTCTGATATTATTTGATCCGGGGTGGGGGCGGATTGCTTAGAGGTAAGAGTGTTCAGTTCGTGATCGGATGGCCTGGGTTTGAGCCATTAGCATCGAGACACCATTTCAAAGAGATTTTCCCCCTGGAGTTAATAATCATCACTTCCGACTCCGCTACCCCGAAAGGCCTTCGAATGAGGCTCTACATGAAGGTCCCTAGTGCGAAACGCACGCAGAGCAGCTTGTGCATACGTTAAAGCACTGCTCCGCCTTTTGGAAGAGTAGGCCATTTCATGCAGGTAGGAACAGATGACAAAATTTAAAAACCGCACGCATGCTGCTGCTGTTCCTGCTGCTGTTGCTGTTGCTGCTGTTGCTGTTGCTGCTACTGCTGCTGTTGCTGCTGTTGCTGCTGCTGCTGTTGCTGCTGTTGCTACTGCTGTTGCTGCTGCTGTTGCTGCTGCTGTTGCTGCTGTTGCTGCTGCTGCTGTTGCTGCTGCTGTTGCTGCTGCTGTTGCTGCTGTTGCTGCTGTTGCTGTCGCTGTTGCTGTTGTTGCTGCTGCTGCTGTCTTTCTGCTTTTGAAAAAAAATTCTCATTTGTGGCGCTCCACCACGAAATGAGTCGCTTAGCACATTACCTAATTTTGCGCTAGGGGCCTTTAAAGGCAGGTGGGGGTCAAGCTGTCAATTTTGAGATTTTGACTGATTATGAAACTACATACGCTATTCTACCTTGTAATGAAATATCAAGGCATAATTTTTATTCCTTTTGCTTTTAAATGTGTTTTGAAAATATCCAACCCCTCATTCTGACAACCTGTTACTAACATAAACTTGCCCGTTTCTCATTTTGTCACATCCTGCAGTCTATCATTTCAATTTGTAATAATGTTGCACAGAATTGTCCGATTTTCAATCTGTTTTTTGTATTTGATAGCCACTTTATTGCACATTAATAGCATGTCAATAACTAAAAATTGACCTCATGTGCACTCCGTCTCATTATGTGGTGGAGCGTCACATTTACTTATTACACCATAGAACAGAGAGAGAGAGAGACAGAGACAGAGACAGAGACAGACAGTCAGACAGAGACAAAGACACAGACAGACAGACAGACAGACAGACAGACAGACAGACAGAGAGAAGCCATACATGACCCAATTCTTCCAAACTGTCCATGTGTGTGTGTGTGTGTGTGTGTGTGTGCGTGCGCGTGCGTGTGTGCGTCTGCGTGCTCATGCGTAGTGCATGCGTGTACGTGCTTGCCTGCGTGCTACGTACGTCTGTGTGCGTGCGTGCTGCGGTACGTGCTTGCTGTGTGTGTGTTGGTGTGTGGTGTGTGTGTGTGTGTGTGTGTGTGTGTGTGTGGCGTGTTGTGCTGGTGCTTTTGTGTGTGTGTGTTTGTGTGTGTGTGTGCTGCGTGTATGTGCATGCGTGCGTATGTGTATGTGTGTGTATGGTGTGTGTGTGTGTCTACTCTCTCAGCTTCGACAAGACAAAACTGGACATCCGATCCAGTGACAACCTGAACGGTCGTCTGCTGGTGACGTGGGATAGCAAGACTGTGGACATGTACATTAGCACCACCAAACATGGAACATTGCTCCCCCCCCCTCTCCGGTGAGATTGGGGACAGGGGGAAGTGTGGGGGGTTTGGGGGGGGGGGGTGTGGGTGGGGGGTGGGGTTGGGGGGTAGGGGGGGGGGGGGGGGGGGTGTGGGGGAGGGTGAGGTGGGGGGTTGGAGTTGGGTTGGGGGTTTAGGGGGGTGGTGGGGGGGGGGGGGGGGGGGGGGGGGGGGGGTGGTGGGGGGTTTGGGGGTGGGGGTGAGTGGGTGGGGTGGGGGGTGGGGTGGTGCTCCATGGGGTGTAGGAGTGGTGATGTGTGTGTGTGTGTGTGTGTGTGTGTGTGTGTGTGTGTGTGTGTGTGTGTGTGTGTGTGTGTGTGTGTGTGTGTGTGTACAAAGGTGTGTGTGTAAAGATGTGTGTGTGTGTGTGTGTGTGTGTGTGTGTGTGTGTGTGTGTGTGTGTGTGTGTGTGTGTGTGTGTGTGTGTGTAAAGGTGTGTGTGTTGTGTGTAAAGGTGTGTGTGTGTATGTGTGTGTGTGTGCGTGTTTGTGTTTGTGTTTTTGTGTGTGTGCGGTTGTGCTCGTGTATGTCTATGTGTATATGCCCACATATACAGGTATTGCTTTGTTGCTGTTTTTGTTGTCATTGTTGTTGTTACTAAGTGTCCCACAGCTTAACCCCTCGGGGATATCCACATAATTCACATGGTCTTACTCAACACAGCTGAGAATCATTTTGAAACCAAAAGTACACACTGGATGAGAAGTTTGCGCGAGTATGTCTGTTTTCAAATTCATCGCCATGAAGGCAACCATACTCCGACTTCAGAGAATTTTATCTCTTTTAAAATGGTTTGCACAGGCAACTATGCTAAAAGCTCTTTATGGACGGAAATAAATCTTACCATAACATTTCAAAATACATCTAAAGATAAAGCTAAAGGTGTCCCATAAGCTATGTGGTCGTTGGACATAGAGATGTCAGAGACCTCAGCTTCTCCAGGGGCCAGCATATTGACGGTGGTGCCCATCTCCTCTCCTTCGCCGATTAATCTTCCCTGACCCTAAAGAGGGCAGGTACCCATTTACAGCTGGGTGATTGAACTGGGGTACTGTACTAAAGCCAAGGCGCGCAAACAGTTACCCATATCCACTTGGTAACCACGCTCAACACAGCTTAAAACCTTAGCTTAGGGAAAGCGGATGCTCTGACCACTGAGCTATCCCGTCCTGTCCGAAATATAACACCGGTGTAATGTAGGCCTTGGTACACTGCTTCCATCAATTACTGACAAAGCTTTTGGCGTGGGTCAAGTGTAGCGCATTACTGAGTCATTGTTAATATTACTACCACCACCACTACTACTAACCCCGTTCCCCCCAAAAACACCCACTCAGCCAACCCACCATCCTCCTCCCCTTCCAGCCTCCCCCGCGCCCTCCCTCCCCCTCCCTCCCCCTCCCCTGCTTGCACTTTTATCCCGCGTTAAGCGCTGTGTGGGATCTAAGATCAAGCACTTAACAAAATAATGATGATGACTGATGGTGTGTGTAGCAACGAAATCAATGTCTTGCTTCCACCCCCCCCTACCCCTCCCTCTCACCTTCCCTATCCACCACCACCACCACCCGCTCAACCCGCCCCTCCCCCCTCCCTCCTTCCCGCCTCTTCTCTTGTCCAAAACCTTTCCCTGTACAGGCATTAGGTCACCAGTTTTCTGGCCTGTCAAAAAATAGTTCTGTGATTTGGTACCATGAGATGATAGGTCTTGCCATTTTTACTAAACCATTTTGAATGCGATTCTTTCCGTTTTTGTTGTGTTGATTTTTTTTGGTCACTTTAGGCCAGATTTTTTTTCATGTGGTTGACTGTCTGTCTTTCTGTTTGTCTGTTTCTGTCTCTGTATGGCTGTCTCTGTCTATCGGTCTGTATGTCTGTCTGTCTATCTGCCTGCCTGCCTGCCTAGCCTGTCTATCTGTCTGTCTCTGTCTATCGGTGTGTGTGTGTGTGTGTGTGTGTGTGTGTGTGTGTGTGTGTGTGTGTGTGTGTGTGTGTGTGTGTGTGTGTGTGTGTGTGTAGGCCTGTGTGTGTAGGTCTGTGTGTCTGTCTGTTTGTCTATCTGTCTGACTGTCTGCCTACCTGTCTGTCTGTCTGTCTGCCTGCCTGCCTGTCTGTCTGTCTGTCTCTGTCTATCTGTCTATCTGTCTGTCTGTCTGTCTGTCTGTCTGTCTGTCTGTCTGTCTCTGTCTGTCTGTATGTGTCTCTCTGAGTGTCTGTCTGTCTCTTTCTCTCTGTCTGTCTCTGTCTCTGTCTGTCTCTGTCTGTCTCTCTATCTGTCTGTCTGTCTCTCTATCTGTCTGCCTGTCTGTCTGTCTCTGTCTGCCTCCTCTCTCCTCTCTCTCTCTCTCCTCTCCCTCTCTCTCTCTCTCTCTCTCTCTCTCTCTTCCTCTCTCTCTTCTCTCTCCTCTCTCTCTCTCCTTCTCCCTCTCTCTCTCTCTCCTCTCTCTCTCTCTCTCTCTCTCTCTCTCTTCTCCTCTCTCTCTCTCTCTCTCTCCTTCTTGTCTCTTCTGTCTTTCTGTCTGTCTGTCTGTCTGTCTGTCTGTCTCGTCTCTGTCTGTCTGTCGTCTGTCACCAATTGTGAAATTTTGCGTACACAACCGTTTTTTTTCCCCTACGATAATGGTAGCGAGATTCTGACTTCGGGGATGCCAGATGATGTGAAATAACTTTGTTTGTCTGTGCTTTTTGATGACCACACAGACCAGGGGTCAAAGTCCTCCAACACAGAAATGGTTCTGGCTGATGCCTCCATCAACAAAACAGCTCAATATAAGTTTCCTTCCAAGTTTTCCAAATGGGTAAGAACTCCTTTGTTTTGGTTTTTTGTTGTTTTTTTTTTTCTTGCTTCTTTGTTTGTTTGTTTTTGTTTGTTTGTTTGCTTTACTGTATCTTAGCGCTTTCTGTTTCTTTTCTTCTTTGTTTCATTATTTATTTGTTTGTTTATGTGTTTGCTTATTTGTTTTTTGTTTTCGTTTTGTTTGTTTGTCCGTGGCCTGTGGTCAGTTGAGCGAGGTCGTGTTTACAAATACTTTCTCTGTGTTAAAACAGAGCCACAAACTTTTTTTTTTTTTTTTTTTTCTTTTTTTAGTAAAGAGAACGATGAAAAATAATTGTCAAGAAACCTACCACATGACTACAGTTATTTCAATACTTAGTTTGGTTCTTATTTAGGAACTTCACTTATCACTTACTTAGGTACTTGCATGACTAAGTTATTCATTTATTTATTTATTTATTATTTATTTGTTTATTTATTATTTTATCTTATTACTTACTTACTTACTTACTTACTTAACTTACTTACTTACTTACTTACTTACTTACTTACTTACTTACTTACTTACTTACTTACTATGCGACTGAATGGACTGACTGACGACTGACTGGCTTAGTTAACGTCGTCAAAGCAAAAGAAGTAGTAATTTTATCCTTTTTATCAATTGTTGTTGTTGTTGCTGCTGTGTTTGATGTTATTGTGATTGTCACCGATGTTTTTACTATGAGTAACCATGACAACAACAAAGAGTTAGAGGACAACGACAACAACAACGATAAGGAAAAGAAGAGAGGACAACGACTTAATATATTAAGAGCAACAAAAACAACAATGAGGTCAACACCAAAACCAGCACCAACAATCATCATCATCATCTTCGTCGTCATCGTTGTCTCGATATCGTCATCGTTGTTGTTGTTGATATCATCATCATCATCATCATCATCACGTCGTCATCGTCATCGTCGTCGTCGTCGTCTCTCCTCCTCCTCCTCCTCCTCTCATCCTATCATCATCATCATCATCTCATCATCATCTCTCATCATCGATCATCATCATCATCTCTCTCATCATCACTCCCTCCTCATCATCATCATCCACCATCATCATCACCATCACCACCACCATCATCATCATCACCACCATCCATCATCATACATCCAATCATCATCATCACCACCATCATCATCATCACCACCATCATCATCATCACCACCATCATCACCACCACCATCCCATCATCATCATCACCATCATCATCCCACCATCATCATCATACACACCACCACCATCATCATCATCACCACTCATCATCATCATCACCATCATCATCATCATCATCATCAATCACATCATCATCATCATCATCACCCAAACACATCACATCACACACACCACTCCATCATCATCACCACCACCACTGGCAACAGATCACACATCAAAAGGATTAGAAAAATAAATAAAAAGAATCAAGAGCTGACAGATTACAGCACCACACACAAAATCAACACATGTTATGCTGTCTGTGCAAACAACACATATTTGGTGCATGCGCGCGCGTGCGTGCGTGTTGTGTGTTGTGTGTGTGGTGTGTGTGTGTGTGTGTGTGTGTGTGTGTGTGTGTGTGTGTGTGTGTGTGTGTGTGTATGTATGTATGTATGTATGTGTGTGTGTGTATGTATGTATGTATGTATGTATGTATGTATGTATGTATGTATTATGTATATATGTATATATGTATATATGTATATATGTATTATGTATATATTGTATAGTATATGTATATATATATGTATTATGTATGTATGTATGTATGTATGTGTGTGTGTGTATGTACGCACGCACGCGCTCGTGTGTGTGTGGCGTGCATGCATGCATGCATGCATGAGTGCGTGCATGCGGGCACGCATGTGTACACGCGTGCGTATGTACACGCGCGCGCTCGTGTATATGCATGCACATGCGTGCAGTTGATGTTTCTGGGGTCCACACACTATCTGGTGGGGGTGGGGCTGCGGAAGAACGTGAGCAGTGGCGGGGGGGAGGTGCATCAGTTCATCCTGGAGGTGGCGGTGGACCCTGCCTGCTTCCCCAACACCCAGGCCTCCGCCCTCCTCTACCGCACTCTCTGCCACCCCGGCACCACCAACCCTATTGTACGTGGATTGGGGGGGGGGGTTGGGGGGGGTTGGGTGGGGTTGGGGGGGTTGAGGGGTGTGGGGTGGGGGGGTTGGGGGGGGGTTGGGGGGTTGGGTGGGGTTGAGGGGGTTTGGGGGGGGGGTGTTGGTGGGTGTTGGGTGGTTGGTGGGGGGGTTGGGTGTTTTTTGGGGTTTTTTTTGGGGGGTTGGTGTTGGGTTGGGGGGATTTGGGGGAATTTGGGGGGGTTGGTTTGTGTTGGGGGTTGGTGTGTGTGTGTGTGTGTGTGTGTGTGTGTGTGTGGTGTGTGTGTGTGTGTGTGTGTGTGTGTGTGTGTGTGTGTGTGAGGGTGGAGAGAGAGTAGAGAGAGAGAATGTAGAGAAGGTGGGGTGGGATGGAGGGAGGGAGAGAGAGAGAGAGAGGAGAGAGAGAGAGAGAGAGAGAGAGAGAGAGGGAGAGAGAGAGAGAGACATAGACAGACAGACAGACAGACAGAGACAGACAGAGAGACAGACAGAGACAGAGTGTGAGAGGAGACGATGAGAGGCAGAGACAGAGACAGACAGACAGACAGACAAAGTGACCAAGAGACACTGAGAGAGAAACTGATACACAGAGAGATAAGTGACAAAGCGACACTGAGAGAGAGAGAGAGAGAGAGAGAGAGAGAGAGAGAAGAGAGAGAGAGAGAGAGAGAGAGTGTGTGTGTGTGGTGTGTGTGTGTGTGTGTGTGTGTGTGCGTGCGTGCGTGCGTGGGGTGTGTATCTGTGTCTGTGTGTGTGTGTGTGTGCGTGTGTGCTGTGTATCGTGTGTGTGTGTGTTGTGTGTGTGTGTGTGTGTGTGTGTGTGTGTGTGTGTGTGTGTGTGTGTGTGTGTGTGTGTGTGTGTGTGTGTGTGTGTGCCCTTCTTCAAATCCAGTTTCAATTCAAATACTTTGTTACTTTCTCAAAACAGAGAAATTCATGTAGGTTTCGGGCAAAGGATCACACACATCTAAAGAATAAAAGAATGAATTATAGAGAGCTCATAGCTTACAGCACCACACACCATCAATATATTATTATGCTAGGTGTGCAAGCAACATTATAATCTGGTGCGCGAGCTCGTGTGTGAGTATGTGAAGACGACGCGACGACGACGACGACGACGACGACGACGACGCGACACGAGAAGAAGAAGAAGAAGAAGAAAGAAGAAGAAGAAGAAGAAGAAGAAAAAGAAGAAGAAGAAGAAGAGAGGAGGAGGAGGAGGAGGAGGAGGAGGAGGAGGAGGAGAGAGAAGGAAGAAGAAGAAGAAGAAGAAGAAGAAGAAGAAGGAAGAGAAGAAGAAGAAGAAGAACAACAACAACAACAACAACAACAACAACAACAACAACAACAGCAACAACAACAACAACTCAACAACAACAACAACAACAACAACAACAACAACAACAACAACAACAACAACAACAACACAACAAGCAACAACAAAAGCATCAAGACTCCGCACACTGAGCTATCATAAATAAATTCAACAGATGAAGAGTACTATAACACACTGCATTGTAGTCTAACCACCAGACCCTCTCTGCCTCTCCAGGTGTTCAACGCTACCTACAAACAGGGTTCGGACAAGTCTTTGGCAGTGGTGGTCTTCGAAAACCCTGTGGCCGCCAAATGCATCAAACTGACCGTCCTTAGCGCCACGCAACAGACCACCACCGGCTTCTTCTTGTATGAAACCAAGAGTGAGTCCATTTTGTATGATGACACATGCAGACAGAGGAGTGCATTTGTTGATGACACATGCAGACAGAGTGGTCCATTTTGTATGACATACAGTGAGTCCATTTGCATGACACACACAGTGAGTCCATTTTGTATGACACACAGTGAGTCCATTTTGTATGACACAACTGAGTCCATTTTGTATGACACACACTGATCCAAAGTGTATACACACGCACAAGAGTGAGTCCATTTTGTATGACACACAGTGAGTCCATTTTGCATGACACTCAGTGAGTCCATTTGTATGACACACACTGAGTCCATTTTGTATGACACACACTGAGTCCAAAGTGTATGATACACGCACTAAGAGTGAGTCCATTTTGTATGACACACACAGTGAGTCCATTTTGTATGACACACACAGTGAGTCCATTTTGTATGACACACAATGAATCCATTTTGTATGACACACACTGAGTCCAAAGTGTATGATACACGCACTAAGAGTGAGTCCATTTTGTATGACACACACAGTGAGTCCATTTTGTATGACACACACAGTGAGTCCATTTTGTATGACACACACATATGAATTCTATTTTGTATGACACACACCCAGAGTGAGTCCATTTTTTATGACATACACACTCAGAGTGAGTGCATTTTGTATGACACATACACACTCAGAGTGAGTGCATTTTGTATGACACATACAGAGTGAGTCCATTTGTATGACACATACAAAGTGAGTCCATTTTGTTGGATTGTTTGCCTTTTTTTTAAAGTGTACATTAAATTTACTATACTTGAATTAAAATTACTAGGTGTTCATCAAACTTGGTAATGCTTCAATCAAAGTTTTCCTCAAACTTGGTAATGTTTCCATCAAGATCGCCCAAGATCGCCAAGATCGATATGACACAGAGAGTGAGTTTATTTGTATGGCACAAAGAGTATGACACAGAGAGTGAGTTAATTACTAAGTCACATTGAGCTGAATTATACACAGACACTGAGTTGATTTATGTGACACACAGAATATAACAAAGAGAATGAGATAATTTGTGGGACAAATAGCACAACTAGGACACAGAGAGTGAGATAAATTGTGTGACGCATAGGCTGAAAATGACACAGAGAGTGACAGAATATGACACAGAGAATTGATTTGTATGTCACGTGGAGTAAAACAGAGAGTGTGTTAATTTAATTGACATGTAAAATGCATATTGCATAGAGAATGACTTGATTTAAGCGACAAGCTATGCGCATATAATTATTATCATCTCTCAATTTCAAAGTGTGTTTGCAAATATTGTTTCACAAATAATCAATATTTCTCAGACATATTATTTTCTTTTCTGTTTTTGCCTTTCAACAGAGAAATCGGTGACTGCATCTATGCTTGCAATTCAGTGGTGGCTTGGTAAGTTTGTGTTCATTTTCTTCTGATTAACGAAAATGTTTTTTTTTTTTTTTTTTTTTTAAATGTGACTTTTATTGTCTGTCTTTGATGTGTTACATATTGTGTGTGTTTTGTGTGTGTGTGTGTGTGTGTGTGTGTGTGTGTGTGTGTGTGTGTGTGTGTGTGTGTGTGTGTGTGTGTGTGTGTGTGTGCCTGAATTCTCTCTGTCTGTCTGTGTATGAGTGTGTGTGTGTGTGTTGTGTGTGTGTGTGTGTGTGTGTGTGTGTGTTGTGTGTGTGTGTGTGTGTGTGTGTGTGTCTGTCTGTCTGTCTCTCTGTCTCTCTTCTCTCTCTGTCTCTGTCTCTGTCTCTTCTCTCTCTCTCTCTCTCTCTCTCTCTCTCTCTCTCTCCTGTTCATACAGCAATTATTTTCTGCGATCAGATGTCTTTATTTTCATCACTAAGTCTGCATCACTATCTGTTTAAATATTACATAACACAGACACCCCCCCCCCCCCCGCCAACTTATTTATGAGGACTAGACCAATACTCTTACCCTCTTCTCGACTCACACCCCCCCCCCCCCCCCCTTCCCAACCACCCCTCTTTTGTCCTCCAGAGCCTAAACCGGAAGTTACAACAGGACGACATCTTGCAAAGTTGTGACGGTGTGTGAAACCACGACATCTGACGTCACATCTACAGAAACGACTGCAAGCTACGTCACACTCAGAGACAGGCGCAACTGAAGTCACATCTCAGGATCCGAGTACAGCCTACGTCACATCCGAAGGCCCGGTTTCCACTGACGTCACATCTACAGCCACGTTTCAACTGACGTCACATCTACAGCCCCGTTTCGACTGACGTCACATCTGAGGGCGCGAGTCAGGTCGCCGTGACCCGATGAACGATGCAGAGAAAGAGAAAATCCGGGAAGAGATTCAGCAGGCTTTGGCTGTTGTCAAACACAACACCACCAAGTGAGTTCAGAGCCTTCTTTGCCTGCTCCTTTTTGGGATACACATCAGTGCTTTTTATGGTCCGTGTGTTGCAGTTTGTAATGGCACGGCCACGTGGCTATCTTAAAGGGCGTTTAGTGTGCGCAGTGTTCTGGTGGTCGCGGGTTGTGGGTTTGGGAGTGGGTCGGATGTGTTTCGGTGAAATTCTCGACGATGAACCGGTCGTCATGCCGCGATTTTCTGTAGGTGTCTTTTGGGTATGCGTGTGTGCGTGTGTGTGTGTGTGTGTGTGTGTGTGTGTGTGTGGTGTTGTGTGTGTGTGTGTGTGTGTGTGTGTGTGTGATGTGGTGTGTGTTTTGTTTGTGTTTGTGTTTGTGTGTGTGTATGTGTGTGTGAGGAATGTACACACTTAAACACGCACATGTGGGCTAGGCATGCATGCAAAACACTGACGAGCGTGCACGCGCGTGCGCGCTGCGCACAAACACACTCACATGCACATACACACACGCGCGCGTGCGCGCGCACACACACACACATACACACACGAGCGCACGCACGCAGGCGCACGGCAGCACACGTACACAGACACAGACACAACACAGACACAGACGACACAGACACACACCACAGACACATCACGTACACAGACAGACAGACAGACAGACAACGCACACACACACACACACACACACACACCACACAACACACACACACACACACACACACACACACACTCACATCACATCATTTTTCCATCATCATCACTCATCTATCACCATCTTCTATCATCTTCTGTCATCATCTCCCCCACAGGTTCAAACGGCAGTTCATCTCGGTGCCAGACCATCGGCCATCCGCTGTGGCCATTGGGGTGTTGGGCATCTCCATCATCAGTTTCGTCAGCTTCATCGTCATCGCTCTGGACTTCCAAACCATCACCCTTCACCTGCACACCATGCTATCCAACTGTAGGCGAGAACCACCGCACCTGCTCAAACCTGGAGGGAAGGGAGTTCCACGACCGGGATTTGCTGACTGAAAAATCCCCAGACATCTCCAAGAACCCGGGCTGGAAGACGACTGCCTGTTTGAAGGAGTAGGGGTGGGGAAGGGGTGTGTGTGTGTTGGGGTGGGTTGGGGTGGGGGTGGGTTTATTTCGTTTGGGATGTTGGGGTTTGAGCTAAGGTGGATTTAGTGTATTGGGTAGAGTGTGTGCTCATTCTTCGTTCATTGCTTTAGTCTGTTATTTATATTGTTCGTTTGTTCGTTGTTCTGTTATATCTCATTCTTCGTTTGTTCATTATTAATTAAATTTAATTATTTCATTCATTCATTTTTCATTCATTCTAATTCGCATTTTTTCATTCATTCATTTGTTTTTTGTTTACTCGTTCATTTGTTGCTTTGTTTTTTTTTCGTTTATCTGTTTATTGATGTTGATCGTATTTTTTTTCTTAATTGTCAAAAGGCTCTGTTCTTCACTGTTGTAATATCTGTTACTATTTGAAGGTATGGAGATTCAGGAGTTGGATGTTGTACCATTTTACGTAAATGACTCTGTTCAAAATCGTTTTTTAATGTTCCTAATGAGTCATTTTGATCGCATGTTGATTGAAAGTTTGTTTCGTTCGTCAAGACTTAATTGTCATTTTTAAAGTCAGTTGAGGTTAAAGTTAAAGATCTTTTCGCGAGCCCAAGTCTCACAGGCCTCATTATCCTGGTTCTCTGTGGCATTAACCGATCTGGTACTCATAGACCTCCCTACCATGGAAGTGGGTCGCCATTAATCGCTGAGGGTTATACCCCCACTCAAGGCTGCGTCACGACACCTTGCTTGCATAAGCTAGTTGAATTTTGTACAACTCTTAATTTCTTATAAAGGTAATTGCTAAGATGTCACCATAACGGTATATAGGGTCGTTTGCATCGGGGAAAGCAATGTTGTCACAGTCTCAGCTACACTAGAGTGTTCAGCTAATCATGGGAGGATGTACACAGCCACCATCTCCTCTCCCTCGTTGTCTCACCTTCCCTGTTCCTAGAGTAGTGGGTAGCCATTGACAGCTGAGGAGATGGGCACCTCCCTCACGATGCTGGCTGCCTCTTGGAGATGCTTTCGATCTCTGACACCTCGTTCCTCGAAGACCGCATAAGTTATGGGACTCTTTTGCTTTTACAATTCCTCTATAAGTTTCTTTCTTTATTAAAAAAAAAAAAGGGTGGGGATTGCTCTAGATCTTGAACGAGTTTAGCGTACACGGATTGGGTTTTTTCTGCGTAATTCGCACCGGCACTGTGATAAACTGAAATTGAGACTGACACTGACACGTGGATTGTGTTTCTGCTTTGAAAACAGGAAGACGCAGATTAATACAAGAGGGTTCTGAACACGAATCCAGTGGTGACACTAAGACAGACAGAGACAGAGACAGAGACACAGTGAGAGAGAGAGAGAGAGAGAGAGAGAGAGAGAGAGAGAGAGAGAGAGAGAAGAGAGAGAGAGAGAGAGAGAGAGAGAGAGAGAGAGAGGGTTAAGGAAGACAACTAGGTGTTTAAATCTGATGCTTGCAATGGATTTTTGTACCTTTCTTTACTAAAAAGAGTAAAGAAGGTATCATAATTATTATTATTGTTGTTATTATTATTATTATTATTATTA
>CM060317.1:15701950-15714450 GCA_030674155.1 Stramonita haemastoma
TGAATTAAGGGTGGGGATTTTTGCGATCCCCCATGTCAACTTCAAGTGTCAGACCTGCCAGCGTCTTCATTCCCTTTGTCTTTATGTACATATGCGAAAGATCAAATACGCGCGTTAAAGATCCCGCAATTCACGTCAGTGATTGGTGGGTTACAGAAACATGAAACATAACTAGCATACATTCCTGAAGTCGGAATATGGTTACCTTTATGGTGGGCAAAAACACATTCACAAAAACTCACAATTGATGAATCCCGCAGTTCTAGCCCAGAAACGAAAAACCACACACACCTAAAAACAAAAACAAAACACACAGACACAGAGACAAAGAGACACAGAGACAACGAAAACAAACACAAGGCTATTTTTTTAAGAAGGCACCACGTCTATGACATAGAAACAGCAGTGAGGACACCTCTGTCCTCTGTCCTCTCAGACAAAGAGACACAGAGACAAACGAAAACAAACACAAGGCTATTTGAAAAATGGCACCAGGCATATGACAATGAAACAGCAGTGAAGACACCTCTGTCCTCTGTCCTCTCAGACAAAGAGACACAGAGACAAACACAAGGCTATTTGAAAAATGGCACCAAGCCTATGACAAAGAAAGAGCAGGGAGGACACAGCTCTCTGTCCTCTGTGTCAGGATACAGGGGCAGCTGGGATTGTCTGCCGAGGTGCTACGGGTCAGAGTCAGGGCTGGGGTCCGGTGACCTCTGCTTCCCTGGGAGGTCATGGGCAGGTCCGTGCTGTGTCGCCTGTGGAGGGAAGTCTTGGATATCCTGGACAGACTGGACAGAAAGACCCTGCTGCCCTGGAGAGACAGGCAGTGTTGTTGTTGCTGCTGCCTTGTCAAGCTGATCCAGTCCGTGTTTCTGAGGAGTACTGTTTTGATTGTTGTTGCAGTTGTTGTAGTGGTGGTGGTGGTGGTGTTGTCTGTGACGATACCTGACTTTGATGAAGGGGGCTGTGTGTGAAGACAAAAGGTGTGATGTTCAGTTTTCGCCTCTGCGGTGAGTTCCTTGCAGGCTGGGTCGCTGTCTTTGGGGAGTCTGCAGGAGGCAGGTTTATCGGTAGCCTGCGTAGCAGAGAGTTGAGGAGTGTCTTCATGACTTGTGGAAGACGTAGGAAGAGTATCTTTATCACCAGCTTGTGACGGTGATGTAAGAGGAGGTTCAACACTAACGTGAGCAAGAACAGAAGATTGTTCAACCAGGGTGGGTGGACGCACGGCACCATTTTCATCAGAAGGTTGTCTGTTGGCAGTATACATAGTGCTTCCATCATCACCACTGTCTTCAACATCACTACCAGACGTTGCTGCAATCTCAGGAAGACTGGGGGCGGAAGATTGTGGGCTAATATCACGCCTCGGGGTCTTGCGGGCGGAGCAAGATGGTGACTCTGCAGTACCGGAGCCTTCACAGGACCCAAGGACCAGCTTGCTGATACCGGCATCGTCCACGTTTTCAAAGATGTCGCCCATGGCGTTACGCCTGGACCGGTGGTGGCGAGCTTCACTGGGCACACTGTCTGCTCCAGACATGGCTAGCTTGGTGAGGAGTAACGCTGACCTGGGTTTTTTTTATAAGCAAGAAATATTCTGAGATGAAGTCAGAAGTTAAGTGCACAAAGTTTTCTCTGTTGTTGTTTTGGTCTTAGATGCAGTTAAAAGTTGTTGTTTTGGGCACAAAGTTTTTACTGTTGCTGTTTTGTTCTTAGAGAAAGACAAAAGTTTAGCCCAGAAAGTTATCACTGTTGCTGTTTTGTTCTTAGAAAAAGACAAAAGTTTAGTGCACAAAGTTTTGACTGTTTCTGTGGTGGTCTTAGTTAAAGACGAAAGTTTAATGCACAATTTTTTCTCTGTTGCTGTTCCAGTCTTAGATTTAATCAAAATCAAAAGTTTAGTGCACAAAGAGTTCGCTTTTGCTTTTGGGGTAACTGCCCCGTCAAATCAAGATCAGCGTCTTGAGACAATGTAAAAATTAGAATGAACAAGAAATCAGAATTGCTTGAATTCTGGACGATAAATTTTTATACACGTGGTAATAAATGGAGTCTAGTTTGGAAAAGAAAAATCAAGGCTGAAGTTGTTCGTTGAAGACAAACGATCTTGTGAAAAACTGTCAACACTCAGGCTCTCACAGAGTTCACGTGACAATCGTCACTGTATTTTCGCAGACTGTGACAACTGACAAAGTGACAACTTCAGAACCCGTGGAGAAATGCCAGACGACCAGTCAGCGTTTTGTGTTGGATCAATCTTCAAGACAAGTCAGCTTCCACTGCTCTGCTCTGCTCTGGTCCTGCTTCTATATATCTACATCCTTGGCCCTGACGTCACAACCATCGTTACCGGGGCAACCAGAAATTCCCTGAGGTCTGCAAGTGTCGTCTTCCTTACCACAAATCGGTCAATGCAAAGAAACCCGAGCTGTTTGGCATTATCTCCAGAAAAGAGTGTAGGATTTTTTCAGTCACTGAAGCACGACTGTTACTTTTCTTAGCTCATGGATGTACGAAACTCAACGTAAAAACACGCTTGTTATTGCTGTCTCACCATGTGTAAGTTCGCTTCAAGGATGTAAACAGGGGACTAAAAATAATCACTGACGCTTTATGTATAACCAAGAAATGTGTATGACTCACTTCGAGTTACTTAAAATACTTCTTTTCCGTCGGAAATAAATCAGAAATATTCGAATAGTGAATGAAATATTGCGTTTTCTGTCATACGTATTTGAATGCATGGCGATGTTGATATAGATACACCCCAAACTAAACAACATGTTGATGACAAATGATAGTTACACAAGAAGCATGATTTGTGAAACAAGATTACTTAAAATAAAGTGCTGAATTAAATACTAATAAAAACGAAGAATGTGCTAATGATACTATAATTACTGCAAAGAATGGCTCAGCTATTAACTGCTTCAGTGTGGTATGCGTGTTTCTGTATTGCCATTTTTACATACTGACAATAATGACCGTTATAACATGGAAGTGCGCAGATAACCAAAATTGTAGTTTTTTTCTACCGTTCAGACTTGACACAACACGCAGATGGTTGTGATTCACACACATCAGAAACAGTTTGTTGTTATTTCTCAAACCTGTATACTGATGTCCAATCCAATCCAATCATGCTGTTTCAGGTCGGCGGGACCACACAGGCCTTATTGGGGCTGTCAGCTTGTCAAATTTTAAATCTCAGAACAAAACTACAATTATATACAGATTAAAACGAAATATACAAATTAAGGCAACATCATCTCACTTTCCTTCCTTGTATCGACGCCATGATCAAACCATAATGGTCAACTCAAGGCGGGTAATGCGTTGTGGGAAAAAACACATCAATCACACATAATGAGATGAAACCAAAACCAGATTCCTTAAAACAACCTCGTTCTTAGCGACTGATTATAGCCCTTTCCCTCAAATTAGACGGGAAAAGCCAGATTCTCCCAAGAAAGTTAAAAATGGTGCCCGATGGAACATCACGAAAAAGGATCTTGCAGTCTAGTCAATCTTTGCACAAAAAGTGCCAAAAATGAACTTAAGGAACGGTTTTGCAATTATCGGATAGGAAAGTAGATAACTTTTAACATCTCCAAAAAGCAGAACGATCTAAATGTGGGAAGGTCACTTAAAAAATAGATTTTATGACTTCATCGAATTTGTATTTCACATTTTTAAACAGTTTGTAATATGGTCTTGTGATATATCGTTTGAAAGGTTTCGACATACTAATTACAAATTTGATAATAGAATCACCATGAAACGTAAAATAAAGCCACCAACTGTTGAAATATACCGCACATGTTCTATATATAGCGTTTGCAGCCCATCAGCATGCAAAATCACGTACGCTTTTGTGCTTTTTACCAGGATTGAAACAAAGTTTCCGACCACTGTACAGTCCCTATGGCAGAATAAAGTGGAAGTCTCTCCTTGAAGGTCAGAACTTCACAATGAGTATAAAATAAAACAGTGCAGGTGGAGGCAAACAGTATCAGATTTAGTTCAAATAAATCACTGTGGCAAGTCACTTCAGTCCGGCATAATCAGAACATACATAGTTCCCAAAGAAGAATCAGTACACATCTGACAGTTATGGAAAACTCAGTTCATCTACCGCACTCTTGCTGGAATGAAATGAAACAGCAGAGTCAACCAAAATCAGGCACACCTGGTGGATCAAGTTCATCCACTTCCTGAAGAGTTTGTGCATTAAGACGACTCAAACCTCTGCATTGTAGCATGCCACAGAACATGCGGACAATGCCACAGAACATTGGAGCCCATGTACTAATCTGCATGTACATCCCTTTGATTCCGTTTGATGAGATTTTACTCCTGGAGTTAACATCAGTGCCAACTCCACTCTCCCCAAAGTCCTTCGGATGAGACTTTAAACCGTGTGTGTGTGCTGGTGGGAACAGATGACACTTACAAAACTGCATACACACGGGGACTGGATGTAAAAGAGCACAAGAGTGCTTATTCCATTATCCTCGATATCAAAGAATAAAATAAAAATAAAATAAATAAATAAATAAATTTTAACTGCAGTCCTCAGGACAGTTGCATCAGATGACCTCTAGTAGATCTGGAGCAAGAATTGATTTACACTACTTAAGGGAGTCTGCAGTAAAATGCCTGTGCCTAATATCCTGGACTTCTCGACACTCCAGAAGCAGAAGCTTGATGGTTACCTGTACATCACAATTCACACACCATGAGATTCCTTTGCCTTTTCAGCAAATGAACGTGAGTGATATGAGAATGACCTGTGTGTATCCTGGTGAGCACTGTCGCCTCCCTCCAGTTTTGTCTTTCAGGTTAAGGCGAATCGGGATAAGTTTAGGCCTAGGCCTATTGTCTGTCTGAGAGTGCCGTTCCTCTTGCTAGATGGACTGCGAGTATTGTCCGCTTAGAGGTTTCAGATCTGTGTAGTGCACGATAGGCTAGACCCAGACCTCCTTCTCCATAGCACACCTAGCGAGTCGGTGAACTGTTTCGTTGCCCCGAATGCCCACATACCCCGCGGCCGGGATCTATACCAAAACAATATTATCACACGTCTCAAGGATGTAGCCTATACAGTTCGTAGAACCCCTGAAGCTAAGGGTGATATATGTTCCTACAAGCGATAGCCTCCGGAGCTGAGAGAGAATCCGCATAAGCCAAGAAGCCTTTCTTTCCTGATGGTTGAATCAGTTTTAGGGACAAGACAAGAGCGGTAAGTTCGGCAGTGTGTGTGTGTGTGTGTGTGTGTGTGTGTGTGTGTGTGTGTGTGTGTGTATACTGATGTTGATATATATATATTTTATATATATATATATATACATATATATATACATATAGATATAGATATATATATATATTATATATATGTGTGTGTGTGTGTGTGTGTGTGTGTGTGTGTGTGTGTGTGTGTGTAGGGCATGTGTGGCTTCGATTCGTTTGGTTTTACCAAATTCAGGTTACAAAAATTCCATATATTATACATATCACAATATCAGATGTCAACGTGTAAGCATATAGCAAACACAAAAACTGTCATGTTTAAAGGATTTTGTTTAAAAAAAATCAAATTTATATATCTCGATTTAGCATAGCTACTCCATTTTCTTCTTCATGTACCTGACATTTTAAGTGATTCGACTTTTGTTTAAACAGTCCCACATATCACTGATCTGTTCACATTCTCTGTTTGGAGAATTGCCATTGACGTTTAAGTATAAAAGAGGGGGGAGGGAAGGAGGGAAACAGTCTGGAGGGGCAGGGGGTTGAAGGCGGTTGTTAGGAGTAGGGAGGGGGTGGGGTGGACTGTTTACTCCTGACTTGAAGATAGTCTTGTGGGCATGTGTTCAATTTAGCGCAGATCTGTTCGGTGGAGTGGGTTTGCTTTTTTTTTTCTTTTCTCTTGGACCGAACATTGCTGGACTCTATCACTCTTTTTGAAAGAGTAGGCCATTGTGTGCCGGTGGGAACAGATGACAAAATTGACAAAACTGCATACACACGGAGAATGGATGTAAAAAAGCGTATTAGTGCTTATTTCGTTATCATCGATATAAAAAAAATAATAAATCGGAAAATAAATAAATAAATCCTCCTCGCAACCTCTTCAGAGAAGATGACAAACCCAGGTCATTTTTTCGATTGAAGTATAGCAGCTTACTTCCATATTCAAATCCTAATCGAGCGGGCGCGATAGCTAGCATACTGGTTAGAGCGGGAACAGATGACAAAATTGACAAAACTGCATACACACGGGGAATGGATGTAAAAAAAAAAGAAAAAAAAAGCACATAAGTGCTTATTCCATCATCCCCGAAATAAAAGAAGAAAAAGAAGAAAAGAAAAAAACAGCGGTGCGCCCGTGATCAGACGACCCGGGATCCAGCCACCACCGAGGCGCCCATTGTAGGGGATTTTTTTTCCATCTGGAGTTAACATCTGCACCTACTCTACTGGCCCGAAAGTCCTTCAAATGAGACTTTGAGAACCGATGTTCCCGTTTTCGAACGCACACAGAACATTTTGCGCTCATATTAAAGCTTGCTACGCCTTTCAAATGAATAGGCCATTGCGTACCGGTAGGAATGGTTGATAAAATGTAAAAAAAAACAAAAAACAAAAAAAAAACGCATGCACAGTAGTGTCGTGTTTAGATACCCTCTACCACAGTGAGATATGTGGCCCCCTTAATGGTGGGCATACAGTTGTTTACGAAAATTAATATCACCATTGGTGAACATAGGAGCGCTATTCGAGGAGTGAAGAATAACATCATAACTGAGACAACTGAAAATTAAATCGGACAATGACGTTTCAAAAAAATTAATACGGACAACAACAACAACAACAACAGGGACACACACACACACACACACACACACACACACACACACACACACACACACTACACACACACACACACACACGCACACACACACGCGCACGCGCGCGCGCGCACACACACACACACACACACACACACACACACACACACACACACACACACACACACACGTACGTAATTTTGATCCCAAGCCAATTTCCTGCTGTCGTGTATGACATGTAAACTGATCTGTTTGCTTATTAAAGTAAACATTGACGTACCGCACCCACCTCACAATCCCTCCTCCTGGTCGCACGTGCGACACACGAGATCACACACACACACACACGCACGCACGCACGCACGCACGCACACACACACACACACACACACACACACACACACACACACACACAAGGTCGACGATGATCACACACACACACACACACACACACACACACACACACACACAGAAGACATCGATAGATCCGTTGTTTGGAGGTAACGCACCTGCCTAGAAAGCCATGAAGTCGACGGATCCATCCCCGCTTGAACCCATTCTTTTCTCCAAACAATATTTGGGTAGTGGCCCGGGTGCTAGTCTTTTGGATGAGACAGTAAATCGAGGTCTGTGTACAACAGAGCGCTCGCTTTTCCCCAACCAGGTTAAGCAGCGTCGAGCGTGGTTACCAATTCGATGGGTGACCGTTTGCGCGCCTTGGCTACAGTACAGTTCCCCCAGTTCCCCCAGCTGTAAATGGGTACCTGCCCTCTTCAGGGTCAGGGAAGGTAAAGCAGCGATGGAGAGGAGATGGGCGCCGCCCTCAATATGTTGGCCCCTAGAGAAGCTGAGGTCTCTGACGCCTCGCTCCCCTACGACCACACAGGTTATGGGACACCTTTACCGTATCTTTTTATTATTATTTTTTTTTTACAAGAACCTGAGACGACAAAAGAGCTGTCTCTGGGAAAATTTCTTATAAAAAAAAAAACCCGCTCTTATTCGGAAGCGAAGATACAGTAAGACTAGAAAAAATTACAGAAAAATAGGTGCCGCTGTTCTTGTGGCGATGTGCTTTTCCAGTGGAAAGCAGCCTGAATTTCACGCAGAGAAATTTGCTATGACTGAAAGGGGTGTATGATTAACTACACTACACTACACTACACTACACTACACTACACTACACTACACTACACTACACTACACTACACTACACTGCACAGCACTACACTGCACTGTCAGAGGATGGTTTTTATAAATGTGTGAAGTTCTTACCCATATGAAATTGCAGCTAATTTTAGGATTAAAATACATGTTCAAAGTTAATGTTTTACACAAAACTTTATTTTTTTCTTCCCTGCTCATAAATATTTATTCAGATTTTTATTACCTGTGTGTGTGTGTGTGTGTGTGTGTGTGTGTGTGTGTGTGTGTGTGTGTGTGTGTGTGTGTGTGTGTGTGTGTGTGTGTGTGTGTGTGTGTGTGTGTGTGTGTGTGAAGTCAAGTCATAATTATATTTATTGAGGGTAAAAGATTAAGTTTATTCAACTTTTCTTCGTCTTGCCCTCACAAAAAACAATCAAGAAAACTGACTTGTGGGTGTGTGTACATGCACAGGAATGTGAAAGTTGTAGTGTTTGTGTAGAGGACAAAATGCATTGATCTTGTATAGCACTGTAAGCTCTGTGATGACATGTTTGCTATTAGTCTTTTATCCTTTGATGTTCAATCCTTTGCTCCTTACCTACGTATTGGATTAGGCACACTTGAATCTACTAGAGATGCAATTCCCCACTTGACCACAAAGTATCATTGAAGGAAAAGTAGTGGAGAAAAAACGAGTGCAGGTAACCTCTTAGCCTACAACTTCTCGACTATTTTGAAAATGTTTTATCAGAGATTCATTATGTATATTTTTTAATTGAAATAAAAATAAATTCTACGGTATAGTGTCCTCCAATGGCAACATTTTTGGCATTTTTGTGTAAAAACCCTGGATGAGACTTTATTGGAAGTCCGGGTGGTGATTGAAACCACCTGATGTGGTACCTTACAGCAAGACACTTTTCAGAATTAAAAAGTGTCAATTGCATTCACAAGAATATTTGATATCCCTGTGGCCTTTTGGAGCTGCCATCAAAAAGAGGATGATAAAAAGAGAAAGAAAATATGGAAAGAAAAAAAATGAATAGGAGAAGATTAACACCTAGTTTTGAGTTAGGGGCTAGTGTTTCTGAAAAAGTGGTTTTCATTTCTATGGATGCCTTAGTACCTGCAGTGCGAATGCAAGAGTGATATATGAAAGTAGAAGGAAAAGTAGTCAAAATCAATAATGATGTGTTGCCAAAGGCTTGTCTTGCAGGGGAAAGCACTCGGGTTAAAGAAAAACAATCAGAAGTATTCTCCCTTATTTTGACGTTGTTTGTGGAGTGGCTAACTTATGATCGATCTCTGTCTGAACTTGTTCACCTGTCGGGCAAAGTCTTGGGGATGGTTGAAGCAGGTGACAAAAAGATTTATGTCAAAAAATCGCAGCAACAGGAACAACGATGATGTATATCTGTATGTGTGTATATGTATATATGTATGCGTGTATATGTATATCTGTATGTCTGTATATGTATATAATATGTATGTCTGTATATATGTCTGTATTATGTATGTATGTAGCCTATGTGTATGTATGTATGTATGTATGTATGTATGTATGTATGTATGTATGTATGTATGTATGTATGTATGTATGTATGTATGTATGTATGTATGTATGTATGTATGTATGTAGCCTATGTGTATGTATGTATGTATGTATGTATGTATGTATGTATGTATGTATGTATGTATGTATGTATGTATGTATGTATGTATGTATGTATGTATGTATGTATGTATGTATAAATAATCATCATCATCATCATCATCATCATCATCATCATCATCATCATCATCATCATTATATATGGGATTTATATAGCCCTGAATCTTGTAAAGCACACAAATCAAAGCACTTGGATTCAAATTAGTCACACGCATGCAACCGTTCACAAATAAAATTAACAAATTATATGTCTACACACGCGCACGCGCACACGCGTGGCAAGATGACAGAGATGGAGGAGACTGACTGAATGTAGGAACATATGTGAGGTGTTAGGATTGACGAAGAACCTAGGTAGGAAATAAATGTATACATGTATATGCATGTAAAAATGTATGTATATAAGTGTGTGTGCGTGTTGTTGTTGTTGTAGTTCAATTTAAAGTCTATTCACACTTGGTGATATTAGACTAAACAAACAAACAAACAAACAAAAACCTACCATAAAATATGTACGTACGTACGTACGTACGTACGTACGTACGTACGTACGTATGTATGTATGTATGTATGTATGTATGTATGTATGTATGTATGTATGTATGTATGTATGTATATCATCATAACAATGAGTTCCAATTACTTGACTGCCATTGGAAGCAGCTCGTTTTTAATACTAAGTAGCTTTATCATTGCAAAGTGTTAAATGATGAAGAGTTGTGACATCTAATCTGGAACTAAAGTCAAATAGCTGAATAAAGTAATAACAGAGAATTTAAACGTTTTTTTGTTATTGTTTTGTTGTTGTTGCTGTTTTTCTACAAAGCAACTAGTCTACTGCCATTACAATTTCTTTTCTATACTAAGTTTTGTCATTGCAAGTTTTGGATGTTGAAGAGCTGTGACAAAGCGCGTTGACGCACTTCGTTTTCAGTACTTTATTTTTCCCACCGATTATTTACTTGTGGGTTTTTGTTATGTTTAATAAGGAATACGAGTAGCACAGGGATCTGAGTTTATTGCCTCAACTGGTATTAAACCTAGCAACGAAACCACTACTCAAAATCTGGAGAAATTAGGAGCCTGATGGAAAGATGGGGGGGGGGGGGGGGGGGGGGGGGGGGGGGGGGCGAGTATATGGGTTCAGGGTCCAGCCTGTAGAGCCTATTAGGTTGATTGTATCAAAGTCCCAGCGGAGGTATCTGATGTTAGATACTGTAATTCAAGTGCAACACGATATTGTACCTACAGCCAGGAAAGAAAGCTGAAACGAAAGAACAGGCTTCGTTTGTTCCAGCCACTAGCCAGCCCCTGAGCATCACCGCGGAGAAATACCTTCCACCTTGACCAGCCACTTCACACACCACTCTCTAAAAAAAGAACCCGGCTCCGGACCAGCAAGGTTTGAAGTCAGGACAGGAATGACGTCATTTCAAAATGACGTCATGCTAGTCGTCTTCCAGCCAGGAAAGAAAGCTGAAACAAAGAACAGTTCCCTTGCAGTGGACAGCTTCGTTTGTTTCGATTCTCGCTGGAGATGGAAATAGACGTGGCGTCCATTTGCACCACCGAACAGACCAAGCTGGAAACCAAACCTCCTCAGCCCAGCAGACATGAACTTCGCCCACTGGCAGCCCCGTCCTCAGACAGAAAGAGGAGGAAGTCCGAATCCTCGTCCACAGCTTTGAAGAGTATTCTGAGGCAGAGGTCCGATCCCGCTTCCAACTTCTCTGTCCTGGGCCAGAAACTGAAACGGAAGAGAGCAGTGAAATTCACGCTGGCCGAAAAGGCTGAGGAGCATCACCCGTGGAGCGACAAGAGGCTCCGCTATCTGGCTCTGGATTTGGATAGGTGCGTTAGGATTCCATCCTGTGTAGTGTAGTCCCATCATAGAGTTTATAGATCTTGTATGTGTCCACTTGTTGTGTTCTTATTGTTGTTGTTGTAGATCTAGTCATAAGATTTCATCCGAAACCTTTGTATGTTTTCTTGTGTGGGTAGGTAGGCTATATGGCAGTTTCAGATGGTGAAGTATGCATGAAGTTACTAGGAGTAATGTCTAATTGATCGAATATCAGCATCTTGAAAACGTTTTACAAAATTGGGTATCTTACGCCTTGTTGTGCACCGGATTCTTGAATTAGTAGTTGTACCGTGCTATGAAAATGTATAGCTTACCATCATGTAGATCTAGATTCTGTTTTCTTTTAGTCTCAGTGTTTTGTACTTTTGTTTGCAACATATTGATGACCAGTGATAAAAAAAAGGTTTCAGTAGCTATTCACTTTGTTGCTTATGCTGGTCCTGTGGTGCTACTTCAACCACAACTTGTGGTGTTGGTGGTGTTTGTGGTGGTAGATCTAGTGTTGTTGCTGTTTCAGTTAACGCTCAAGAAAACACTGAATTCATCGCACGCATATTTAATGATTGATCTAGCATTGAGACTAGACAAAATCAGACTTTTGCAAATTTTTATTTTTTTTATCAGATTTTGAGTCAAACAAATCAAAGTCAAGTCAACAGTCTGTAATCATCCCATGAAGGGAAATTGCATCAAGACAATCACACCAAATATTCACCAAACTCGAAAAACATTGTAAGTATCCTATTATTAGAAGGGTGGTAATGGTGGATAAAGGCTGTTCTTCATTTTCGTTAGTGTCCGTATATTTTTCAAGTTGGCCACTAATTTTTGTAGATGGAAAAAAGATGAACAATGCGTACATAAGGAGAACTGTCCTTTTCACCGAGTTTGCATACCTAAGATGGGCATGATCGGCCAGCATTTGGGAGAATTTAAAATGTATTGATCAGGGAGTTGC
>CM060317.1:15716950-15739450 GCA_030674155.1 Stramonita haemastoma
AATCTAACTTATTTAAATAAGGATGCTTAGAGAGGCTAGGGACACATACTGTAATTAAAGACACATTCTTCTTATCAAGGTTTGCATACTGACCTGTGGTATATTTTCAGTTTCAGTTTTTGTCCCATTGAGGTATCATGTCACGCGAAACATTTCATAACCACTCTACCACCCGGTACCCTATCCCCCAAACATTCAGCAAGCAAATGCAAACCATTTGCATAAAGAATTGCCTTGAGTGTTTTCTGGGTATTTTCATGTTTACACAAGCCTCCAAACACTGATAAAAAGGAACTTTTAAGTGTGCAGTTTGATTTTATGCATAATATATGTTAGGCAGTAGCAGCTCTCTCTCTCTCTCTCTCTCTCTCTCCTCTCTCTCTCTCTCTCTCTCTCTCTCTCTCTCTCTCTCTCTCTCTCTCTCTCTCTCTCTCTCTCTCTCTCTCTCCTCTCTCTCTTCTCTTTGCCAAGGTCTAAGCAAAGCTTGTGAGAAGTCACGATTAATTAAGTTTTCTTTTTTTTTCCTTTTTCCACCCTTATACCTCGACATGTATTGTGGCCAAAGGCCGATGCGCATTAAGCAATTTCAGAGCTCTTTCTGTCTATCTCTGTCTGTCTCTCTATCTCTGTCTCTGTCTGTCTGTCTGTCTGTCTGTCTGTCTGTCTGTCTGTCTGTCTGTCTGTCTGTCTGTCTGTCTGTCTGTCTGTCTCTCTCTCTCTCTCTCTCTCTCTCTCTCTCTCTCTCTCTCTCTCTCTCTCTCTCTCTCTCTCTCCCTCTCTCTCTCTCTCCTGCCTTCCCAATCTATTCTCCTACTTCTTGTCAAGCAAATCTGACACCAAGCAAATATGTTCAAGCGCTACATGACATTTTGCCTTACTGTTTTTGTTTGTTTGTTTTTTGTTCTGACGACAAGGTAGTGATATTCAAAAACAAAAACACTGGGATGGGCACAGAATGTCGATTCAGGAGTGTGGTTTGCCCATGTGGCATTTTCAAATGATGTTTTTTCTATTACTTTGAAGTATTCATCTTCTTTTTATACGCTTTTTTTGTTACCTCGTGATGATGAATTCATGAAACGATGGGAAGACAACATCAGAGAGAGTGGACAGGCCTTGGGTGGAACGACCTACTACGGAGGGCGGAGGACCGTGGGGAGTGGAGGAGGCTGGTTGCAAAATCTTCAGTTGTGCCCCCACGGTCCACGAAACTACAGGACAGGTGAAGGTGAAGGTCAAGATGATAAATTCAGCGGGATGGCTCGTGTCCTCAGTACGGCCTGGTTTTCTGGTTTTATCGGCCTCAAAGAATGAAATAATGATTGTACTTCGACTTTTTTTTCAAGGTTTGCGGTGTTGGATGGTTGAAGGGATTAGAAGGTCTTGATTTTGAACTTGAATGTTATTGGAATTACAGAGTGAAATGACAGCCCTGATATATCCTTGGCAGTCGGCGGGGGGTTAAACAACATAAAACTAGATAGAATGAATTCACACACAACTCGGATAGCTGCAGTGTAACGCGTTTTTGCTCATGTGACAGACACCACTAGCTGCTGTCTGGACGTTCGACGATGGGGAATTATAAGAAGAAATGGAATGAACCTTCAAATCACTAGACACCTCCGAGTTTTGAACCAGAAATTTCAAAACTATCACAGACAAAAAGCTTATGCCTTTCATGTTTTGGCACTACGTCGTTCTGAACAAAAAAAAATGGTGTTGAGCCAACAAAGCCTTTCGACTTTATTCACCCAGTTAGCGGCCTGTAACTGAACACCAAACCAAATTAAAAATCGAGGATCAAACATCTCTGACATGTGCATTACTCACTAATACACGAATCAGTTCAACTGATTTTGCAAAAAAAAAAAAAAAAAGAAAAGAAAAGTTCCCTCTCTTCCCCACAACCTTTTTATCCTAACATGAAAGGAGACACGCTGGCATGTGTCAGCACAAGATGGGATGTGTATGACAGGAGTGGAGATGGGAAACAGATAGCTGCAGGGATCAGGGAGGACTTGAAAAAGGCTGGCATAGGACGAAGTGGAAAGCCGATACTGGTTCTTTGTGCGGAACTCAGCGTGTGTGTTGTGTGGCTTTTTTGTAAAGCGTCGTAAGCACAATCCGATTTCTGTGCCTGAAATTTGAGCTCACTCTCTCTGTAGAGTGAGCGCTGAGTCGCCTCAGTATATAGTTTTTCTGTTTGTCTTCTTCTTCTTGCTTGCTTCTTTATTTTTTTATGTGTTTTCTTCTTCTTCGCAATTCTTCTTCTCCGCAATTCTTTTTCTTCGCAATTCTTGCTCGCAGTTCTTCTTCTTCTCCTCGCAATTCTTTTTCTTCTTTGCAATTCTTCTTCTTTGCAATTCTTCTTCTTCTTTGCAATTCTTTTTCGCAATTCTTCGTCTTCTTCTTCTCAATTCTTCGTCTTCTGTCGGCATGTAGAATAATTTACTGTGAGAGAAGATACTTAACTGTAGACTCATATCATACAAAGAGTAATGGCAAGACATGGCATAGTGAATTTACCGCGTATGGTGCTACATTTTGAGGCAAATCAAAGAATTGATAGGCCATCGTATATCATCGTACCGTATCCTACCATATTATCATACCATTCTATCATATTGCGCCGTGAGTCTGCGCCGTACCGTACCATGCCATTGTTTTTGGTGGTAGTCTACAGCTACATACCCAAGCTGTAACACTATGGGTAGTGGAGTCTGTACAGATAATGACCAGGTAAAAGAATCTTGTGGGTAGACAACTCAGCAGAGAACCAGGCATCTTTGTTGGCCATCAGATCACAACTACGATGCCCACCGCTAAGCTATCATGCCCCTTTGTTTGAACTAGAACAAGACATTATAGAACAGAATAGATGATGGATTATGATAGAACAGAACAGGACACCGTAAGATTTTGAACAAGGTAGTTTAGTATACAATCGATCACATCATCATAAAATACGTTGCGGCCCTTGTGGCTGGCCAGGGCATTGCTACAAGAAACGACTCAAGAATTGATTTGGACTTTTTTCTGGGTTTTTTTTTATATATAACTCCTCTGCTAGGGCTCCGATGGTAAGCTTTTTGCGTATGTGTCTGTTTTGCCCACCATTAAGGTAGCTGCATTCCAACTTTGAGGATAGTGTCAAAACACGATATCAGCGTTACATGCAGTTGTTCTTTTGTTAAAACGTTTTTCATCCGTTTTTACTGGCATGAATAGCTTACTCTTTGGAAAGGTAAAACAGGTTTTAACGTGAATGTACTGCGTGTGTTCACACACGGACCCTAAGTTTACAGTCTCATCCGAATAGCTGTTGGTGGAGTGGAGTCACTACTGATGGTAACTCCAGGTGGAAATCCCCTGGAACGACTTTCTTGGTGGTGACTTGACTCCAGACCCTCTAACCTCCAGACCATAGTACTTTGCTGACATCAATGACTGACAAAAAGCTTTGTTGTGGTTGTTGTAGTTCGTACCCATGGCTTCTCTTCCTCTTCTCCTTTTCATTGGCTTAACGCCCCTTCACACTACAAGGTGATTTAGACAATGGAACACTCACATTAAGACTGTACTGAAAAAGGGGATGAGGGGAAAGGTGAAAGAAAGGCTTCTCTTCTTCTTCTTCTCATAGGTTTAATGTCCATTCACACTACAAGGTGATTTAGACAATGGAACACTCACATTAAGACTGTACTGAAAAAGGGGATGAGGGGAAAGGTGAAAGAAAGGCTTCTCTTCTTCTTCTTCTCATAGGTTTAATGTCCATTCACACTACAAGGTGATTTAGACAATGGAACACTCACATTAAGACTGTACTGAAAAAGGGGATGAGGGGAAAGGTGAAAGAAAGGCTTCTCTTCTTCTTCTTCTCATAGGTTTAATGTCCATTCACACTACAAGGTGATTTAGACAATGGAACACTCACATGAAGAATGTACTATAAAAAAAAAAAAGGGATGAGGGCAAGGTGAAAGAAAGGCTTCTCTTCTCCTCTCCTTGCAGATGGCTGCAGCAGAACTCCCAGCTGCCCCACACGTCGGGCCAGCCTCATCTCCAGGGCAGCGTCAGCGCTCCCCTCACCTTCCTCTCCTCCTCCTCCTCCTTCTCGCGGCCTTACCACAGCGCTAGCACCTTCAGCCCGTGTGCCTTCGGGATCCCCAATCCCTCCGTGTCCCTGGGAGTCCTCCCAGGCCCTTCCCAGATCCCTCCTGTCTCCCTGCAGCCTGCTGCCGCCGTGGCTCAGGTGGCTCCGGACACCACCAATTCCCTGCAGAGCCTGGCTACCAACTTCCACACTTTGTCCTTGAGGTCTTCGTCCTGGGCACGTCCAGAGTAGAGACTGGATAAAGAAGAGACTGGGTCCTATCTCCCTTCTCTTCTTTTCTGTGTGTGTGTGGGTGGTGGGTGGGGGTGGTGTGTGGGTGGGTGGGGGTGTGGTGTGTGGGGGGGTGGGGGGGTGTTTGTGTGTGTGTGTGTGTGTTGTGTTGTGTGTGAGTGTGTGTGTTTGTGTTTTATTCCTTTTTTTATCGAGGATGTGGAATAAGCATTCATGTGCTTTTTTACATCTAGTTCCGTGTGTATGCAGTTTTTTGTAAATCGTGTCATCTGTTCCATCTGTGTGTGTGTGTGTGTGTGTGTGTGTGTGTGTGTGTGTGTGTGTGTGTGTGTGTGTGTGTGCTTTCTTCAGTTTAACGTCTCTTCACTCATAGTGATATTAGACGAGTGTGTGTGTGTGTGTGTGTGTGTGTGTGGTGTGTGTGTGTGTGTGTGTGCGCGCGTGTGTTATGTGAGGGAGGACATTATTTTGATAGGGAAAAGATTTGGGGAGAAGGTGTGCGAAGAGTATAAATATGGGAACAGGAATGAGCGAGTGAGTGAGTGCATGCAAAGTAAAGAGAAGGGAACAGGCTGGAGAGAGAGAGAGAGAGAGAGAGGAGAGGGGGGGGGGGGGAGTAAACCCGAATGTGGAGATGACAAAAGGAAGAAAACTAGGGATTTAGATGTTGTGGCAACTGATCTACAGTATGGGCTAAAAAAAAATTCATGGGAGAGAAGAGAAAGAAAGAAAGAAAGAAGAGAGAGAGAGAGAGAGAGAGAGAGAGAGAGAGAGAGAGAGAGAGAGAGAGAGAGAGAGAGAGAGAGAGAGAGAGAGGTTGCTTGAACTCTAATAATCTATTCATGAAATGGCCATTGGCCTATACATACATGAAGGGGTTTGCCACATTATTTAGAATCTTACAGAATTGGATAAAAAGAGGAAAACGAAGAAAGAAAAAAAAAGGGTAACAACAACAACAACACAGCAAAGCCAGTTATTCTGACAAAAATTGTCACTTACCAGAACTGTGACTTCAGATTAAAAAAATCTCTATTTTAAAACATTTAAGCAAACATAGAGTGAGGCTGCTGACGACCCCATGATGACTTGTTGCCAAGAGTTACAACAGTCTAAAGGAATTAGGCTGGGTTTTTTTTTAATTTTAATTTTACTGGGGTGTACTATGAGAGAGAGAGAGAGAGAGAGATGAGAGAGAGAGGAGAGAGAGAGAGAAAGAGAGAGAGAAGAAGAGAGAGAGAGAGAGAGAGAGAGAAGTCAAGTCAAATTATTTTATTTCGAGGATAATGAATAAGCACTCATGTGCTTTTTTTACATCCAGTCCCCGCCCTTATCAGGGATTACATCAATATAAAAAAAGCACTTCCAACTAACAACGATAATAAACCGAATAACAAAACCAAGACAACAAGAACAGTAACAAACAGAAGACAAGAAGCAAAGACAGAAGACAATATTTTTTTGAAAAAACAACAACAAAAGCGCAAACACAGAGAACTAAAATAAGAATAGACAATCAAACGATCATTATGAAAGAAGATAAAACATAAACAAAACCAGAAAACCTATAATAAGTAAGTAGTAAAGAAAACATAACAAGTTAGCAACTGAAAATATCCACCATCTGTCAACACAACTAGTCATAATGATATAGATCATAATATTTTTGGTAAAAAGAGGAGAAAACTTCACCAATAGCCTCATTTTGGGGAGAGTACTACTACCAGTAACAAAATACATAAACATATGTTCCAGATTTTAAAAAGAAAAAAGAAAATAATGCATATAATTCACACACACACACACACACACACACACACACACACACACACACACACACACACACACACACACACACACACACACAGAGGTTCGCATGTGCAGTCATTAATAGGCTTCGTGCTAAGGGAAATGCCTTAAATTTTTAACTAATATTATATTACGGAACACAAAGGAATGTATCTCCAGAGAGAGAGAGAGAGAACTCGAACTGGAATGTTTTATTGAGGGTATATGGATCAGCCAGAGGCTGCTTTACACCAGGCCCTCATAAAAAAAAATAACAAATCCCACGGCAAACAAACATAAAGAATTTATAAAATATACAAAATGAAGCAAATAATAAACTTAATCACTTGTTATTTATGTAGCCAACTACCCCACTACACTCACAAATACAGGCACGAGCAAAACCACAATATAAACTATTCAAAGTCAATACCCCTACAAATAGCCTTATCCAACATAACACCCTAGATTACGATTCCAAATTATTATACGGTAATATAACCTGTGAAACACACACCTGTGAAACACACATGAATACACTTAATGCCTATAGGAATAAACGCACCATCCAAGACGACATTCTAATCACAAATCCAAATCATTCTATTTTAACAGAGAGAGAGGAGGAGAGAGAGAGAGGAGAGAGAGAGAGAGGAGAGAGGAGAAGAGAGAGGAGAGAAAAGAGGAGGAGTATAAGGCACATATTTTGGGACATATTATATGCTATAATACTATAATCAATCTTATGATTGTTGTCACAAAAAATACATAACCATAACATGATTATGTTAGACATTATTATTGGGCTCACACGCAGGGATCATTAGATAAAAGGCTCACAAAAATCTATTACATCTGACACACATAATTATTAAGATATATAATATAAAATATAGATATACAATTCTCAATTCAATGGTAAACATGATAGATTATAGGTAAGATTTTCACAGAGAGAGAGAAAGGGGGTAGAGCACACAGTATATTCCAAACATATATTGCATACATTTTTCAATTAACTGACACTATCGTTACAAACACTCTCTGATTATAATTGTACAAATGAAACCCAACTACAGTTATGATAGATAAATTTCAGTCTTTGGTGTAGGGGAAGAATATTTAACTGAGTATAATCCACTTCTAGCAAGGTTGTTTTCTTCAGAAGGACAAGTTTAAGAGCACGTTTGTACAGACTTAATAACGGTTTCAAAGTGTTTGCACTGGCAGAATCCCACAGGGTTAAAGCATGATCTATGGAGGATTATGTATAAGCTTGAAAAAATTATTTTCTTGAATGAAAGTCAAGGAGTGTTAAATTTTAGTCAACTGGTACACTCTTTGGGACAAGTATTTGCATAGGTGTGATACGTGGTAGAATCAGCTAAGATTTTCATCGATTGTTACTCCTAGAACTTTGTGGTGATAGGTTTGTTCAGTTGTTCCTTTTTTGAATGGATGGGGAACAGTTTAAATTTTGTCGCTTTTGTTTGGTGGTGATAAGCATGCATTTTGTTTAATTTTGGTGGGTTTTTGTTTGTTTGTTGGTTGTTGTTGTTGTTGTTGTTTTTTGGGGGGGTGTATAGACATGTGGTTCAGTTCTGTCAATTTGACAAGATGATCTTCAGAGCTTTTTTGTAATATGGTTGCAAGAGAGTAAATGTTATGAATCGTATGTCTGGTTGTGTCATCAGCAAATAGTTCACATTTGGATTTGATATGTAGAGGAAGGTCATTTATAAATTAATAATGAAAAGAGCTGGTCCTAGTATGGGCTTCAGTTTGGATGTGGATATAGCTATTGAGACACATCGTTGCCTGTTTGTAAGATAGGAATCAAGTAGTCCTAGGGTATCTATAGAAAAACTGTACAGATCTAGCTTTTTAAGGAAAGTCTGTGATCAATTGTATCAAATGCCTTTTTGAAATCTACAAATAATACTCTTCAGAATTTATTGTCATTAATGTTTGATAGCCAATTGTCTACAAGACTGGATAGTGCTGTATGACACGAGTGATTTTGTCTAAATCCAGACTGATTAGGGTGAAGTAAGTTGCTGGTATCTATATGAAAGACTAGGTGTTTATCCATATGTTTGCTCATGCTCGAGAGAGCGACGACGAGAGAGAGAGAGAGAGAGGGGGGGGGGGGGAGAGAGAGATGGGGAGGGGGGTGGAGGAGGACATACCGTAACGTGGGGATGAAAAAAAAGCAAGAAAATAAAAGAATTTTGATTTAGGGGTAGCTACCTACCTTAATTACGTTATGGACTAAAACATTAAGAGAGTCGGGGAGAGGGGTGTGGGAGGGAGGGACGGTGTGGTGATAAGAAAGGGGGAAAAGGATAGAGAGTTGGATTTGGAAGCAACTAGTATATGCTATGGACTAAAACATTGAGAGAGGGGAGAGAGAGAGAGAGAGAGAGGAAGAGAGAGGAGAGAGAGAGAGAGAGAGGAAGAGAGAGAGAGAGAGAGAGAGAGGAATGCTTGTTTTTCAAAGGCTTCACATAAGCTTTTTTTTTTTTATACATCCCCTGTTCTGTTTAGGAACTACAAAGTGGAATTCATCCTGTAATTCAAAGCACAGGAGAGAGAGGGGGTGTGGGAGGTTTAAGATGAACTTAGTGGGGCAATACTGTAGAATAAAACTGAGAGTAGCAGAACAAAAAGAAGATGCCCTCTGAAAAACAAACAACTTACATCAACTCAGTAACGAAAAACCTGTTTTGAAATATAGCACAGTTTCTTTTATGAAAGGTTTAAATGGGGCAGAATTTGTTGGTTTTGTTTTTTTTCAAAGTAAGTTTTTAATGTGGCAGATTAAAATTTAGACGAAACATAGCAAGCCAAAAGTAAGCGAACTAAAGTTAGATGATAATCTCTGTTCTTGTTGATATATCATCCTTATTATTATCATTACTGTATTACTCTTGTCATTATATATCAAAAGGCGAGGAGGGTTGGAGGGGGGGGTAGATTGACTATTCGCTGGAATCAATAACACTATATAGGAATAAGAACAACAACTAAACAACATTTTCGTTCATCTGTCACAAAAAGAGTGACTCATTATTTTTTATTTTATTTTCAGTTCAATGCCCTTAATATTGATAAATTGCCACATGTGATTTGTTTGCAACAATTCTGAAGAACGAAAAAAATATAACAAGTCCAAAACACGAAATCACGACCACGTGTTTATGTGTGTGTGTGTGTGTGTGTGTGTGTGTGTGTGTGTGTGTGTGTGTGTGTGTGTGTGTGTGTGTTGTGTGTGAGAGAGAGAGAGAGAGAGAGAGAGAGGAGAGAGAGAGAGGAGAGAGAGAGAGAAGAGAGAGGTTATGGGGGAAAATGAGGTCATCAGATTTGATTTGATTTGATTTGATTTATTCTTTTATATCGAGGATAATGGAATAAGCATTCTTGTGCTTTTTTCATCCAGTCCCCGTGTGTATGCAGTTTTGTTAATGTCATCTGTTCCAACCGGCGCACGATGGCCTACTCTTACGAAAAGCGGAACAGGATTTAACGTGTGCGCAAGGTGTTCTGCGTGCGTTCGCACACGGGGCCTCGGTTTAAAGTCTCATCCGAAGGACTTTTGGGGAGAGTGGGAGTCAGCACTGATCAGAGAGAGAGAGAGAGAGAGAGTATGAAGAAAAATGAGGTCATCAGAAACTGGATATACGCATATCGATCCCAGGTTTCAGCTACCAACGAGACGCCCGTTCGAAGGGATTTTCCCCCTGGAGTTAACATCATCAGTGCCGACTCCACTCCACCGAAAGTCCCTTGGATGAGACTATACATCGGGGTCCCGTGTGAAAACGCACGCAAGAGCATCTGACCTATGTTGCTGTTGAGCGTTCTCCTGTCCCACATTTCTTCTCTCTCTCTTCTCTCTCTCTCTCTCCTCTCTCTCTTCTCTCTCTCTCTCTCTCCTCCCTTCTTCTTCTCTCTTCTTCTTCTCTTCTTTCTCTTCTTTTCTTTACATTCTTTCTTCTTTTTATTTTTTTTTAATTTTTTTTTTTTATTTTAGCATTCTTTACCCAAGAAAGGGGACGGGATATTTAGGTCAGTGGTCAAAGCCACATTACTTTACCCAAGCCCAGGCTAAGCAGCATTAAGCGTGACTACCAAGCCGATGATTGACCGTTTGCGTTCCTTGGCTTCAGTACAGTCCCCAGTTCACCCAAGCTGTAAATTGATACCTGCCTTCTTTACAGTTAAGTTAAAGTCTGTCCCGAGCCTAAGGCTCATCAGGCCGGTGCTTATCCCGGTTTCTGTGGCGTTAAGCGACTGAAAGTCATAGACTCCCCCCCTGGATAGGACGCCAGTCTATCGTAGAGTTAACCCCCAACACAAGGTTGGTACCCCTTTTACACCTGAGTGGGATGAGAAAATAGCCGTAAAGTGCCTTTTCCAGGGGCACAACGCCATAGCCGAAAGCTGGGATCGAACCTGCAACCTTTAGATTACGAGTCCAACGCCCTAATCACTAGACTACAGCGGCGGCTCCTCTTTACAGTCAGTGAGAGTAAAGCAGTGAGGGAGAAGAGACAGTTGGCCCCCCTCAATATGTTGGCCCCTGAAGAAGCTGAGGTCTCGACATCTCGCTCTCCAACGACCACATAATCATGTTATGGGACACCTTTACTTTTTTAGCCTAAGAATCCGGGAGGTCACTTAGAACATGCACCCTGTCTCTCTCATCCCACCTGGTAATTACGATACAAGCAAGGACAGGAAACCTGGTTTTATACCCCTGTTGTAATCTGTATACATATATAGTTGCACAGTTTTAATTTGAGTTTTAAAGTGTGACGAGGTGACAGCCCCGGCATGGCCTGTGTGGTTGGCGGGGCTTTAAACAACATGATTGGATTGGGTATTTTACAGCAATTATGCTTCGAAGAGAATATCTCTCCAATAGTGTCAAGAATCCTACTTTTAAAAAAAATCTTTGTGATTGATGGCTTATTGTGTGTGAAATGTAGATCTATATGCAGCCATTAAAAAAACCAACTGATCTTTGCAGCTTTCAGGTCAATCTAGTCCCTGTAGAGCTTCTTTCTGAAGAAAACAACAACAAAAAAGAACACACACACCAAAAAAAAACAAAAAAAAACGTCATGCCTAGCGTGACGAAAATCTTCAACATCTTGTCAAACATGTTTTGACGTCATAGCTGGAAAGTTTTGGGTGCCAGAGGGAAGCCATCGCCTCTTGGAAGGCATCCTCTGCCCAGCTGGCTGTCCGAGCCCCCAGCCCTTCTATCCCCCCTACACCATGGACCTCACCCTGATAGATGACAACGCAGCAGCCACCAAAAGCATCCTGGGTAGCAGACGATCCTGGATCTTCTCTCGGAGGAAGAGCGTGAGGTTTTCCGTGGACAACAGCACTCCGTCCAGTGTCAAAAGTTCCAACATCGATGAAAAATGGCGGAAATACGTTCAACAGCAGTTCAAAACGCTGAAAAAACACAAACGGAACAGGTGGCTGGGCAGAGGCAAAAAGCGTGCACGAAAACCAGAGAAGAACTCCTCGGCCAGAGACAGCAGCAGTGAAGTGGGAGCAGGACCGTCCCTAGCTAACGGGTTAGATGACACTAATAGTGATGTGCTGCCAACCTTTCAATTACCCCTGCCAGGTGACCACCTTATGTCCACAGTTCACTTAATTTCACTTTGTGCCAAAACGTCTGTGCAACTCCTTTTCGGATTAACGTAACAGCCCCTCAGACTAGTTAAAATTTTGGTGAGTTAAGGTTTATCCTACCAGGTAATGGGATAGATTATCTTAGGACTTAGTATGCCCTGCTGATTCACCTTGAGTAAGCCATGTAATTGACTGTTCGTGTATATAGCAGATAAATGTGGGCTGGTTGGGGGAGGAGGGGGGGGGGGGAATTCTGAAGTTACAAACTTATGGATAACCCTCCGATGTAAGGGCCCTGTTAGTTAGTTTATTTGCTCCATTTAGGATTGAGCTGAAGATTTGGGTTAAACTTGTTTCGATCCAGATCCTGTTGTTTCATATCCAAGGTGACCTCAAAACCCATCTCTAGGTTATTTCCTCGTTCCGTGAAGCTTGGTGTAAAACATCACTGCTTTTAAACCAGATCCACAAGAAGAGGATTCAGAGCATCTTGAGCCGATTATTGCATTGCAGCAGTGAGGTCACTAATTATTTCAGTATTCACAGTAGTGTTGCTTGGAAAACTGTTCTTTTTAACACAATAATTTCCTGTTGCATTGAACAAATCACTGAAGCTTATGGTACCACTAATTCCAGTGTCCACAGTTGAATTGCTTGGAAAACTGTCCCTTCTTAAACACATAGATCCAGAGGCAAAAATACTCGTTACACTGAGCCAAATGTTGCAACTGGGCTGTCGTTAATTCCAGTATTCACAGTAATATTGCGTAGGAAACTTCCTTCTTAAGTACATAGATGCAGCTATGTGTGCTACCCATCATTTCAGCTAGCATTGTTTAGATAACTGCCCCTTTTTTTGCAAATAAAAAAATGCAGATATCAGTAATACCCTGAACTAATTGTAGCAGCTGGGGAGTCTTTAATTCCAATATTCACAGTGCTCTTGTTACAAAACTTCTTTCCCACCCCTCGGGTTATTTTTTTCGTTTTTTTTTTTTTAGTATATACCCATACTGGAAGGGGACTGATTCATAATTTTGAATCTAATTCACAATCGGATGTATGTTATTACCACTAATGTTGGTCTGTAGGACAAGACGATACTATATGTAGATTTTTATTTTCAAAGTAAATTTTAACAGCAAGTAGAATGCTTTTTGTTGTTTTTTTGTTTTCTGTTTGGGGTTGTTTTTTGGTGTGTGTGTGGTGTTTTTTTTTAGGGGGAGAGGAAATGAATGAGGAAAAGTGTGACCTCAGTATTTGCACACGAATCTTGGTATAATGCATACTTCGAAAGAGAGCTGGGGGAAGAATTCCGAATGTTAGTTGACTCTAGGGGGAAGCAGGCAGTGTTAAGTAGGCTTACAACAGCATATGCAGCAATATGGTAAAACAAAAGAAATCAGGCATACATATCTATCAGCTTTTTTTTCAGAAACTGCAGTACCAAAGAAAAGGGGAAGCCAGCAGATGAATTTCCTGAACCAGAGGAGAAGATAGTGCATTTTTTTTTTAATGTTGTTTTCAAGAAAGCAACAAAAGGCATAGATCAAAAAGATTTTTTTTTAAAAGCAACGAAAATAAAAAAGCCGTCACATATAGCCTACACGAGAGAGATTCCCGACACGCGATGATGTATTTTAAGGTAGGTGATAGGTCCTTCTGAAGGGAGTGGTCTCTTTAAAGGTTTTATTATACAGCCATTTACTGTCTTTTGGGAAGTCTTTGTTGAAACACTATTAAATTATTCCGTAAAACTTTATCACAAAGCCAAAATTGACAGGCACGTAGCATTTGTTATTCTGTTGAGAGGTGTGTGGAGAAATATAGCAAGTTTCAACAGTTTGCTTGTTCCCACATGACATCACGCAACATGACAGAACAAAAGTTTATATTCAGGGTGGCCATGGATTAAGCACAAAGACTTTTTTTCATTCAGCCATAACAGAAATTGAGTTGGACTAACCTATGATGGGTAACAAAGTGAAATAGGGACGGAGAAGATAGTGGAGATAGAGTGATGGGGGAGGGGGGTTCAAATTAGAGAAAAAACACACTCACAAGTTGTGATGGAGCGGCTGTAGAAATATCATCATCTCTAACTTTCAGTGCAGATCATCTCTCTCCTCTCCTCTCTCTCTCTCTCTCTCTCTCTCTCTCTCTCTCTCTCTCTCTCTCTCTCTCTCTCTCTCTCTCTCTCTCTCTCTCTTGAGTTGGGGGGGGGGGGGGGGGATTTGATGAGCTATTTATTTTAAAGTCTGACAACATTAACCTACTTGTCCCCTCTGACCTACAATTTATTCAAATAAAAGTCATCCTCCTCTGGCCATCTGCTAAAAACGAATAGTTCTGGAACTGAAAGACAAACAGACGGAAAGATAGAGAGATTATATTAAAAAAAAACCAAAAAACCCTTCTACAATGCCAGAAAAAAGAAAAAGAAAACATGTTCATGCGAATACGTTTTAACATTGGAACATCCTTTTGCTGCTTCTGGTTTTCGATTTTGGAAACATAAACCTTAAGAGTGTGTGTGTGTGTGTACGTGTGTGTGTGAGTGTGTGTGGTCCCCCCCCCCTCTCTCTCTCTCTCTCTCTCTCTCTCTCTCTCACTCATCCCTCTCCTACACACACACACACACACACCACACCTCTCTCTCTCTCTCTCTCTCTCTCTCTCTCTCTCTCTCTCTCTCTCTCTCACTCCTCACTCACTCACTCACTCACTCCACCCCCTCTACTACCCCTTCCCCCCAAAAAGCAACAAACTAAAATTCCAGCCCCAACCCCCCCCCCCCCCCACAACAACAGTCCCCAACACCTCCACCCCACCCCTTCATTCATTCTTCCCCTCCTTCATCCTCCTTCTCTCCTCCTTTACCTCCGCTCTCCTCCCCTGTATCTTCATCTCCTTTCTACTCTGCCTCGGCAGATCATAAAAAGCGTAAGAAGGCAAAACCCCGATCAACATCCAAAAGCACCAACAACAACAAGCGGCAAACCAGCAACAAGAAAAACAACCGAATGGCCACCCGCAAGAAAAGGACCCCCGGCCAGAAACCACCGCCATCATCCCCAAAGTCTCCCTCACAACAACAACAGGGGAAGGAGGAGGGAGAAGGGGTAGGGGAGGAGGGGGAGGGATATGAAGAGTTATTGCCATCCCTGAAGAGGCCTCTCAACGCCTTCATCTTGTTCTCCAAAGCGTGCCGGCAGGAGTTTCATCAGCTTTTGGTGCCGGCTTTCGAAAGCAAGGTGGTGGCTATGGTGTTGGGACACATCTGGCGCTACCTGTCCAAAGATGAGAGAAGGAGCTTTTACGAAGAGGCCGAGAGAGGCAGGCAGGTTTTTCAAGGTGAGGAGAAGCACACAAGGTACAGAGAGAGAGAGAGAGAGAAGAGAGGAGAGAGAGAGAGAGAAATGAATTGAGGGAAAAGATAAGACAATGGTGGTTATCAGCCTCTTTAAAAGAGAGAGGAGAGAGAGACGGAGCAGAGCACGAGAGCGAGAGAGAGGGAGCTTTTCAGGGTGAGGAGAGCACACAGGCACAGAGCACACACGAAGACATTACAGACGACAGACACACAGCACACAAGAGAAGAGACACGAGACAGAGAAGAGAAAGAGGCAAGGCAAGGCAAGGCAAAGGCAAATTTTTTATTTCGAGTATAAGGAATAAGCACTCGTGTGTTCTTTACATCCAGTCTCCTGCCCTTATCAGGGATAAATCAAGATTAAAAAAAAAGAGTGAGATAGAGGGGGGTTGACGGAGTGAGGGAAAGTGGGGGAAGAGAGTAGAAAGAGAAGGGGGGGGGAGAGATGGAAAAGAGAGAAGGGAGACAGAGAGGGGTGAGGGAGGTAAGGGAAAGAGAGGCTATCGCAGTCAGTCCATTCACACACCCCCCCCCCCCCCTCCCCTTCTCTGACTTACCTCCAGCCTGTCCCCCACCCTTCCTCTTAACCTGAGGCAGCCAAAAAAGTAGAGAGAAAAAGAAAGAAGGACCTACAGTGGGCAGGTCTTTGGGAAAGTATGTAGTTAGGTAGGTGATAAATAGTGAAAAAAAGCAAGGAGAGCAAATGAATGGATAGCGCGAATTAATAAACCTTCGCATTTTTTTAAGTAACATCTATTTCAACACTGATATATCTTCTTCTAACAAAAAAAAAACATACTTAGACAACACAAAGCGTGACACACATACAGCATCAACAACAGAGGCCTGCAAGCTGCACTCTAAAAAAAAATTTATATAAACCGGTTCACATTCCATTCCCACAGCAGAAAAACGAAAACGTCAACAAGTCATCTCCCTAGAGCAGAATAACAGAGAGAGGGGAGAGGGACGGAGGGGACAGCGATGAAGAGACCTCTCAATGGCTTCATGCTGTTCTGCCAAGAACACAGAGCTCTTCTGGACCCAGGCCTGAAAGGATTCAGCGAAAGCCGGCGATTTGTCTGCCAGATGTCCAAGAAATGGCACCAGCTGAAAGCCATACAGAGACAGGCCTATGTCAGCAGAGCTGAGGAGGAAAGAAAGGTGTACCAAGAGAAAAAGAGTCGTGAGTTTGTTTTGTTTGTTTGTTTGTTTATTTATTTTATTTATTCTTTTATATCGAGGATAATTGAATAAGCACTCGTGTGCTTTTTTACATCTAGTCCCTGTGTGCATGCAGTTTTGTAAATCTTGTCATCTGTTCCCACCGGCACATAATGACCAACTCATACGAAAAGCGGAACAGGATTTAACTGTGCGCCAGATGTTATGCGTGCGTTCGCACACGGGGCATCGGTTTATAGTCTCATCCAAGGACTTTTGGGGAGAGTGGAGTCATGTTAACTCCAGGGGGAAAATTTCCCTCCAACGGAATCGAACCTGGGTCGTCAAATTGCCAGCGCAATGTTCTGACCACTGGGCTATCCCTACATCTAAAGATGTACCGACTGAAATTTACATGTGTTTATTTGTTTAAAGATGTACCAACACAAAATGACCCGTGTGTTTATTTGTTTAAAGATTACTGACAGAAATTAGACTTATGTAAATGTTCATATTTGTTTAAAGATGTACTGACAGAAATTGACTACTGTTTTATTTGTTTAAAGATGAACTGACAGAAATTGACCCACCTGTGTTTATCTTGTTTAAAGATGTACTGACAGAATTGACTTATGTGTTTATTTGTTTAAAGATGTACTGAGAGAATTGACTTTGTGTTTATTTGTTTAAAGATGCACTGAAGAAATTGACCCACCGTTTTTTATTTAAAGAAAATATGTGGGTGTGTGGTGGTGGAGGGGGGGGGGTGTTATGGCTAATACATTTTAATGTATACAGATTGTTCTAGGATATGACAACTTGCTGCTGTGGGTGACTTTTACAAGTATGCTGTATTTACCCAGGACCTTAACTGATGTATAGTCTCATGTAGTAGACAAGCTGGATGCTGGTATGACCCTTGTAGACAGACGCGTGACTGTCAGACCACGATCACATCCCGAAGTCGGAACGCGGCTACCTTCACGGTAGGCAAAAACGGTCGCATGTACACACAAAATCTCACCATTGGTGAACCTCGAAGCTCTGGCCCAGGAACGAAAGACCACTGACTATCTTGCGCATGAACGTGCGTGTATGCGTGCACATGGGTGTATTTCTCCTTCCCCTCCGCTTATCTCATAGTCTAGTAGACCGTTATGGCACTGCTGATATTTTGCAACCAGCTCTCTCCATTCCTCAAGGTTTTCAGCTTACCGTAGTGTGTCGTTCTACTCAAGGCCGGTCCACACCCTGATGTTGTCTCCCCATCAGTTCCTCGGTCTGCCTCTTGGTCTCCTTCATTGCACTGTTCCCTGGAGGACCCTGTGTACTTGCGTTTCTATACAGAGCAATGCCCTCATGCTCCACATTCAAACCCAAGCAGTGAAGAAAGCATGTGTCAGTCAGGCAGTCAGTCAGGCAGGCAGTGCAGGCAGTGGTACATCACTGGGGATGCTGTGTGCTTTCAGACGCCAAGGCAGAGGACGGTGAGCTGGCAGGATGTCTCAGGGCCAAGGACAATGAGGGTGAAGGGTGAGTTATGTTTGGGGGGGGGGGGGGGGAGGGACATAGCATAGTGCATAGTGCATAGTCAATCAGCTGGCAGAATGTCTCAGGGCCAAGGACACTGAGGGTGAAGGGTGAGTTTTGTTTGGGGGGGGGGGGGGGGGAGGGACATAGCATTGTGCATAGACAATGAGCTGGCAGAATATCTAAGGGCCAAAGACAATGAGGGCGAAGGGTGAGTTATGTTTGGGGGTGGTGGGGGGTGAGGGGTGGGAGGGACATAGCATAGTGCATAGACAATAGAGCTGGCTGGATGTCTTAGGGCCAAGGACACTGAGGGCGAAGGGTGAGTTATCATGTTTTTAGGGGGGAAGGGTGTGTGTTGTTTTGTTTTCTTAAATATAGTGTGTTATAGGAGAGGGGAATAGGGGCGTGATATATGTGTGTGTTTCATGCCTGTGTGTGTGTGTGTGTGTGTGTGTGTGCGTGTGTGTGCGTGCGTGTGTGTGTGTGTGTGTGTGTGGTGTGTGTGTGTGTGTGTGTGTGTGTGTGTGTGTGTGTGTGTGTGTGTGTTGTGTGTGTGTGTGTGTGTGTGTGTGTGTGTGTGTGTGTGTGTGTGTGTGTGTGTGTGTGTGTGTGTGTGTGTGTGTATGTGTGTGTTTCATGCCTCTGTGTGTCTGTGTCTGTGTCTGTGTCTGTGTGCATGCATGTGAGTGTGTGTGTGTGTGTGTGTGTGTGTGTGTGTGTGTGTGTGTGTGTGTGTGCAGTGCGTAGGGATTTGGTTGAAATGGCCTTATTATCATAATGCAGTGCAATACAAAATCATACAACACAATGTGAAACATTGCATCACAGTGCAATCAAAGCAATGCAACGTAACACAATACACAATATAGTATAAGATAAAAAAACCAAACAATAATATACAGTGACTGATGAGTACAGTCCTAGTCTGAAGTACCAATCCTCCCTACCTTTTTCTTCTCACCTCTGTCCTCCCTTACAGGGTGGGATGCATAGTGTCTGGTCTTCTCCTGTGCTTGTCATATTGCAGTGACGTCTGCCCACTGGCCACATCTGACACATTCCGACTTCAGAGCAGCTCATTTCAATCAACATAAAACAAGTCACGTGTGTTGTGTCAGAAAATGAATGCAGTCATAAAGTAAACAGGCTGGCCACATAGTTATTTTAAAAGAATGCCAACTATGTTTTAATGTTACTGGGAGGTAGAAAATGCGTAGAGGAGAATTCGGTCTTTAAACGATGTAAAGGTAAAGGTGTCCCATAACCTGTGTGGTCGTAGGGGAGCAAGGCGTCAGAGACCTCAGCTTCTCTAGGGCCAGCATGTTGAGGGTGGCGCCCATCTCCTCTCCCTCGCTGATTTACCTTCCCCGACCCTAAAGAGGGCAGGTACCCATTTACAGCTGGGTGAACTGGGGGAACTGTACCGTAGCCAAGGCGCGCAAACGGTCACCCATCCAATTGACAACCACGCTCCACGCTGCTTAACTTTGGCTGGGGGGAAACGAGCGCTCTGACCACTGAGCTATCCCGTCCCCAACAAAGGATGTAAGTTTCATCAAATCGGTGCTGCTATGTTCTCTGTTACAGGGATTTTGTTTCGGGCAGAGCAGGCGTGAAGCCGGGAGGCAGCAAGCCCCAGGTGTCAGAGAAGAAGGGCAGAAACAACAACATGTGGATGCCAGAGTCCTCTGATACTGACGGACCCCAGCCTGTCTCCACCCCTCAGGTTGAGGTCAGCACTGCGGGGGGTGCCTGTGGGACTCCTCCAGCCAGCCCTGAAGCTGGACCCCAAGTCAACACACAGCCTGCCCCCACCTCAGCAAATGCAGGCCACAATCCCTGCAAAAGCAGCAATGACACCAACTTGTCGGAGGACATGGAGGAACAACAGTCACAGAAAATGTCACAACCTGCAAGTGGGTCTCAAACTGGGAGAAACTGTAAAACCACTCACGCTCCTCCACCTGGGGTAGGAAACAGCCAAGAAGAAGTCCGCAAGGCACGACGAAAGAAGAGAAGATCTCATGGTCGAAGGTCGAGGAGACACATCTCTTGGCGAGATGAGATTCAGCCCTGGGATGTCTTCAATCCTGTTACAAGTGCACTTTGTGATGAAGATATCTGTACGCGTCTGTTACCTATGTCCCATGATGATTCCTCCTTAAACACTGACCCTGTGTCCTCTCAACAGAGTGGTTATGGTGGGTGTCCTCATCAGCTGGGCTACTCCCCCCGCTCCTGCGTCAGCTGCCTTTCTCTGGACAGTCTGAAGAAGAAAGTGGAGATGGCCTTTCAGAAACCAGAATTGGAGCTGGCCAACGTCTCCTCTTCCCTGTCCTCTCTGGGTAACCTGTGCCCTGAGACCTGTCTGTCCCACTCCCTGTCCTTGTGCAGTGACAACTCTAGTCTGCAGCGTCTCCTCCACGAATGTCATCTCTCTGACCATGAGAACCTCAATGCTTCTTGTCATAAAGCTTGCATCTCTCGTCCTCTCTCTTGTCAGTACAACCAGAATCAGTCCTACATGAGTGCATCATGCGGTCCACATCCACGGACAAAAAAAACAATACTGTCCTCATCCACGAACTTTTCAGATACCCTTCACAACATCAATGCAGTTAAGTGGAACAGTGTCACCCCAGGCTCTAAAAATAAGATGGTCGTTTCCCATCTGATGAGTGTTGCAAACCGTTCTTCAGCCAGGAGAAAGCCATGTTCAGCTTCCGAGCAGCCACGTAAAGAGGAAAACCCTGTCTCATCTTACTCTAGAAAAATTCGACTTTTGAGCAGCAAGGGCAAAAGCTCCAAGTCTTCATCTGAAAAAACACATTTAGCTTACAGAACGTACATGGGCACAACTCACCTGGATCAGAACACACAGACAAGTCGACTTGAACTTCACAGGTCACGCTCCTCAAACAACAAGGCGTGTAGCAACATGGGCAATACCTTTCCCTCAGCAGTTCCATACAAAGGTATCAGCCTGAACACCTTCCCACAGAAAGGCTGCTCTTCCATGGACAATGGAGAACAAACCGGGTCTACACAGTTTGAAATATCCATTGATTCTGCCGACTCGGAGCTAGTTGGAGAACAAGCCCAGTTAATCAAAGAGTCAGATGACAGTGTATCAGACCAGCTATCGTCAAAAGCCACAACACAGATGGATACCGAAGCTGTGAAAGACAGCATGGAAATACCCTATGAGATACCAAAGTTCTCTTATCCCACATCAGAAAGCAAGATAGAGCATGACCCCAAGTTGGGTCTTTCAGCGGATAGCAGTCTGACAGACAGAAACAAAATTTATGGAGATCAACCACAAACTTCCGGTTTGGAAACGCTTTATCAGATGCAAACTTCAACGTCCATTTTGTCAACCAACAAGAATCGCCACACCCCCATGGCGTGCCTTTCACTAAAGACCAGTCTGCCAACAAAGACCTCACAGCAGGAAGATCAATTGCAGACTTTCAGATCAGCCAATCCTGCATCGGAAGATAAGGAATGCTGCACCAAAAATGGCGACGACCAGGTCACAAATCCCCACATTTCAGTTCACAATCCTAATAAATTAGCAGCACACACCCCCACCCCCATCCAGACACAACTGAAAAAAACCAAACTGGATGATCTTTCACAGCTCAAAATACCTCAAACGTCGAGTGTCCTTTGATTCTCTGGAAGCTATGAACAGCACCAACAAGTTCCCAGTGTCCAGACGATCCATGTACAGTGTGCTGAAATTCCCTTTCGCTATCCAAGAGGCCCAGCGAACCAAAGCATCGGAGTGTGTACAAAATGGGAGGGAGACTTCACGGGATGCTGCTGTGGCCGGAAAACGGTCCCAGTACAACTCTGTGATGATGCATAACCTGCTGCCCCAAGATCTAGAACTGGAATACTGCCAGAGGAAAAGCTGGATTTAACAAAGCAGATTTGAATACATGAACAAGAACATAAACTCGATCAAAAACATAACAAAAAGAAACAAACAAAAAAACCTACAAAGAATAACAGCCACAACAGAAAGAAATGATGTAAACAAACAAACAACAGATGTGTTGTGTCCATGCTTCCTCTCTTTTTCTCCCGGCCTTGTCCACTTTATCAGAGCATATATATATATATATATATATATATATATATATATATATATATATATATTATATATGTATATGTATATATATATATATATATGTATATATATATTATATATATATATATATATATGTATGTATGTATGTATATAGATACATATAGCATGGTAACAACACTAGCCACGATTTGTAAAGCTTATCATTAATTTTGAGTCTTGTCAAACTCATAATGATGAACAGGGATGTTGTCGGAAATGCTGAAACAAACAAAATAAAGTCGCAATTCATCGTGGATTGTTGGGGTGGTTAGAGGGCATGTTCCTCACTGGTCTATGATACCAGTGATGTGTCCACATATCAAAGCTGCTGTGAAGGACCTCATGCTGCCTTTGGCCTTAGCTTCAGGCGACTTCACTTTTTTTCCCCCGTTTTTTTTTTTTTTTTGTTTCTTTCCTCGGCTAGAGCTCCGAGGTCCACTAGAGATGAGATTTTTGAGAATGCGACCGTTTTTACCCTCCATAAAGGTAGCCACCTTCCGA
>CM060317.1:15746950-15756950 GCA_030674155.1 Stramonita haemastoma
GCTGGGTAGCTGTGGTGGTGGTGTCGGGGTGGATGGCAGAGAGAGACGGGGTGGGGTGTTTTTGAGGGGTGGTGGTGGTGGCGGTGGTGGCGGTGGTTGAAGTGCCCTCCCATGTCCTCCAGTGTTTCTCACTCCTAACTCTTGGAGGATGCAGACGACTGAGAGAGAGAGAGAGAGAGGAGAGAGAGAGAGAGAGAGAGAGAGAGAGAGAGAGAGGAGAGAGAGAGAGGAGAGAGAGAGAGGAGAGAGAGAGAGAGAGAGAGAGAGAGAGAGAGAAGGAGAAAGAGAAAGAGAGAGGAGGAGAAAGAAAGGTAAAAGGTAAAGGTGTCCCATAACCTGCGTGGTCGTAGGGGAGCGAGGCGTCAGAGACCTCAGCTTCTAAGGAGAAAGAGCTGGTTGTTGTTCGTGGTCACTCTCCCCGCTGCTTTGTGTGTGGAGACTGCGCTCCTGAGGGACTTCTTTGCTTCCTTGCACAGGTAGGAGTTGGGGGTTATTTTGTTGTTGTTTTCCACAGAATATTATTTGGTCACAATAACACAGCAGCAACCCAAGAAGTGGGAGTACAACAAGCATAAGTTTATGATAAGTGTTCTTGAAGGTACGTGTACAAAAACAAGCTGTAGCTTGACAACATCACATCATATAGACAGAAATTAAAGGGGAAAAACCCACAGTGCTTATATGATGAGAGTATCAGGGAAAAAAATAACAACAAAACTAAGAAGAATACAAGGAGTAGATGTGTCAAGATAAGAACAACCATGATTTGGTTTGTTGTCAGATCAGTGTGATGTGATTTACGGCTTTCTTGTTTAGCGTGATAATCTATTGGGAACAGAATGGCTTGGTGGTTAGAGCGTTGCCTGTTGTACTTGCGATCTGCTGGTCCAGGTTCGAGCCACCGTCGAGACACCCGATCAAGAGGAATTAACATCAGTGCCGACTCCACTCCCCCGACAGTGCTTCGGATTAGACTCTCAAGAACCCGTGAGCGAACTCATGCAGAACCTCTCGCGTACATATTAAAACCCGTTCCGCCTTTTGGAAGAGTAGGCCATATGTGCCGCCGATGGGAACAGATGACAAAATTTTACAAAACTGCATGCACACGGAGATTTTATTTTAATCACATGAGTATTACTTTCCTCCATGATCTTGGAAATAAAAGAATGAATAGATATGAAGGTCCACTTACTCTAAATCATAGCAGGATCGGCAAAAATTGTTATAGGAAGCTAATTAACTACAGATATCGTTCACAATTATATTAGTTCTTCCATTGCTCTTAAATAATTTTGTCAACAAGCGCCAAGCATGCAAATAACAAATGGTGAGCTGAAATTCTTTGATGAACCAATGAATGTAACATTGTTCAATACTTCGATCCTATTCCATATATTCATACTTAACTTATCATGATGATTTTTGCTTTCTTTATACAAGAAAATGTAAACTTAAGAATGAGTTGGGGGGTTGTGTGGAAGGGGGGGGGAATTCCCTCATTCCTCAGCTAGAGTTCTGAGATTTACCAATGGTGTGTTCATATCTAGATGAATAAGTTTTTTTTATAGATAGATAGATAGATAGATAGATAGATAGATAGATAGATAGATAGATAGATAGATAGATAGATAGATAGATAGATAGATAGATAGATAGATAGATAGATAGATAGATAGATAGAGATGGACGGACGGACGGACGGACAGACAGACAGACAGAGAGATAGATAGAGAGAGAGAGATTACAGATAGACAAACAAACAGATCTATATATTTGTGCATGAAAGACTATTCATTCATTCATTTTCACTGTCCAGAAAAAGCAATTTGCCCCAAGCCACCTCTATGATGATAATAATAATTATACACTGTAACCACACTGACACCAGTCAAACACACACACACACACATAACAAACGCAGCCTTGGTCCTTGGTCAGAGCCAAACACCTCTTTCTTTCTCCTTTGTCACTTCGGCCACACAGATCGGCCCGCTACTGTCCCCCTTCAACACAGGTGCTGGTCAGTTTTTCACAGGTAACCGTTTTCCTCAGGAGCTATTCATTGTATTTTTATTTTTTATTTTATTCTTTTATATCGAGGATAATGGAATAAGCACTCATATGCTTTTTTCATCTAGTCCCCGTGTGTATGCAGTTTTTGTAAATCTTGTCATCATCTGTTCCCACCGGCACACAATGGCCTACTCTTACGAAAAGCGGAACAGGATTTAACGTGTAAGCAAGATGTTCTGCGTGGTCCAGTCTTTCACAGGTGGTTTTCCTCAGTGGCCTAGCTCCTATGCACAAGTCTGGATGTTTTTTTATTTGTTTATTTATTCTTTTATATCAAGGACAATGGAATAAACTCTCATGTGCATAAAAAAAAAATCCAGTCCCCGTGTGTGTGTGTGTGTGTGTGTGTGTGTGTGTGTGCGGTTTTGTAAATTTTGTCATCTGGATTGTGAAAGGTTGTGGGTTCCATCCTCGTCTTAGGCCAGATTTTAACCATAAATGTTTCACCATCCACCGGAGTTTGGGTGGCGGGGTCTGGTGTTGTGCTGTGTCTTTCGGGTGAGACGATACACTGAATTTCTGTGTGTAGCACGCAGCGCATGTAGAAGAACTCACGGCAACAAAGAAGTTGCCCCTCGCAAAGTTCTATTGTAGAAAAATACATCGTTGTTGGATAACAAATATGTTTAGAAATACACAACAATAACTGTTAAAAACGGCAGTTTGTTCCAGAAAGGGTCAAGCCACGAGTGCACTTAGAAGAAGAAACCTCGGCAGTAAAGTTTGTACCTGGCGAAATCATTTAGGGAAAAAAGTCACTTCTATAAGGTAACAGAGACGCAATCTACACATACTCAACAACAAGCATTGAAAGAAAAGAGGCTCTCAACAATAACCAGCAAAAAAAAAACCCTTTGTTCCAAAAAAAACCCCTCCAGCTATAAATCCGTAAATCTGAACTACTTTTTTACCTTCAATCCACTATCTTACTATTTACTTTATTACTAATCCAGACCCATACCTTCCCACCCCCCTACCCCCACCAACCCCCAACCCCATACCCCCTTACTTTCCCCCACAATACGGTCTAATAACCTTCTCTCGCCTTACAGAGAGCGCCACATAGCTTTCTCTGTTTTTTGTTCACGTCGCTTGAACAGCCAAACACGAAATAGGTTTCTAGTCTGGAAAGCCTGTATGCGTTTCAGGTTTATCAGACTCAGAGTGTCCGTGTTCTGTCCATGGTTTGCTTGACCAGTGGTTATTTTCAAGGCTTGGGATATGTAGGCCTAAGGAGAGAATGGTTTCATGGTGTGTATAAGACAAAGTGTTCTGTTGTTGGTGCAGTATTCCTATAGTGCGATCTCATTCATTATTCTCTTCATAGGTGACAAGCCTAGCAAAGTGATATTATCATACATTTTTTTCTGAAATGTGAAGTGGATTTTTTTTCTTCTTTACTTGGCAGAAAGGTGTGTGTGTGTGAGAGAGAGAGAGAGAGAGAGAGAGAGAGAGAGAGAGAGAGAGAGAGAGAGAGAGAGAGAGAGAGAGAGAATAATCTTTCTTTATTTTTCAAGGGTAACAGAGTAAGTAAGCATTACATACTTTTTTTCATCCGGAGAGAGAGAGAGAGAGAGAGAGAGAGAGAGAGAGAGAGAGAGAGAGAGAGAGAGAGAGAGAGAGAGAGAGAGGAGAGAGAGGAGAGAGAGAGATAGAGACAGAGAGACAGAGAGACAGAGAGAGAGAACGTACATAAGATTATTTGTCTTACCAAAAGTCATCCAAATAAATTTACATGTGACAAAACTTTTTAAAATCAATTTAGATGCAGTAAATCGGGACATTGCTAGCTTTGATAAGATTATTTGTTTTTCTGTCAAAATCTCCAACATTTTAAACATATGACAAAACTTGAAAAAAATCCTTTTTAAACTAAGAATGCCATGAAAAAAAAACTTGTGAGCTTGTTAAGTCTCCAAAGGCCACAATGACATCAACAAGTGAAGTGAAGGGAATAATATGAAAGGTATGTGGCCTTCTTTTGTTTGGTTTCAACAAATCGTTTTGTTGAGTTTACAATAACCTGATTGTGCGTTCTCTTTGGTTACGAGTATTCGTGTGTATCAGGCTTTGTTAGGTTTGCTTGTTGTTCCTGACATTTTTGTAAGACACCTGAATACTGGGCACATACGTGTGTGTGTTTTATTTTATTTGTTCTTTATTATTATTATTATTATTTATTGTGTATGTGTGCGCGCGCACACGAGTATGTGCATGTTTGTGTGTGTGCACGTTTGTATGTGTGGTCTTTTTATGTTTTTTTCTTTTACTTCGAAGACAATGAAATAAGCATTCATGCGCTTTTTTTTAAATTTTAACTCCAGTCCCTCTGTGTATACAGTTTTGTAAATTTTAATCATCCGATCCCACTTGTACACAATGGGCTATTCTTCTGAAAAGCAGAACAGGTTTTATAAGGTGTGCACAAGATGTTCTGTGTGCCTTGCCTTTTGTGTGTGTGTGTGTGTGTGTGTGTGTGTGTGTGTGTGTGTGTGTGTGTGTCTGTGTGTCTGTGTGTCTGTGTGTCTGTGTGTCTGTGTGTCTGTGTGTGTTTCTGTGTGTGTTTCTCTGTGTGTGTGTTTCTGTGTGTTTCTCTGTGTGTGCGAGTGTGTGTGTGTGTGTGTTTCTGTGTGTGTGTGTGTGTGTGTGTGTGTGTGTGTGTGTGTGTGTGTGTGTGTGTGTGTGTGTGTGTGTGTGTGTGTGTGTGTGTGACTCAAAATAACTTCAATGTTCATATGTTGTGTTCGACAATGACATCCAAAAGAGCTGAGGAGGCAGCTGCTGTTTCGGAAAATGGGCAGAAATTTGATTATAGTGGAGATACCTTGCCCACAGTACATCCCCACTCTCTCAGCCAAGAGGGCATACGGACAGTCAGTGTTGGAGATGTTCTCCAAAGGCCAACTAGCCTCCAGGGCTGCAGCACATAAGGACTGTGCAAGTCAAGCTTCCTAGTCAGAGAGTCATAGTCGATCACTAAAGACTAAGCTGTAAAGTAGAATTCCATGAGTGGGAAATCCACTGATCATACAGCCTCTCACTTTGCTGTTGCCTCCAGCATCAATGGTTTAATCAAGAACTGTGATAAAGCCCAGTCCCTGAAGGCATACCTCACGAAAATACATGTCTGACATACAATAGTAACAGGAAAGCAAAGATTCCCACTTCAATACTCCTTATCCTACAGTTGTGATTTAAATACTGACCTACTTGCATAACTCACTCACTCACTCAGTCCCATGTCCCAAAGGACGTAGGGGGGACATGAGAGAAGACGCAACAGAGATCTTTTTCCATGCTTCACGATCCTGTGTGGCTAGTAGGAGGTGTTGCAGGGGTTGGGCGGTCCAGTCTTTGATGTTGTCAGCCCATGATTTCTTGCATAACAGAAAAGCTGAAAACCTAATCTAAAAAGAAAGAAAGAGACAGAGGGGGAGTACGTGCATCTGATCAGATCAAACCATTATTATATTTGTGAATATTCGCCTATGTTTATGAGAACCCATGTGCTGTGTTGATAAAACACACACACACACACACACACACACACACACACACACACACACACACTCACACACACACTCACACACACACTCACACACACACACACACACACACACACACACACACACACACACACACACACACACACACACACACACATACATATGCGTACATGCACACAGTAAACGCTCGCCCAATGCGTGGAAACACAAAGAAAAGGTAGGGGGCTAAACGACAATGCAAATTAAATCATAAATAATGTAAAGGAGAACACTTACATGACTGCGTCCTAGATCCTGCTAAACCAGGAACTGCCTAGGAAAAACAGTGGGTCTATAGAAGGTATAATAGCCCTACGGCTACAAACCCGTCCATCTATCTGACCATCTAGCCATCCATCCACCCTCCTACCTACGTACCCATTTAACAAGTGAATGATCGAATAAACTTGAGCATTAAAAAAAATCTTCGTCCATTCATCCATCCATCCATCTCTCCGTGGTGTTTATATCATAACCAGCTACAAGGACAATGCCAGGAATCATTGACAAGTTATGAAAGTTTAAAATCTCAAAATCAAGAGGCGAATCAACCAAGAAAAAAACAAACACACAAGAAACACGAAAAAAAGAAGACTGAAAGAAAAAAAAAAAAACAGGAAAAGAAGGAAAAAGAAGGAGGGAAGGGGTAATGTGAGGGTATGAACTGATTATAACAAACAAAACAAACTTTCCAGCAAGTATGTCACATTATGTCTATATATCTCTTATTCAAGAGCAGGCACAAACACACACAGGGCACAAAAGAGCCCTTATCTCAGGCAAGGAACAAACATTGTGGCACAGATAAACCGTTAAAGGGTTGGTCTTTCTCTAGCCCATAAAGCCTCCACAGTACATGCCTCCACACCTTGCACTAGGGGAGGGGGAGATGGGAGCGTGGAACAGGGGTCCTTTATTACCCTCCCTCAATCCCAAGTTTGGCAGAGCTGTTTTGTTTTTATCTTAATGGTGCGTTCATTGCTCTTGTGTGCTGCGGGTTTGGAAAGCAGTTTATTTCTGAGTGGGGGGAGGGGAGGTTTCAGGGTTTTTACAGGGAGGGCGGTATAATAGCTCCCCTTTTTACTAAAGCTGTATGTATACATGTATGTCGGGTGAAGTTTATCGATTCCCTCAAGATTTCAGACTAGTATTTTTATGGACTGACTCTCTCTCTCTCTCTCTCTCTCTCTCTCTCTCTCTCTCTCTCTCTCTCTCTCTCTCTCTCTCTCTCTCTCTCTCTTAGAGCAGCTGGATGAACACATAAAATGCATACTTATTCTATTATCCTCTGAAAATCAAATTTCATTCATTCATTCATTCACTCACTCACACTGAGGTTGTAATACTTCGTCTGTCTTTCGCCTTTCCCTTGCATATTCAAGATCAAACGGCTGGCCCAGTATCATATTCTTTTTAAAACATAATTAAATTTTAGCTGTGTAAGTGTTTTTATTATGCTGCTTGTAGCAGCGTGCAGGTGTCAGCGATATGATTTGAATAAAAAGGGGATATTTCTATGAAATGTTTTCCTTCTTTTCCCACACCAGGCAGTTAACGGCAGGTTGGGGTGAGCAGCTGGGAACCTTCCCTGGGTTGAAGATATGTGCCTAGGTGCTAAAAGCCAGGGACAATCTAACCTCTCCTAACCATGATCTTTTTTTAAAAAAGTCTTTGTTCTTTACAAAGCTAAAATAAAAGAAATAAGATTGCTAAATAAACAGTTAAACACAACCAGGATGAGATATTAAAGCATACAGTCATTGCCTTTTTTATTTTTTTTTAATGAAAGTTCAATTGAAAACAGGAATATATTGGGGGCCTGGTGATATTTACTTGGTTTTGCATTTTGTTTAGGTTTTACTGGGTGTTTTTTTTTTTTTTTTTTTTTTAGTATACTGTATTATTCATTGGTGCATTGGTGCTGGTGCATTCTTAACCACCAGTAGGAGTCTTGGAGAGGAGATGGGCGCCACCAAGCTTCCTCAAGCCCACTGAAAGGACATGAGAAGAACAAAACAGACATACATGCCGGATCGGTCGAGGCCCGGATCAACAACGACGGCGCTACCCACTGCAAGCCTCCAGGGTGGGAGCGACAAGTGTGCTACTGGGGCAGAACAAACTCTAAAGCTTCCAGCTAAAGGGGCAACCATTGGCACATGGAATGTGAGGACTCTGTACCAAGCAGGAAGAGTACAGGAACTTACACATGAATTACAGAGGTATAAATGGGACATCATAGGGCTTGCGGAAGTCAGATGGATTGGCTTCGGAGAAACAACCACGCAAGACGGCCACAAAATATGGTACAGCGGAGAAGAGAAATACATCAACATGGAGTAGGCTTTATTGTCAGGAAAGAGATTGTGTCAAGCATCATCAGCTGCACACCAGTATCCAGCAGACTCATCTCAATCAGAGTTTCTGCAAAACCCCAGAATCTCACCATCATCCAAGTATATGCTCCAACATCTGACTACGACGATGACCAGATAGAAGAATTCTATGAAGAACTTGAAAACGTCATCTCCAAAACGCCCAAAAAAGACATCCTTATTGTGGAAGGCGACTGGAATGCTAAGGTGGGACCTGATGCCTATGACACCTGGGCAGGAACCACAGGACGATTTGGACTGGGAGAAACAAATGACAGAGGACAGCGGCTGCTGGAATTCGCAAAGAAGCACAAACTGACTTTGGCTAACACACTCCACCCTCACAAGCCATCCAGAACATCAACCTGGCACTCACCAAATGGTCTGATTCATAATCAAATTGATTACATTCTGTCACCCCAAAGATTCAAATCCAGCATAAACAAGGCAAACACAAGAACATTCCCAGGAGCTGACATTGGCAGTGACCACGACCTTGTACTTACCACCATCAGGCTGAAACTGAAAGCAAAACACCAGCCAAAAAGCCCACGCATAAGATTCGACCTGGAAAAACTCAAAGACCCAACAGTGGTTGAGATCTTCCAAGCCAACATTGGAGGAAAGTTCGCGGCACTCACAGCCATCAACAATGATGTGGACACACTGGCCAACAACATCAAAGAAGTGCTAACGACAGCAGCAGAAGAAACATTAGGAAGAAGCAGAACAAAGAAACAACCCTGGGTGACAAATGAGGTTCTTGACCTCTGCGACAAAAGAAGAGAACTTAAGAAACAAAAGTTCACAAGTCAAGAAGCTTACAAGAAGTACATGGATAGCCACAGAGAAGTGAGGAAAAAGATGAGAGAAGCCAAAGAAGCATGGATAGAAGAACAATGCAACAACATCGAAGCTGGAATGGCCAAGGGAAACAGCAAAACAGCTTACGACACTTTGAAAGCACTAACGAAAACCACACAGCCTAAAGCCTCTGTTATAGAAGACAAAGAAGGAAATCTTTTAACGGAAAACAATGCCATCCTCCAACGCTGGACAGAATACTGTGAGGGATTGTATAACTACCCACTACGCCCAGATACCAACATAGTTTCTGACAAACCCCCTGAACACCAAGATAAAGACCCACCAATACTAAGGTGTGAAGTAGATGCAGCTATTAAACAATTGAAGAAGGGGAAGTCCCCTGGAATCGATAACATCCCAGCTGAACTCATAAAAAATGGAGGGAATGAAACAGCAAGGCGATTCACAGAACTTTGCCAGAAGATCCACGACACCAAAGAATGGCCAAAAGAATGGACACAGTCTCTTGTAATACCCCTGCCAAAGAAAGGAAACCTTAAGCAATGCCAGAACTACAGAACCATCAGTCTCATAAGTCATCCTAGCAAGATCATGCTGCAGGTAGTCCTCAACAGACTGAAAAACCAAGCGGAAAAACTCCTGGCAGAAGAACAAGCGGGCTTTAGACCAAGACGCAGCACAATGGAACAAATTTTCAATCTGAGAATTCTGATAGAGAAGCATCTCCAACACCAAAAAGACTTGTACCATAACTTCATAGATTTCAAAAAGGCCTTTGACAGGGTATGGCATGACGGCCTCTGGCAAGTACTCAGGCACTTCAACATTGACAGCTGCCTAATTGAAGTAATCAAGGCTCTGTACGAGAACGCAAGAAGTGCAGTCTTCATAAACAATCACGTGGGCGAGTTCTTCAAGACCACGGTTGGGGTTCGCCAGGGCTGCCTTCTCTCACCTGTACTTTTCAACCTCTTCCTCGAAAACATCATGACAGAGACACTGCAAAACCACCACACTTCCATCTCCATTGGTGGAAGACCCCTTTGCAACCTCAGATTTGCAGATGACATTGACCTCATGGGCAGCAGCAAACAAGAACTGCAAATCCTCACAGACAATTTAACAGATCGAGCGAGCGCATACGGCATGGAGGTCAGTACAGAGAAATCAAAGATC
>CM060317.1:15761950-15786950 GCA_030674155.1 Stramonita haemastoma
AATCCAGTCCCGTGTGTATGCATTTTGTAAATGTTATCTGTTCCCAGAGAGAGATAGAGAGACAGACAGACAGACAGATAGACAGACAGACAGACAGACAGACAGACAGACAGACAGACAGACAGACAGACAGATGGACATGACCCGAGAGACGTAAATCATTATCATCATCACCATCACAATCATCATCATCATCTCTCTCTCTCTCTCTCTCTCTCTCTCTCTCTCTCTCTCTCTCTCTCTTCTCTCTCTCTCTCTCTCTCTCTCTCTGTGTGTGTGTGTGTGACTTACATAAGCTTTATGAGTAACATTAACGTTCAACAAAGCAATGATCACCATGACGATTGCGCACACGTATCATCTCTATTCTTTCTAAATTTCACCGATAATAATTTTTTGTGCAGGTGATTACCAGGTGGCAGCTTTGTACGTGGACAACGGACGAGTCACCTTTTTCAGAAAAACCAAACCTGACATGACGCAATCCGTCTACAGCGCCATCAGTCCTTACAACGTGAGCCGAGAAGACGGCAGCTACCTGTCCCACCTGAGGAAAGCTTACCTGAGCGGGGTTCGGGATCTGCCCAAGGTGGTGCACAAAGACCCGGACCTGGAGAAGCACAACATGATCCGAGAGCGCATGGACTATGACCAGAAGGTGGGCCGTATCCTGGATTACTACAGCCAGGTGGACATCCCCACAGGCATGCAGACTCCGCTCTCCCTGCCCCTCCACGCGGCTACAGGATCTCCAGCTCTCGAAGATCTCCAAGACTCAACGCCGTAACAGAGCCCAGAGACGGCAGCTCTAAGATCACCAATATCCAGATTCCCGATCAGCACAATCCTGGTAGCGCCGGTTTCGTGAACTCTCGGGGGCCGAAGCAAGGTCAGTTAGGGCCGATCTCTGACGGCGGGGGGTTCCTGAGCATCAACGCCAAGGCTCGTCTGCACCACAGGCATCAGTTCTACCTGCGGACTCCGGCCAGCCCCGGTCACCCTGTGGGCAGTGAGGTGGAGAAGTCTCCAGGCTGTGTGTGCGGCATGTGTCGTCTGGAGATGGAGGTGGCGCTGATGGCTCAGCTCCATCAGGACCTGGGGGTGTCCGTGGACGCCGCCACCGCGGCTCGCATCAGGTCCAGCCTGGAGCAGGGTGCCCTGACCACAGACCCCGGCCACACACACCAGTCCAGGACAATGCCTGGAGATGGACGAGAGCAGTGTCCAGCAGGAGCCACCCCTGTTTCTGATCCACGGCGTTCTGGAGCTCCTTCTGAAGCTCCCGAGTCTGTCAGCCCAAGCACGAAGCCCACGACCTCAGCCAGCCAACAGCCTGCCGCTAATCCCTCTTCGTCCACAGCTACAGAAAAGGCTGTTGTCATGGAGACCACCAGTCTGACTGTCACTCTGCCTGTGATTGAGGAAGTCAGTGATGCTACCCAAGCCACACAGGAGAACGAAGCCAGCAACCCCAACCAGGCCCCTGACCAGTCTGAAGCCAGCAACCCGAACCAGGCCCCTGACCAGTCTGAAGCCAGCAACCTGAACCAGGCCCCTGACCAGTCTGAAGCCAGCAACCTGAACCAGGCCCCTGACCAGTCTGAAGCCAGCAACCTGAACCAGGCCCCTGACCAATCTGCAGACACCGCCAAACAATCACTGCCTGCAGGGAACGTGGAGCAGGAAGCTACGAACATCAGCACTGACGGTGAGACTGTGAAGAACTCCCAGCAGGAACTACCTGGCATCGTCACTGTTGAAGATTCTGTGAAGAACCAAGAGCTTTCATCTGACACCCCCATTGACAAAGACTCTGCCCAAACTCCTGAACAGGAAGGCTCTGGCTCCATTACAGACAGATCTGTGAACAAGGAAACAGATGCTACCAATACTGAAGAAAATTCAGTGAAGAATTCTGACTATGACGTGAAAGACAATGTTGAAGACTTTGTGAAGAATTCAGAGCAAGACACATCTAATGCACAGGATGGAAAAGATTCCTCCCTCAAGAACTCTGAAAAGGAAGCATCTGACATCCCTTCTGACACAGGTTCCACAACGAAAGCAGGGCAGAAGACAAGCGATGCTGAAAATACTGCAAGTAATACAGAGCATAAAAACATCTGAAACAGCTGCTGGGGATGATTCCTCAGCAAGGAAACAACTCACGTCCTCTGCTGAAAATAAACCAGAACCTGGGGAAGATTCCTCCGAAGCTGAAGACAAGCAGTTACATTCAGACACCGGTGAAAACGAACCACAGCCTTCTGAATCAGTGAGTAACTCGAACCCAGCTACTGATGTGAAAGAAGACAAGGTGGGGGAATCTAACGCTGCGGAATTGTCTGATATGCCAAACAACGGCAATGCTGAACAAGAGAGTTCCACAGCGCGGAACCATGGTGAGGGCAGGGAGACGGACAGCAGTACAGAAGCACAAACTGATGACAGTAGAAATGAAAACGTGGGGAGAACACATCGTGATGACCAGAGTCCAGGTAATGACCTTCTATCTGATGTTCAAGCTACTTCTGAAGGGACATCACCTGTCCTGATGAATGCCACTGAACAACCTATCGCCAGCTCCACCTTGAAGACAACACCAGAAGAAGAGCTAAACGGAAAATCCAAGGAAGCAGCCTGCGATAGCACTGTGGAAGCTGGTCCTCCAAAGATTGTCATCAGTCTAGCTTCTGATAATGAAGACAATGTGCCAAAGGAAGACAAGGTCATCAGTCTGGCTTCTGATAATGAAGACAATGTGCCAAAGGAGGACAATGCCATTAGTCCGGCTCCTGGTGAGGACAATGTGCCAAATGAGGGAATTGAGGCTAGCGCCACATAACCTGTTGTGTGTGGCAGCTAGAACTCTGATGAAAATTGAAACAGAACACTCTGTTTTTGCAGTGATGATCAAGACAAAGTCTTTATTGAAAAGAAAAGTACTATCCCAAACAAAACTACCGATTGAATATTTATTCTGCATTTTAAAAAATAGTATTAAGTGTGGCTGTTGTGTGTAGATGGTTGCTACAGTGATGTAGGCTATATTTATTTTTTCAAAGGTGGACTTCACTGCAAAAATTATCTGAGTAAAAATGGTGCTGACGCAGAGACATGCTTTGATATTAACTTATTACATATTTAGCTAGGTGGTCACATGTAGCCTGGTGTGTAGTTGCAACAGATGAACGTAAATATAGAATGAGATGATTAAAGTGATGTGTCTCCATTTGTTTCTCTTTTTTTAACTTCCTCCTCAAGTATCCCACTTTATGGATGCATGTTTTAGAACGTTGCTCATTCTTCACCAGTTTTACTGTTGCCTACATTTATCAAGCCTGATTAATGTGGTATCATATTTTGAAAACAGGTGTAGAAAACAGCTCTAATATGTAGCCCCATTCCCAGTTCTGTCACAGGATCTCCTATCTCCAGTAAAAATCTTACACGCTGTCATAATTATAGATATCAAAGTCTAGTTTAGAGTCTGCAAACCCATAGTGGATTTGATTTGATTTATTCTTTTATATCGAGGATAATGGAATAAGCAATCTTGTGCCTTTTTACATCGAGTCCCTGTGTGTATGCAGTTTTGTAAATGTCATATGTTCCCACTGGCACACAATGGCCTACTCTTACGAAAAGATTGTGGATTGTTATTATAACAAGGGCTGTGTGTGGTGGTCCCCACACCTGTATGAGCATCTCTCAGTCTGGGTCTTGTAGAGGTAAAAAGTTGGTGGTACCCATAATGATCTATCATTGTCATATCATCAGTAGAGGTGGTGGTATAAATAGAATGATCTATCATTGTCATTTCATCAGTACTAGAGGCGGTGGTATCCATAGAATGATCTATCATTGTCATATCATCAATAGAGGTGTTGTTATTCATAGAATGATCTATCATTGTCATACCATTAGCAGAGGCAGTGGTATTCATAGAATGATCTATCATTGTCATATCACCAGTTGAGGTAGCGGTATCCATAAAATGATCTATCATTGTCATAATTATCAGCAGCAGAGGCAGTGGTATCTATAAAATGATCTATCATTCATTGTCATCAGTAGAACCAAATTGGGTGGTATCGATAGCATCAACCATTAGTTATAGATATCAGTGGTGGTTAAGTGGGTGGTATCCATAGAATGAACTATTATTAATTGTCATCAACAGAGGCAAAGTGGCTGATATTCATAGAACGGTCTATCATTGTCATCAGTAGAGCCAAAGTGTGTGGTATCCCTAGAATGATCTATCCATTCTAATCAGTATTTATCTTTTATTTATTCTTTTATATCTAGGATAATGGAATAAGCACTCATGTGCTTTTTTTTCATCCAGTCCATTAGAGATGAAGTGGGTCAGTACCATGTCTGGTGATCTCATGACCTCTCAACATGAACAGCTCTGAGTGTGCACCTCCCCAGCACTGGGAGTGGAACAGACCAAAGCTGGCTGTGTCTGGTGAGGTCAGGGTGTGTGGTCTGTCATCAGCACCACTGGAACACACATTGTAAAGAAGCAGCAGCAACAACAACAACCACACACGCATGCATGCACGCACGCATACACACATACACAAAACATGTAAAACAACACACACACACACACACACACACACACACACACACACACACACACACACACACACACACAAAGCATGTAAAAGTCCTTCGGATGAGACTTTAAACCGAGGCCCTGTGTGCGAACGCACGCAGAACGTCTTGCGCCACACGTTAAATCCTGTTCCGCTTTTCATAAGAGTAGGCCATCATGTGCCGGTGGGAACAGATGACATTTGCAAAACTGCATACACACAGGGACTGGATGTAAAAAAGCACAAGAGTGCTTATCCCATTATCCTCGATATAAAAAAAAATTTAAAAAAGAAGAATAAATCAAATAAAACAACACACACACAACATCGTCAACCATTTTTTACTTTTAGTGACTCACATTTTTTTGATTTGTACAATTCTCTGTTTTTGGCACATTACTGATTATATATAATCAGTACATGAATCATTTAAATCATTAGATAAAAACATTTTCCTAGAAAATCATGAACAAGATTTGATCAACAAGCCTTCAATTCAAATTAATCATGAACATAGCCAGGCTTAAAAAATGCCCACTTCAAGACATTGTCAATGCATCATAAATCCTCTTGATTATCGTAGATTATCAAAGAACCCAATTGCAGTGTTATGAAAAAAATCAACAATTATTTACATTTTTAATTATGGCTTGTATATACAGAAGACTGTTTCAGTAAGAGTAATTTCAGTGTGATGAAAAGAATCAACAATTATGTGCATCTTTAATTATGACTTTTACACACAGAAAACTGTTTTCAAGACCAATTTCAGAGGAATAAGATAATAAACAATTATGTACATCTTTAATCATGGCTTGTGTAAAGGGTCCTACACGGGAATTATCTAAGGCGCCACTCTAATTCCCGTTCCGCCTAATTCGGTACCGGAAATCTTAGAGTCCTAGAATAATTCCTATTTTCTTCAGTAACCCTAAAGAAGAGTAGGGCTCAGCTACTTATGGGCCGGGGAGTGATAAAAGGGGGGATAGAAAAGAGGATAGTAGAAAAATAGGGGAAAAGAATATATAGAAGGTAGGAAAGTAGGTGAAGTGAAATTAATTAACCTCAACTCACTCAGCAGCCACACTGAACACACTGAACGTGACAAATAACACCATTCATTCAATGCGACTCCAGACCGAGCGAATTGGGTTTACAACATATATTCCACAACACAACCTACAACACTACCACATTACACAAAACACCAATTGACTAATTGTACTACAAGTACAATTAAAAAACAAAAGATATTCTGTCCAGTTTTCATACATTAAAAATAGAATCAGTGATCAGTCTCAGATCAAAGCCATTAATAAAAACAACAATGGTAAGGGTGGAGATTTAATGATGGGGCAAAGCAGGTGTGACGGAAAGAAAAATCGATGTTCCTGTAATCAAAAGAACATACAATGTAAAAAACATCACCTCTAAAATTATTACATAATTTTAGTAGTTAGTATTACACAAGTTTCATTTACTTTAGGACAGATGATGGTCCATCCTATGAAACTGTGCAAGCATCCCAACATGTTTCATTTACTTTAGGACAGATGATGGTCCATCCTATGAAACTGTGCAAGCATCCCAACATTAATAAGAAGGACTAATTTATTTTACATAAATGTCCACAATGACATTCCAATGCCATTTCACCCATTCTAGAATTGCTAAATGATTTATTACAAATAAATCAGAATTCTCAGTGAATGAAATCATTTTAAAAATCAAGTAGGCCTTCACACCCATATATTTGTAGTGTAAAGCCACACTAGAATATTTCCAGCATTTTAATAATAGCTGCACAATATTCTACCAACAATTAAGTTTACAACAAAAACCATGACTATGTTAACATTTACATGCTTTATTGAAAACAACCACTAGGTCTCACTGTTAGTTCACAGGCTAAAAACCTCTCAAATTAAATTAATGCCCCCACTGATATTTCAACTGTTTGAATTTTCTAAATGATATATCACAAATACGTCAGAATTCGTAGTGATAAAATCATTACAAAAATTAAGTAGTCCTTCACACCCATACATCTGTAGTGTAAAGTCATACTAGAATATTTCCAGCATTTTAATAGCTGAACAATATCCTACCAAAAATTAATCTTACAACAAAGACCATGACGATGCCAAATTTCACCCCACGCTTCCTTTGTTCGAAGCAATCACGTACGTACGAAGTTACGTTCACTGTTAATTCACAGGTTGAAAGCCTGTGAAATTAAATCAAACATATAGTTTTCTTGAACATTCCACAACTAATCTGAATTAAGCTGAAATTGGCTTAAACAGATAGTTTGATCAAAAACGAAGTTAATAAAATAAAATCACCTTAAGGGGGAACATCTAGACTCAGGAGCGAGTCTCTGTCACGCGTCTTTCCCTCACAAGCCCCAGGCAGGAAGTGAGATTTAAAAAACAGAAGCATCCCGATAGGCATGTCTTTTTAAGGGGCGATCACTCAACTCTACAAGAGAGTTACTGCACCTAACGCTTAGTAACACACCAAACAAAAATACGTTTTGTGAGGGGGGTTACACTTGTATGTAAAGGAAACTGCTTAAGTAAGGTATGAGGAACAAAAAACACACCAGCAACAGTTCATTAAGCATAAAGCAAACACTAAACATAATTTTTTTCCCTTGAAGCGTTCACAGTGATTTGTGCTGACTGAGAGAGAAAGATTTATTAGTGACTTATGCACCAGTACAAATGAGGCACATCGCTGAATACTTGATATGTTTTGAATACATTTTTTGGGGTTGGGGGTGAGCTAGGGTGGCCGGGTGGTTGTTTTGTTTTTGTTTTAGGGGAGGGAGGGGGACATCATTGACATGTGTTAAGCAAGCAAGAGCAATCGTCAAAACCATGCCCAACGCTGAATTCTGAAGGACTTCTTCTTCTCCAGATTCTGTATTTCATAGCAGAAATCTTTGAATAGGAGATGAAACTGTCAGTTCTATAGTTTGAATTTTCTTTATATTTTCTTTGTCCATTTGTGTGGAAGAGAACAAAACTTGCCATAAGTATAAAAAGCATAAAAAATGATGGAGTCTGCAGTCTACTTGCAGACACATTCAAACCGACTTTGTCTTATAAAGAAGTAAGTGACATCAACATGTAGCCATCTGATCACCGTGTGACATCAACATGTAGCCATCTGATCACCGTGTGACATCAACATGTAGCCATCTGATCACCGTGTGACATCAACATGTAGCCATCTGATCACCGTGTGACATCAACATGTAGCCATCTGATCACCGTGTGACATCAACATGCAGCTTTCTCTCAAAACAAAGGAACAGTACACAACACTGATGAGCTATTCTCACAAACAAATAATTTGCAAGCACCAAAACAAGATCAACAACAACAAATGATTTCATCAATTTGATATGTACAACACAATACCTCTTTATCATGCATACTTATATTCAAAACAAACTGATGTCCCTAGCAACATCTGAATAACTGCAATAGCACTGTGTAAACAGACTGCATACCTACATGTTTAAAGAAAATGATGCCCCTAGCAACATCTGAATAACTGCAATAGCACTGTGTAAATAGACTGCATACCTACATACGAAACAAACTGATGTCCCTAGCAACATCTGAATAACTGCAATAGCACTGTGTAAACAGACTGCATACCTACATACGAAACAAACTGATGTCCCTAGCAACATCTGAATAACAGCAATAGCACTGTGTAATAAGACTGCACACCTACATATGAAACAAACTGATGTCCCTAGAAACATCTGAATAACTGCAATAGCCCTGTCTGCGTAATAAGACAGTGACAGCAACAAATTGGAATGCTAACTGATTCTGTGAACACAAAAGCTGGCATGTATACATACACACATGCAAACTCCCAGTCTATATTCATGCTTCACTCAGGATTAAAACAACAGACCTCCTGCTTCATAGACCAAGGTGTTAAAAGCTTTATACCATCAACCCACTGTTAAGTGAAGCAGATTAAACACTCTTAGTTCTTCCTTCTGAAATCCATTCATTGCATAAATATAGTACCTTCTCCCCTTCCCTCCAAGGATCTAAGCAAATATGCCCTTTAGACCCAAATATATGTTCACATTTATTGTTGTACAATTAAATATGAAGCTGTTGAATATGGTCCTTCATATAATACACCATCACAGCCTGAAATAAAGCACAACAAACAAAAAACTTTACTTGTATTCAGTCAAATCTTTACCATGATTTTTTATATAACACTTTCAGCTAAAAATAATAAAAGATTTGGATATTGCGCTTCAGTATATCAAACACGGCACAGTATGGTTACATCACAAAACCCAGCAGCCTTTCAAAATCTATTTTGCAGAATGGTTACACCACAAAACCCAACACCCTTTCAAAAGCTATTTTGCGCTATGGTTACATCACAAAACCCAACAGCCTTTCTAAAGCTATTTAGCAGTATGGTTACACCACAAAACCCAACACCCTTTCAAAAGCTATTTTGCGCTATGGTTACATCACAAAACCCAACAGCCTTTCTAAAGCTATTTAGCAGTATGGTTACACCACAAAACCCAACAGCCTTTCTAAAGCTATTTAGCAGTATTGTTACAAAATCCAACAGCCTTTCAAAAGCTATTTTGCAGTATGGTTTCATCACAAAACCCAACAGCCTTTCTAAAGCTATTTTGCAGGGCACAATCCAGGGAGGTAGAAGACAAGGCAAAGAGAGGATAAAGAATGGGGGGATAACATCACGGAATGTGCCCCCAAAAGGTTTTGCTGAGACTCAGGCACTGGTACATGCCCATCACAACTAGAGAGAGCTGGCGTTTTCATCAGTACTGTGGCTTAATCTCCTCATATCACCTCACCTCACCTATCCTGTAGTCTTTTAAACTGTTGAGGCACCACTGAAGATTTTGCAAAGTAGCTTCCCAACAAACACTCCTACAGGACTGATTTTATGTCATGAAATCTGTGTAGAGTAGTGAGCAATAACAATGTGTGTCCAAGATCATACTAAAATATATATATATATTTGTTTGGCTAACATCCTCAACAAAGTTTGAGCTCAAAGGACATTACCATGCAAACAGTTGTTTTATCACCTCCTGAACTTATACCCTATTTTGTCCCAACACACTTAATTCCCAAATGCACGTCCCCCCCCCCCCCCTTCAGCCCCACTTTCAACCACCTCCTCACTTCCCCCTTCCATTCCAAGACTGCTATGTTAGTTCACTCACTACCTGCAGCTTCTGACAGTGAAGGTATGGGCTGAAAACGACTGTGGCTATTTACAGCTTGCTGTTTCTGAAGAGGACTGTGGCTGTTTACAGCTGGCTGTTTCTGAAGAGGACTGTGGCTGTTTACAGCTGGCTGTTTCTGAAGATGACTGTGGCTGTTTACAGCTGGCTGTTTCTGAAGATGACTGTGGCTGTTTACAGCTGGCTGCTGAAGATGACTGTGGCTGTTTACAGCTGACTGCTGAAGATGACTGTAGCTGTTTACACCTTGCTGATGACTGTGGCTGTTTACAGCTTGCTGTTTCTGAAGATGACTGTGGCTGCTTACAGCTTGCTGCTGAACTGAAGATGATTGTGGCTGTTTACAGCTTGCTGTTTCTAAAAAATGACTGTGGCTGTTTACAGCTGGCTGAAGATGGTTGTGGCTGTTTACAGCTGGCTGAAGATGGCTGTGGCTGTTTACAGCTGGCTGAAGATGGCTGTGGCTGTTTACAGCTAGATGAAGATGAATGTGGCTGTTTACAGCTAGGTGACGATGACTGTGGCTGTCTACAGCTTGCTGTTTCTGAAGGACATCCACTGGCTGATGGGCACACGCTTTGATGAAGACGCCAGCTTGCGGAGTAGATCACTTGGCACCCAGTAGCTGCTGTATGCTGCAGAATATAGCAAAACATAGTATTTATTTTTTATTTTATTTATTTATTTATTTTATACCACTTTATATCACAACAGATTTCCCTGCGTGAAATTTGTATTTTGTACCACTTTATGTCACAGCAGATTTCCCTGCGTGAAATTTGTATTTTATACCACTTTATGTCACAGCAGATTTCTCTGCGTGAAATTCGGGCTGCTCTCCCCCGGGGAGAGCGCGTCACCACAAGTGCAGCGCCTACCCATTATTTTTTTTTTCTTTTTCGTGTCTGCAACTGTATTTGTTTCCCTATCAGAGTGGCTTTGTTCAACAGAATTTTACCAGGGACAACCCCCTTGTTGCCGTAGTTCTTTTACGTGTGCTTAATAATGATGTGTAACACACGGGACCTCTGTTTATCATCTCATTCGAAAGACTAGCACCCAGACCATCATGGTCTAATGGATGGGAAAAAAGTTTTGGGCCCAAACAGGATTTGAACCATCGCACACTCTGACCCAGACTTTTCACTTTCTAGGCAGGCGCGTTACCTCTAGACCACCAAGGTAAAACGTAAACACATGATTCAAAGGATACAACACACTTGTCAACATAATGAAAAGTCAGTGACAGTGAGATATTTTGTTACTTGTCATCATCACTGTACATGGACTGGAAATGTTGATATCAGTTTCTAATCATGGTGTGTTTTTATTATTACAAAGTGTGTGGTGCTAAAATGCTATCATTTTAGTCTTTGGTCTTTCCTTTACCTCTGACAACTTGGAATATAGCTTTAAAAATCACAATTCTCTTGACTGTTTAACTATTACATTTTTTAAAAAAAAGGGCAATGCTTTAAAGCAACCCCTCCAAAAAGCCAGCAGAAAAACAAAATAACCAATAATATATTGATATCAAACATCATTCAAACATGTACATATACACATGTGCACACACACACACACACATACACACACACACACACACACACACACACACACACACACACACACACACATACACACACACACACACACACACACACACACACACACACACACACACACACACACACACACACACACACACACACACACTCTCTCTCTCTCTCTCTCTCCACCCCCCGTCTTTAATCAAGACAAGAACAAAAACACACTTTGCTGACACACACAAAAAAACAAACAAATCAATAAAGACGCAAAACAAAACACACAAAAACAGATAGCACAGAGAGCCCCAAAACTGACACACTGTACTCACGAAAGTTCTGATGGTAGTAGCAGATGCGTCTGTACACTGCAGCAAGCCCCACCTGACTGGCGTAATACATGGGGCCTCCCAGGAAACGAGGGAAGGAAAACCCGTACAACCTGTAAAAAAAGGTAAAGGTAAAGGTGTCCCATAATCTACATGGTCGTTGGGAAGCAAGGTGTCAGAGACCTCAGCTTCTCTAGGGGGCCAGCATGTTGAGGGCGGCCATACATACATGAGTTTTCTCCCCCATGGATTAAAAGGTAAAATAGGTACAGGTATTCCATGACCTATGTGGTCATAGGAAAGCAAGGCATCAGAGATGTCAGCTTCTCTAGGAGGCCAGCATATTGAGGGCAGCGCCCATCTCCTTTCCCTCGCTGCTTTACCTTCCCTGACCCTAAAGAGGGCAGGTACCCATTTAAAGCTGGGTGAACTAGGGGACTGTACTGAAGCCAAGGTGTGCAAACCATCACCCATCCAGTTGGTAACCACGCTGGATGCTGCTTAACCTTAGCTTGGAGAAAGCAAGTGCTCTGACCACTGAGCTGGCAGACCATCATTATCAGAAATGGCACTGAAAGAAGAAAATTATCAGAAATAGTAGCTTCCCGTTCAAGCAGATAACTTTACAGAAGTTCAATCCCATTAATGACTGAATAGATGAATGAATGAAAGATTGAATGAATGAATGAATGAATGGACGATGAACGAATAAATGAGTGAACACACACATGCGCGCACACACTAAAAAAAACTTCACTTTGTACAGAATTCTATTACCAAAAGTCATGAGCCCCATCAAATAAAAAGCTGAAATGAAAGGCAGACAGCGACACACACTCACCAGATGGTGTCGATGTCTTCAGGTTTGGCGGCCACCCCCTCCTCCAGAATCCTGAAGCCTTCGTTGACGGCGGAGTACACACAACGCTCCAGAATTTCCTGCACATGCCATGGATGGGTTATCTTCCTTGAAATGGTACTTTTTTTTATAAGGTGGGACATGAGGATTGAAACTGATGACATTTTGTTTACTAGCCCATGTTAAAAGTTATGCCATATATTGAAAGGGCATCATTTGTAAAGCATACAAATATGAAAATCACTCAAACTAAATGTTTCAAACTCCTAAACCTTTTTATCTATAACAAGTTGAAGTAACCTGTTTCTACAGACAATTTTTACAACCTGAATTGTTCAAAATCACACAGGGAGAGCTTCTTAAATGTATCTAGCAATTTTTAATTATAAAAAAACATGAATTTTGGCAATTCTGGACCCATGCCTACCCTTAAAAAATAGCATGACTGCAATGAAGAATTTGACGATCAGCATCTCAGATTTTACAGTGACTCTGTGGACCTGTCTTCATTGCAAAGGCTGAACTGTCCATCTGATGAATGCAAAAGAATAAAGAATGAAACAATATATATATATATATGTCATCTCCGCCGTGATGAAATAAATCTAACTTTGCTTTGCTATTCTTATCTGTTGTTGTTACTATAAAATTTGTTTTCTTGCAACATTTTTGACTTTTAAAGACAAAAGCATCAAAAATTGACTTCATCTTATAAGACAAAGCCTTAAAAAATGTGCAAATATGTGTGTGGACATCCACTTGCTTTGATGTATGTGCACTAGAAGAAGACAACATAAAAATAAGTATCTTTAACCTTATTTTCCAATCAGGTATTTCTCATTCAATATCAAACTGTCTTTGTCTTTCTACTGAAACTACTCCTACCAAAACAAATCAATAAAATCATAACAAAACAAACTCAGCCATATTGTAAACTCAGGTTATTAATGATACAAAACCAAACCCATCCTTACACTGCTATTCCCCCTTTCCACGATACTCCAGCAATCAGAACGCATAGCGCTAAACTTTATTTATTTATTTATTTGTTTATATCGAGGATAATGGAATAAGCGATCATATGCTTTTTTACATCAAGTCCCCATGTGTATGCAGTTTTGTAAATGTCATCTGTTCCCATCGGCACACGATGGCCTACTCTTACGAAAAGCGGAACAGGATTTAACGTGTGCATAGACCACTGACCCCTCCTCCGCTGTCTGACCTGCATGGGGATGGTGCGTCTCTCGATGCCCAGGTCAGTGCAGTGTTTCTTCACAATGTCCTCCACAGCCTCATCCACCATGGCCACGCGGCCCCCTGGCTTGTCGTAGCGGTACCACCCTGCCCCTGTGTGCACACAATCAACACACATCACTGCTCTGCCAACAATGTCCACACAGGCTCTCAAACTTTAAGAAAAAAATTTTTTGATTTGAATTCTTACCTTTTGTGGATAATCGAATAAGCACTCATGTGCTTTTTTTTTATAAAATTTTTTTATATCCAATCCCCATGTGCATGGGGGTTTGTCAATTTTGTCATCTGTTCCTACCGGCACACAATGGCCTACTCTTACAAAGGCTGAACAGGTTTTAACTTGTGAACAAAATTGTACATGCGTTTGCACACAGGGCCTCGGTTTATAGTCTCATCTGGACTTTCCAGGGAGAGGAGTCAGCACTGATGTGAACTCAGGGGAAGATCTCCTTGAACAGACATCTCAGTGGTGGCTAGAATCCGGGCTTGAACTCCGGCTGTCAGACCACAAGCGCAATGCACAATGCTCTAACCCCCAGCCTATCCCGTCCCCCTAAAAGGCAATGTTGTTGGTGTTGCACACTTCCCAGCTTAGCACCTTGGGAGTCACCCACACTATGTGGTCTGACTCCTTCATCCCACCTGGGAATCACTGCAAGATTGTAGGTGCACACTGGATGATAAAGTTGAATGTATGATTCTTTTCAAGTACCTCCCATATATGCAGGCATATTCAGACTTCAGAGGAGTTTAGTTTTTTTTTCACTTTTAAGGTGAGATCAGGTTGTTATGTTGACAGCTTTTCATGGCTGAAGACATTATGTTATACTGTACTGTCCTGGATTTGTTTTGTCTTGTATTGTGAAGTCTGGTTTATTAAAAAAAATCCTCAATAATTTTAGTTCTTTTCAACATAGATTGATATTTGTCTTTTAAATTCTTGTACAAGTCAATTTTCTCAATTTTTTTTTGGTGAGGGCAGGATGAAAAAAAAAGTGTAAACTTAATCTTTTCCCCTAAATAAAGATCATTGTGACTTCACACACAACCACAAAGACACACAGACACACAGACACTGTATGTACCTGACTTGCGGCCCAGTCGCCCCAGGTCACAGAGTTTGTCGGGCAAGGAACAGTACCTCTCCCCCCTGAAGAAGCGGGTCTGGGGAGTTATCTCCACACCCTCCACCTTGGCCACTTCCTGCGTGATCCTCCGGCCAATGTCCAGACCTGAGGAGCATGACCAAGACTAGCAGCTAGAGTCACACATGTCACGTTAGAAAATGAACGAATCGAAAAAGATGTATGCACATTTAAAATGTCCTATCCAGGGGGAGTCTATGACTCTCAGTCGCTTAACGCCACAGAAACCGGGATAAGCACCGGCCTGATGAGCCTTAGGCTCGGAACAAACTTTAACTAACATTCCAAATGTGCGTTAACCCTCTTGCATTCGGACTCTCTGAACACAAACTGCCCCTAGATTTCGAATTCCATCACGAAATCAGGTCAGGCACACATGCTCGCTTGCCTTTTCCTCCTATTAAGTACATACCAGCAGCTATAATTACTTCCAGACTCTCAACAGGGTTTCTCCTTCTGGCCTGATAGAGGTTCAACATGTGGTAGCAATTAGTGATGGTCACAGTGTGATGGAAATCTACTGTGTGTAAATCCTGGCAAATCCTGAATCGGGACTTAGAGGGAGGGGTAATTATTCAATCCCGGCAAATCCTGGATTGGGACTAAGAGGGTTAAGTGGTGTCCTTGCATTTTCTAACAGGACCGCAGTTTGTAGTCTCTTCCTGAGGACTTGTAGGAGGAATGGAGTCTAAACCAATGCTACCTCCAGGGGATAAAATCCCTTCACATACACACCTCAGTAGCAACTTGAACTTTTACCTTCAGTTACTGTCAGATCACTGGTTAATGCTCTGACAGTCATCAATCCTGCCCCTATCATTGCAATGGAATACATGTGTGTGCAAATGCCTCGTCTTTAGTGATGCAGGCATGATTGCCCTCAAAGTTTCACCTTCAGGGACACAGCCACTGAAAATCATGGGCATCAGCAAATTTCTCAGGAAAACACACACACACACACACACACACACACACACACACCCCACACACACACACACACACACACACACACACACACACACGTACATACAGTGATACAGAGGTAGGTGTTTCTAAGTTGCTGAACAATTTGTTCAAAATGAATAGTTTGGCATCTTCAACACCCCTTCTAGACCTGTATGCAAATTGTGCTGGGTCAAAGTCTTTCTCTGTAATGGAAAGAATGAGTGTTTTGTAGTGCTAATACTTTGAGGGTCTGTTGTTTTGTAGTGCTAATACTTTGAGGGTCTGTTGTTTTGTAGTGCAATTACTTTGAGGGTCTGTTGTTTTGTAGTGCTATTACTTTGAGGGTCTGTTGTTTTGTAGTGCTATTACTTTGAGGGTCTGTTGTTTTGTAGCACTATTACTTTGAGGGTCTGTTGTTTTGTAGTGCTATTACTTTGAGGGTCTGTTGTTTTGTAGTGCTATTACTTTGAGGGTCTGTTGTTTTGTAGTGCTATTACTTTGAGGGTCTATTGTTTTGTAGTGCTATTACTTTGAGGGTCTGTTGTTTTGTAGTGCTATTACTTTGAGGGTCTGTTGTTTTGTAGTGCTATTACTTTGAGGGTCTGTTGTTTTGTAGTGCTATTACTTTGAGGGGGCTATGCCTGGTGTTTTGTAGTGAGGTCTATCCTACCTAAGAGTCTATCCTACATACCTGAGAGGTCTATCCTACCTACCTGAGAGGTCTATCCTAGCTGAGAGGTCTATCCTACATACCTGAGGTCTATCCTACCTACCTGAGAGGTCTATTCTACATACCCGAGAGATCTATCCTACATACCCGAGAGATCTATCCTACATACCCGAGAGATCTATCCTACATACCCGAGAGATCTATCCTACATACCCGAGAGATCTATCCTACATACCCGAGAGATCTATCCTACATACCTGAGAGATCTATCCTACATACCCAAGAGATCTATCCTACATACCCAAGAGATCTATCCTACATACCCGAGAGATCTATCCTACATATCTGAGAGGTCTATCCTACATACCTGAGAGGTCTATCCTACATACCTGAGAGGTCTACCCTACATACCTGAGAGGTCTATCCTACATACCTGAGGTCTATCCTACATACCTGAGAGGTCTATCCTACATACCTGAGAGGTCTATCCTACATACCTGAGGTCTATCCTACATACCTGAGAGGTTTATCCTACCTGAGATCTATCCTACCTGAGAGGTCTGTCCTACATACCTGAGAGGTGTATCATACCTGAGAGGTGTATCATACCTGAGAGGTCTATCCTACCTGAGAGGTCTATCCTACCTGAGAGGTCTATCCTACCTGAGAGGTCTATCCTACATACCTGAGAGGTCTAGCCTACCTGAGAGGTCTAGCCTACCTGAGAGGTCTGTCCTACATGAGCCTAGCTCATGTAGGAAATGAGCCTAGCCTTTGCGCCTGGTGGCAGCATGGTGTGTGGTCTCCTGTTTGACAGCTGGATTTGTGTGGATTTCTTTTGTTTTGTGGGGTGATTTTGGTGTCTGTGTGTTTGGACTGCCACCGAGTGTCGAATGGTCAGATTGTTTTTCTTTGACATAGTTTCCTTTTTTAAATATTTCAATATAAAATTTTCAATTTCTTGTTGACATTTTTCAAAATTTCTGCCATTGATGATTTGTGTTCATCGAATTGTACTGGTCTTGGTAACCCACTGTACCCTGACCCTGCTCCTGTGTAATATTTGTCACGTGTTTCACGAACTCAAGCCACCCCCACCACCAATAGACAGCTTTCCAAATCCCACCAGAATGCCAATGACCGCTGCTGACATGAGAGCAATGCTTTCACATGATTTCCAACTAGATGCTGCCACAATACAACACATCGCAAACCTCGGTCTCAATCACCATAAAACCAGAAGGGGGACAAGAAGAGGAACACGTGCAGGCATACGTCATCGCCTGCGGTGTGCTCAGCCTGCACGTGTCTCCCCCCTCACCTCTGACGTCACTTCCACTTCAGAGACCACCGCAACCACCACCGACCACACTGCCTCAACTCCCTGTGATATCCTTCCCTCGTCTGCTGATTTCTGTGACTCTGACAATGTTTTCACTGATTGTTATGTGTCTCCTGCTGTATGCGACTCTGGCAATGATTTCCATGCTGTGTGCAAAGTTTCAAATCCCCAACCTAACCCAGTTCCTTTACCACCCTCCACACCTGACTCAGCATCCAAACTCTTGTCTGCTCTTCCACTGTCTACTTCACTACCACCGCTTTCATCCTCGTCCTCTGATTGTCCTCCCAACTCACCACTTTCAACTTCAACCTCTCCGCCTCCTTCAAATCTTCTCAACATCTGTCTGTACAATGTGCAGTCTGTCTGTCCAGATGGCAAGGCCGATCTTCTTTCTGATTTTATCTCTGAACAGAACATAGACTTAGCTTTTCTTACCGAAACATGGTTAAAACCACAGGGCAACGAACCAATAATAAAACAGCTGACACCACCTGGCTATAAAACTCATTCTTTCCCTAGACTCTCCCGTGGAGGTGGCATTGCCATCACCTACAAAGACACTCTGCACCAAGCCCTTTCTTTCTGTCACTCTTTCCCTTTCTCACCTGTATCCTTTGAAGTCTGTGAGCTCAACCTCAGCTTACCCGGCCACTCTATCACTTTCTGCTGTCTGTACCATCCACCTCCCAGTCGTAAAAACAATCTGACATCTTCCCTTTTTCATCAAGAATTTCAGTCACTCCTGGATCATTACAGCCTCTCTCCCAAGAAACTTATCATTCTCGGCGACTTCAATTTCCACTCTGACAACCAGTCTTGTCCAGATGTCAAGCGTCTTTCTCTTTCTCTGTCCAACCACTCTCTTTCCCAGCTGGTCAATGAGCCAACAGTCAGGTCACATCTTAGACTGGCTCATTACTGATCTTTCACTTAATCTCATCACATCTGTGTCTGTCACCAACGAACTGCTTTCTGATCATTCTGCCATTCTCTTCTCTCTCAACATCACTAGGCCTATCAAAAAGAAAAAGCGCGTCACCCGTCGCAATCTCAAGGCAATTGATATTCAAACCTTCTCTTCTCAAGCTGCCCAACGCCTATCTAAACCTCCTGAACATACTGACCCATCTGAACACTACAACACTGTTTTAAGCCAACTGCTCGATGAGCATGCACCTCCCACTGATGTTGTTCTGCCTGATAGGCCCTGTGCCCCATGGTATACTCATGACATACTGGCTGCAAAGCGCAAACGCCGACAACTTGAGCGACAATGGCGAAAAACAAAAACTGAAATAAACAAACAGCTCTTTCACAAACAAATCAACAAAGTCAAAACCTTAATCCACTCAGCGAAGAAAAATTATTATTCTGCTCAAGTTCTCGATGCCACTTCCATGAAATCTCTTTTTTCCCTCACCTCAACTCTCCTCGGATCTGCAAAGGCTAGCCCTCTGCCTACTGTCCATAGCCACTCTGAACTTCCTGCTATATTCTCATCATTCTTCTCTGACAAAGTCCGCAACATCCGCTCCAAACTGGATCAGACTTCTTTCCAACCTGCACCTCCTGATCCCCAATTCACTGGCACTCCTCTCCTTGTCTTTCACCCAACAAACGAGAAAGAAATCAAGAACATCCTGAAAGAAATGACAATAAAATCATGCGTTCTCGATCCTGTACCTGCTTCTCTTTTCTCTCAGTGCATTCCACAGCTTACACCTACTATCACAAAAATAGTAAACTCATCTCTTCTTTCAGGAAATTTTCCATCAGCTCTCAAAACTGCGATAGTCACACCCCTACTCAAAAAGCACGACCTTGATCCTAACATCTTGAAGAACTATAGACCTGTTTCTAATCTGCCTTTTATCTCTAAAGTCCTTGAAAAAGTTGTTCTGAAACAACTAAATAGCCATCTTCTTTCAAATAAATCTCCTCCCCCCGTTCCAGTCTGCCTACCGCATCAACCACAGCACCGAAACCACCCTAGTCCACACCTTAAACACGCTTCTACATGCTTCTGACTCAGGGAAAAATCTCCCTTCTCACTCTTCTCGACTTATCTGCAGCATTCGACACTATAGACCATTCAATTCTTCTCTCCCGTCTCCAAAACACTTTCGGTATTAAAGGCACTGCCCTCACCTGGTTTAATTCGTACCTGACAAACCGATTCCAAACTGTGGCAGTAAACAAGATTCATTCCACACCAAACAAACTAGAATGCGGAGTCCCTCAAGGATCTGTTCTAGGCCCTGTTCTCTTTACTCTCTATACTGCTCCCCTGTCACATGTTATTAACCGTCATCAGATCAACCATCACTTTTATGCAGACAACTCTCAGATTCTAAGCAGTGATACACCTGAAAATCTGCCTTCTCTCTTGACAAATATGTCCAACTGCCTTCAAGATATCCAAAACTGGATGATACAGAACAAATTACAATTAAACGCAGATAAAACCGAATCCATGCTTGTAGGGACCAAACACAAACTGTCTTTTATCACAACAACTTCAATAGAATTCGGCAATACGTCAGTCCCTCTATCCAGTGCTGTAAAGTATCTAGGAGTCGTTATTGACAACACACTCTCCATGCAAAAATTCATCACCCAGACCTGTCAGTCATGCTACTATCAACTACGGCGTATAAGTGCAATTCGAAAGTACCTGTCCACTGATGCAACATCCAAACTCGTCATTTCTCTTATTCTTTCACGTCTGGACTATTGCAATTCTCTTTTGGCTGGTCTACCAGCATCATCTATCCACTCCCTCCAACGTATACAAAACTCTGCAGCTCGACTGGTCCTCAGAAAGAAAAAATCTGAGCACATTACTCCTCTCTTGCAATCTCTCCACTGGCTGCCTGTGCCACAGAGAGTAAACTATAAGATCAGTACTCTCTGTTATAAATGTCTCCACAAAACAGCACCCTCTTACCTCTGTGAATGTCTTCACGTGTACACACCTTCTCGTTCCCTCCGCTCGGCTGCAGATACCTTATCCTTAAAGATACCTAGATTCAACCTATCTACCGTTGGCCGCCGCTCTTTCTCTATTTCTGGTCCATCAATCTGGAACGACCTCCCTCTCTCCCTTCGGCAAAAGCCTACATATGACACTTTTAAATCCAACCTCAAGACACACTTGTTTCAAACCTAAAATTTTTGCCTTCTGGTTTCATTTCCTATTTGTCCCTGCCTTCAACATTTGAAATTCCCTTCGCCCTGCCTAAATGTATAGCCTCTATAAGTGTGTGTGTTTGTGTGTGTGTGTGTGTGTGTGTGTGTGTGTGTGTGTGTGTGTGTGTGTGTGTGTGTGTGTGTGTGTGTGTGTGTGTGTGCTCTTGCGCGCGCACATGCGCGCGCGTGTGAGTGTGCTTTCGTATTTGCTAGAATTATTCATTGTCACTGGTTGCTTGTTTGTTGTGAGGGTCGAGTGCAAGCGCTTTGATTTGTTTTTACAAGATATAGCGCTATATAAATTCCATGTATTATTATTATTATTACATACCTGAGAGGTGTATCATACCTGAGAGGTGTATCATACCTGAGAGGTATATCATACCTGAGAGGTGTATCATACCTGCGAGTTCAATTCTACCTGAGAGTTCAATTTTACCTGAGAGTTCAATCCTACCTACCTGAGAGGTCAATCCTACATGAGAGGTCTATCCTAGATACCTGAGAGGTCTATCCTACCTGAGAGGTCTAGCCTACCTGAGAGGTCTAGCCTACCTGTGATGTTTATCTTACCTGAGAGGTCTTTATCATACCTGAGAGGTCTATCATTACATACATGAGAGGTCTATCCTACCTGAGAGGTGTATCATACCTGAGAGGTGTATCATACCTGAGAGATTATCATACCTGAGAGGTCTATCCTACCTGTGAGGTCTGTCATACATACCTGAGAGGTCTATCATACCTGACAGGTCAATCCTACCTGCCAGGCTATCATACCTGAGGTCTATCCTACCTGCGAGGTTATCATACCTGAGAGGTCAGCGGTTTTCAGGGGCCCCATGGTCATGCCCAGGTCCTCCAGAGCTCTGTCCACATCGTGGGGCAGTGCCCCCTCCTCCACCAGCAGGCTGGCCTGACCAACCACACACACATCATCATCATCAATGCATACAGTTTTTTTTCTCTTCCAAATCATCATCACTGCAAACAGTGTTATTATGGTGGTGGTGGTGGTGGTGGTGTTGTCGTTGATGATGCTGTTGTTGATGTTGTTTTTGTCACTGCAGTCTTTTTCTGATGATGGTGATGTTGTTGTTGTTGTTCTTGTTGCTGCTGTTGTTGTTGTTGCTGCTGTTGTTGTTGATGCTGTTGTTATTGTTGTTGTTGCTGCTGTTGTGACTATTCTCTTGTTGTTGTTGCTGCTGTTGTTGTTGTTGTGTTGTTGTTGATGTTGTTGCTGTTTGTTGCTATTGTTGATAATGATGTTACTGATATTAATGTTGCCATCACTGAGGTGACTGGTGATGGTGGTGGTGGTATTTTTATTTCTGGTTTTAATGTTGATAACGGTAAAGGGTGTTTGCCTTTTTTTCTTTCCCGTTTTTTGTTGTTGTTAGTTTTGGCGGAGGGAAGGTTCCCACATGCTTCATTTTTCGTGATATCCCTGATTCCCTCTCCATTCATCATTCAGTCATTCATCCTGATCTTAACACACACACACACACACACACACACACACACACACACACACACACACACACACACACACAAAACACACACACACACCCATACACACACACACACACACACACACACACACACACACACACACACACACACACACACACACACACACACACACACAGCCATACGCAGTTTCCATCTATCAAACCCTCAAGAGACAACAGTCCACAGCTGCTTTATTGCCACCAGCCAGAAAAGGTCCTGCACTGCAGCTAGATCATTATAGTGGCATCCAGTGAAGTCTGTTTTCATCCAAATCATGCTTGATACTGTATGCAAAGTTCTCAACAAAAATTAAGAAGAGGAGTCATGGATCCAGACTGAGAGAGATAACCACTCTCATCATGTCTCTGCTCTCTGACAGTTCCTGATACATTTACAGGATCTAACAGTGAGATGCCCACTCTCATCATGTCTCTGCTCTCTGACAGTTCCTGATACATTTACAGGATCTAACAGTGAGATGCCCACTCTCTTCATGTCTCTGCTCTCTGACAGTTCCTGATACATTTACAGGATCTAACAGTGAGATGCCCACTCTCTTCATGTCTCTGCTCTCTGTCAGTTCCTGATACATTTACAGGCTCTAACAGTGAGATGCCCACTCTCTTCATGTCTCTGCTCTCTGACAGTTCCTGGTAAGTTTACAGGCTCTAATAGAGAGATACCATTTTTCATCGTGTCTCCTCTCTGACAGTTCCTGATAAATTTACAGGATCTAACAATGATATGCCCATTCTCATTGTGTCTCCTCTCTGACATATCCTGATAACTTTACAGGCTCTAATAGAGAGATGCCATTTTTCATCGTGTCTCCTCTCTGACAGTTCCTGATAGGTAATCTGACTTTGGGGATTTGCTGATGGTTGAATCTTTAAAAATGCGTTTCTAGGCAAAAGTGCAGAGCAGAGAATGTAAACACTTCACACACTGCAACACTTCCTTGGTAAAAACAAAAACAAAAAAAAGCACAGAAAAAAAACCCTCACAGAAACAAAAAAAATTCTGATTACCAAAGGATGTACGAGAGAAAAAGAAAACCAGGGCTTCTCACCTCTTTCTGCCAGTGGAGGTACATTCTGTTGGCCACAAACCCATGACACGTCTTCACCAGGACACTCACCTGGTCCACACACAGAGACACACACACACAGACACACACGCACACAAACACGCACACACATGAAATGAAAATGAGGCAGACCACCAACATCCTACATTGCCAACATCACTGAGATCAGTGGTCTGGGAGGGCTACAGGAGATCATAGAACCTAGCAGAGACAGAGAGATGGAGAACCCTTGACAGCATCGCATGGAGCTCTTACCAACAAAAGCTGCAAAGGAAAAAGTTGAGTTTTCAAGCTGTGAGTCTACCTTCTAGCTTGCTTGTCTTTTCTCCTTGCTAGCTTGCCTGTTCTCCTGGATTATTTTTATGTCTCCTAGGTTGTTTGTCTACCTGACCCATAGCTGCAGCTGTTGAAGTAAATAATTATAGATGATAGGCTTCATGTTACTGCATTATTATTATTTAACTACACAGGTATGCATACGCAAGCACACACACTTCCTCATTTTTATTAGTGCTTATTCCATTATCCTTGATATAAAAGAATAAATCAAATCAAATCAAACCTCACCCTCTCTCTCCACACACCAACACACACACACACACTACCCACCCACCTACCCACATTCACTATCCACCTACCCACTACCCCACCCAATCCACCCACTCAATCCACCCCACCTTGCCAATCTTCTGGCCCAGCTCCATGACGGTGGCCACAGTGTGGGGAGAAGTGTCTTTGCTGTACACATTCTCCAGCAGTCGCATGATGTGCGCCGGAGCGAAGAAATGGGTCCCCACCACCTGACCGGGTCGTCGCGTGACCTTGGCAATCTGCATGCAAAATTAGCTCTTTTTTATATATATTACTGGTTGAATCATTTGCAGTTTTACAAATCCTAAATTCTCTTTCTCTTTCTGTCTGTCTGTCTGTCTGTCTGTGTCTGTCTGTCTGTCTGTCTGTCTGTCTGTCTGTCTGTCTGTCTGTCTGTCTCTGTCTCTGTCTCTCTCGTGTATTGTGGCCTAAGGCCGATGTACATATTACAAGTGTTCAAAATTGTTCAAATTGTTCTCTCTCTCTCTCTCTCTCTCTCTCTCTCTCTCTCTCTCTCTCTCTCTCTCCTCTCTCTCTCTCTCTTCTCTCCCTCTCCCCCCCTCTCTCTCCCCCTCCATTCCTCCCTCCCTCCCCTTCTTTCTGAAAAAATATGTTCATTATCTATGTCTCAACATT
>CM060317.1:15794450-15801950 GCA_030674155.1 Stramonita haemastoma
CATCTGTTCCCACCGGCACACGATGGCCTACTCTTACGAAAAGTGGAACAGGATTTAACGTGTGCGCAAGATGTTCTGCGTGCGTTTGCACACGGGGCCTCGGTTTAAAGTCTCATCCGAAGGACTTTTTGGGGAGAGTGGAGTCGGCACTGATGTAAACTCCAGGAGAAAAATTTCCTCGACCGGATTCGAACCCGGGTCGTCAAATTGCCAGCACAATGTTCTGACCACTAGGCTATCCGTACCCCCCTAGTGTGTGTGTGTGTGTGTGTGTGTGTGTGTGTGTGTGTGTGTGTGTGTGTGTGTGTGTGTGTGTGTGTGTGTGTGTGTGTTGTGTGTGTGTGTGTGTGAGAGAGAGAGAGAGAGAGAGAGACAGACAGACAGACAGACAGACAGACAGACAGACAGACAGACAGACAGACAGACAGACAGACAGACAGACAGACAGACAGACAGACAGACAGACAGACAGACAGACAGACAGAGAGAGAGGCTTCGACCCCCGGCCGAAAACAATTTTTAGCATTTTAAAGGCAATTTGGAGGCCTCTCCAGGCACCATTTTGAGCATTGTGGAGACGTGTGTGCGTGTGTGTGTGTGTGTGTGTGTGTGTGTGTGTGTGTGCGTGTGTGTGTGTGTGTGTGTGTGTGTGTGTGTGTGTGTGTGTGAGTGTGTGTGTGTTTGTGTGTGTGTGTGTGTGAGAGAGAGAGAGAGAGAGAGAGAGAGAGAGAGAGAGAGAGAGAGAGAGAGAGAGAGAGAGAGAGAGAGAGAGAGAGAGAGAGAGAGAGAGACTCGGACTTTTAGACCTTCCATAAAGAACCACCAGAGTATGTCAAACTTGTTTTAAAAAGATCCCTTCTGGGTAGCCGTAACATAAGTTTGTGTGTACAACTATGATGGTTAATGGAAAACAGAGACAGAGACAGGAGAGAGACAGACAGACAGACAGACAAAAACAGTGAGTGAGAGAAATGAGGACATAAACATTCAGCAACTAATTGCAGAACTAAAAAAAGGGGATGTATGTATGTAGTGATATCCATGCATATTACTGGAGGAAAAGCACTTTTCCCTGAAATGTAGTGGGGGTCCAGGGGGCATTGCCCCCTGGTGGGGTCAAGGGGCAGAGCCCCTTGTGGGGGTCAGGGGGCAATGCCCCCTGAAGCTGAAGTTTTTTTGACAATTCTAGCCTGTTTAAAGGCCTCTCCTTGAACTAATTTCAGTTTTCACACTAAGCAATTTCTGCCCTAAAATAAGCTCTCCAAGTATGACTTTGTCATTTTTTCAATCTAAAGGAGTTGAAGTTCTATACTCAAGTAATCACATAGCAAAAATTATTACATTTCTAGACAAATGTGCACAAATGCAGATAGAGGAAGAAAGAGAAAGAAAGGGCAGACACACACAGACAGAGAAACAGAGAGAGGGGGTGTAAGAGAGAGGGAGAGGTGAAGGGGGAGAGAGAGAGAGAGAGAGAGAGAGAGAGAAAACACTGACACTGACACTGACACTGACACTGACACATATTTATTGAATAGGCCACAGCCCCTTTCAATGGGGGAAACTAACATCAAAAACACTTCCCAGTTATTTTGAAAAACAAACAAACAAACAAACAAAAAACCCACAACAACAACCCATACAATCCAAATGTCTGTGATTTTCAAAACTGAATTATGTTTGTAATGATCACACATGCTTGCACGCTCTCATTTGTTAAGTATTCCTTAGTTTTCATTTAAAGCATGAGATCGGAGTTTGAAAGCATGAAATAAAAATCTAGCACAATCAAAAATTTGTTCTTCTTGGAGAACCATGAAAAGATTATGATTTCCAGGGTTTAAAGCATTTATGAAATATTTTGCTCTTACATCTTTGTACTTTGGACATTCAAAAATAAATAAAGTGAGTCTCTGTTTCCAAAGTCTTGCTGCAGAATGGACATTCCAAATGTTCTTCATTCTTAGAGTACCGATATTTATGAACATTAATCTGTGACACACCCATCCGAAACTGAGCAAATGCATTACGATACATGTTCATCCACAAAATGTCTATATACTTTTCTTTTCCAAAACAGGTCTTATACTGTCTATATACTGAAAACCTAATGCTGTTTTCTACATGGTCGAGCCACCTAAAACAGAACGAACTCTGCAGTCTTTCTCTAAGTTCTCTGAAAAACAATCGTTCTTCACCACACCCAAACAGCCACACTTGCTCAAACCCATTCTCACATAAGAAAGTATGCAGCCTGGTTACCCAGGTAACAGTTCCACGTTCATGAAGCTTTAACAACATTGTGTACGCTTTCTTTGAAAAGAAATGTTCAGGTTGTTTCAATAATCTAAACCAGTATTTAACACATTTTGAAACAGAACTAATCCACAGAGGGTACCTGCCTAGCTCGCCATAGATCATGTCATTCGGAGTTTTATCAGTTACATGAAGTAAACGTTTACAAGCATAAAGATGGACTCGTTCTACCTGCTCTAACTTCTGAAACCCCCAAATTTCTGCCCCATATAATAAAGCTGGAACTACCTGAGTGTCGAACAGTTTGAAAAATACTTCAGCTGAATTACAGTTAATTCTAGTTAAGGTTTTTAGAATTTCTATAGTACTTTTCTTAGCTCTAACTGTGATGTCTTCCATTGCTGATGTGAAACTAAGTCTGGTGGAGAAAGTCAGTCCCAAATATTTATATGAATTGACAATTTCTAACGGCTTTCCATTTAATTCCCATCTTTCCCTTGGACCTAGAAACCCACCCTTCCTAAACACTACCACCTTAGATTTGTCCATGTTAACTGTTAAGCCTAGCTTATGTGCTGATTCTTGAAGAATGTTTAATTGATTCTGTAACCCTATCACTGTTGTTGACAAAAGAGTGAGATCATCAGCAAACATTAACAGAAATATATCAGTCTCTGAGGAGCCAAAAGACACACCATGCCTGCCCTTAACAGTTATATCATTTGCCAGCTCGTTAATCAATAGGGAAAAAAGTGTAGGACTCATAATGCATCCTTGCTTTAGGCCTTGTACACAACTAAAGTATTCAGACAGTCCGTGTTTGCTCATTACACATGACTGGACTGTTTTATAAATGGCTTGAATCATCCTTAGCAATCTTCCACTAATTCCAGATTTCTTTAATACAGCTAATAGAATCTGCCTATTTACTGTATCATATGCTTTTCTAAAATCAATAAAGGCGACATACAATTTAGAGTTTCTGGCAAAGTGTTTTTCAATGCCAGCATGCAGGGTGAAAATGTGGTCAATTGTTGACCGGCCTCTTCGGAAGCCTGCCTGTGCATCGTTTAACAGAAAATTTTCCTCAGCCCAGATATACAGCCTGTTATTTATGACCTTTGTGAATACTTTACTTAAAACACTTAATAATGATATGCCCCTGTAGTTGTCGGGGTTGCTTATATCACCTTTTTTGTGCAATGGCACAATAATTGATCTAGTCCATTCCTCAGGAAATACCCCATCAGAAAATAGTTTGTTGAAATAGAGTTTTAAATAATTAATTATTTCGGGTTCTGATGCTTTAAGCATTTCACCCAGGATACAGTCAGGCCCTGCCGCTTTTTTATTCTTTAGTTGTTTGATAGCTTTTCTTATCTCTGATTCACTGATTTCTGAGTTCATATTATTGCTAACATCGTCAGCGTCGCTCTCAATGTCAATATTTTCATGATTAAGATTAACATCTTCATTTAGCACCTTATTAAAGTGAAAAACCCATTCATTTTCACTTATGTTATTAACAATCATTCTATTTCTCCTGTGTTTCTTAATCTCTTTCCAGAATTCTTTGGAATCATTGACAGACTGTAGCAGTGCTGCCACTGACGTTTTTCTATGTTCTCTTTTCTTGCTCTCTATCATAGTCTTGTACTCTTTCCTCGCCAATGAATATGAATTAAAGGCTTCTTTCTTTTTGGTTCTATTGAATTGTCTCAAGTACCTCCTCACGTCTTTTTTCTTCAGATAGCATTCTTTATCAAACCATACTGACTTCCGGCTGCAGGCTGTTGTATTAACAACAAAAGATTTCTTCATACAGTCAGCAGCCTCCTGGAGTGCAGTGTTAAATACTTTAAGTGAGTCATCTATATCTACATCTACAAGACTACTTGCATGCAAAATTTCATCTTTAAATGTTTGTGACACAATCCTATTTCTAAAAATGTCTGCTTTGTTTGCTTGCCATACAAATTTTTCAATTGTTTGTTTGCTTAGATTTGTATCTACCTTATTATGTTTCTGACATTTACAACACATCTCCACCGGCATGTGGTCAGATTCTATTCTATCCCTCACAGTCACATTGTCAACCAAAACAGCAAAATCAACATCAGTTAGAAAATAATCCACCACGCTATACCCATGGTCTGACAGATATGTAAACTGCCCCTCCTCGTCACCTGCCACAAAACCATTCATCATCACAAGCTCATGACAAATACACAGCTCCAGCAGTTTCCAACCAAAGTTGTTTATTTCTTTGTCCTGAGACTTTCTGCTTAGTTCCCACAAGGGAACACTGTGGAAATGATCTGTTTCACCATCATCACTGGACGAAGGAAAGTCCATGTTGACTTGGTGATTAGCAGTCCGTGCATTAAAGTCACCACTGCATATGACATGTACATCACGGTGTCTGTCCATCAAGTCATATAGACATCTGTCCACCTCTTCAATATGACAACTGCCCTGGGTCTCGTTATAGAAGGGACTACCAGGTGGAGGTACATAAGTGGATAAGTACAGAGCATCTTTATCACAGCCAAACAGATCTTTTGATAATTTTAATACAAGGATATTTTTGCAGTCAATTTTGATTTCACACACAAATTTTTCTAAGGACTTTCTAACCATGACCAGAATTCCACCTGATCGTCTTCCATGCTGTGACAACTTTACTGCTGGACATACAAACTTTATGAACCCATTAAATACATTAGACAAATCAAAATTTTCATCAATAAAAGTTTCTGTTAATGTTACAACATCAAATTTATTAATATATTCAACCCAGTCGTTTTCACTCAGCTTATTTATCAGCCCAGCTATATTGTAAACCAAAAAGAATACATGGGGTGCTGCCTGGGGCCGGCCAGTCTCCTAACTGGTATCTTCGTAGACCTCATCATCGGTGCCTGAGGCTGAGAGAAAGGCATCCTCTGCCTGACCTGCCACCTCTGGATGGTGATCAGCATCTGTCACTGCAGCAGGGGCAGGCTGAGGAGGACGGAACATTGCGTCGATTCGGGTCTGGGCTGGGGTGTCCTGCCTCGTCCTCTTCCGAAGCTTCGGGGAGTACCGGAGCTGGAAAGGGAAGGGGTGTTCTTCTTCCCCAACTGCTTGGAGGAGTCTGCCTCTGCCTGGGTGTTGTCCTTCCTGGCCGCTTCCCCGTCCTCTGCCAGCCCTCGTGTGCGCAGGTTGTATTTGCGGTGTGGCCGGCTGGCCCTGTTGCTGTAGCCAGTGCCAGTGCCTCCCTGAGCAGGTGGCACGTCAGCTGACCCTGACTGTTGCTGCCTGCAGTCACTGGTCCCGCCTCCTCTGTCCCGTCTCTGGGTCTGCTGGTCCCTGCCAGTTTGATGTTGCATTCTGGCAGTGTTGACTGGCTTGTCTCTTGATGGAACTAGAGGAGGGAAGTCATCCACAGGAAGCAGGAAATCTGCTGGCCTGTCTCCACGTTGCGATAAGTGGCTGCGCTGTCCTGACTTGTTCTTTCCTGTCTTTTCTTTTCCACTTCTGTCCGTTGTCACCACTTGCTGGGTGTCAACATCAAACTCATACACTGCATTGTCTGTGATGAGTTTGTCAAAGCGCAGTTTTGCAGCTTGTCCCTTTTCTTGAAGATCCCGCTGAACAGTACGTAATAACCTCTGCTTCTGTTGGACAACTGCTGATACATCCTCCTTGATGAAGATTTTGCCATATGCTTTCGATTTCTTCAGTTTATGTGCTTGGGACAGGACAAGAGACCTTTGCTTGAATGACAGAAATCTCACCACAATGGCCTTACCAGTGCTGTGGGCACGCTCCACAAAGATTTCCTGGTCAATGCCCAACCCCTCCTCTATGACCTTTTTTACCAACATTTCGCATTTTTCCCATGATGTTTCGTGTGGGAGACCGAAGAAGATGAGGTTATTGCGCCTACTTTGGTTCTCTAAATAGTCGCATTTATTCTGGAGTTGACGTACTGAACCCTTCAGTTCCAGATTTTCATTTTGCAACTCATGACACTGCTTTTGTATGTCCTGCACATTGTCAACCAGTTGCCTCTGGCTCTCCTCTATCCGTTGCAGTCGTCGATCGATCTTGTTTTCAACTGTGATCAGTGTCTCCTGGATTAACTCTCCTTGGCGTTGGTTCACGTTACCCATTCTGATTACAGCGTTGTTCACCCCAGCTATCTCCTCGTGAAGGAGGGACATAGGGGAATCGAAGTCCTGCTTTGTTCTTTCATTACTTGAACTGGTGGGAGAGTCTCCTGCTTCTGACTTGCGTCCTACTGTTGGCCCTGGGTTTGGCTCTACATCTCCACATTGGAGCAAGAAGCTTGTAATAAAAACAGCCGTGATAACACCGAAGACAACGATACGCAGCCCTCCACTCAGATATAGTCTAAGTCTGTAACCACACTGCTGTGGCTGACATGTTTGCTTCCTTCTTGAGAACATGTTGGCACAGGCAAGCATCAGAAACGATCGCCATACCTGTTCCATGGAGTCACAGACAGCACGGCAACAGTCAGCAGGAATGTTTGATTGACAAGAGGCAGTGACAGTCCCATCCTTGACAGATGTGAAACACAGAGTGACAAACAGCCAGCCTGTCAACACTGTACGTGCGAAACTCAGTGGCCAGCGAAGCGAAACGGTAAACATCCGTGCTTGCATTGCCACCAAACTTCGTTTCCACATGAAACTTTGAAAAGAAAAAGAAAACTTTCCACAAGAACATCTTGCTTGTAAATTTGATATGGGCATGATCAGCGCATTATACCCTACACACTGGTCATATGTAGAAGTACTAAATCTACCAAAAACTATACTTATTTATGAAAAATAGAAAAAAATTTGACGGAGCTTGTCAAAATACGTGTGATTCACTTCGAAGAGAGAGAGAGAGAGAGAGAGAGAGAGAGAGAGAGAGAGAGAGAGAGAGAGAGAGAGAGAGAGAGAGAGAGAGAGAGAGAGAGAGAGAGAGAGAGAGCGTGTGTGTGTGTGTGCGTGTGTGTGTGTGTGTGTGTGTGTGTGTGTGTGTGTGTGTGTGTGTGTGTGTGTTTGAGAGAGAGAGACAGACAGACAGACAGACAGACAGACAGACAGACAGACAGACAGACACCGCAAGTCCTTCGCAGAAAGAGATTGTTATGATACTGTAAACATTGCTCTCTGACCCCATACACTGCTAAAGGCAGCCAGTGAACGCCGCTCCCCCCCCCCCCCCCCCCCCCACCATCCTTCT
>CM060317.1:15806950-15819889 GCA_030674155.1 Stramonita haemastoma
CCTTCACAGCCGAGTCTTTCTTTGCCTTGGTTATACCATCGTACAGTCCCTGCCGCACATGTTTGCTGGAACAAGCAAGTCACAACAACACACTTGATTTATCCCATGAAAGCAAACTCAAACTGTATGCAAGAGTTACAAACACACAAACAATAACACATGCGCGCACGCATGCATGCACACACACACACGCACGCACGCACACATACACACACACATACATACACACACATAACGGGTGAATGATGTGGTAAAGACATAAAAAAATAAATCATATGAGAAAGTTTTTTTTATCAATTCCATAACAATTTCAAACTACACAAAGAAGTAAAGATAAAGTCAGCTATGTGGCATGTTGACATTAATGTTCTTGCTCTGACAAGGTTAAAACAGTCAATTATCAATTTCCCTTTGCTGTTAAAACTCTTGGGAATGTGCTAATCAGACTCTTAGTAAATTGTGCTGAGAATGTGATTAACACATCCCAGTCTGATTAGCACATTAGAAATATAATATATATTGCTTTACAAGCAAGAGTGCTGCACATAGACACACATACAGACACACAGACATACACTCACACCACACACACACACACACACACACACACACACACACCACACACACACACACACACACACACACACACACACACACACACACACACACACACACACACACACACACACACATGACACAAGCATTTTCTTATCCAAGTATAGATCTCCCAGCTGAAACTATCTCTTCTTATCAACCAAGTGCATACATGTATACTTTTCGGTTTGATAATGGAGGCAAGCTTGCAATTCTGTACTCTACAGTCTCTGACCAGAAGACATGAGTCTGTTACTCTGTACACGAAGATAGACATGAAACTGATGAATGTCCAATTGAAAATCATCTACTTGAATTCCACAAAATGGGAATGCGGCTACCTTAATGGTGAGCAAAAACAATTGCATTATGATCAATGCATAATCTTTCCATTACTAAACCTCAGAGCTCTTGCCAAGGAACAAAAAAAAAATTACTTGGGTGGGCCAGCTATAGCTAGTGGGATGGATGACATTGACAAATATACCCAGCATGCACCTTGTGGTCTAGAAGGGATGGGCTCCACTAGGGTCAACTTTCCTGCAACATACTGCCTGAAAAGATTCTGTGCAGTGCCCCAATGATTCCTCAAAGAAGCTTTAGTTTAAAGGTGAAGTCAGCCAGCCAGTCAGGTAGTCAGTCTATCTACTGTGTTAAATATATACTGTGCTCAAGACTTATCATTGTATAAATTTATAGTGCCCTTGCATCTTATGTTAAAAGAACTTTTTTATGGTCTCCCTTATCCTTTACTTGCTAAGCTTTTCATATTTCCTGTTTTAAGTGTGCACAGGGGATGAGTGAATGGGGGGAGGGGGAGGGGGGATTGGCGGGAATGTTGGTAGATCAGATGTGTGCATGTATGTTTTTTGTGGTTTTGTATGTATGTGTGTGTGTGTGTGTGTGTGTGTGTGTGTGTGTGTGTGTGTGTGTGTGTGTGTGTGTGTGTGTGTGTGTGTGTGTGTGTGTGTGTGTGTGTGTGTAAAGTAAGTAAAGTAAGTCTTCAATTTAACGTCTTTCCACATTAAGTGATACCAGACAACCCTAAGATAGGAGACTGAGAGAGAGAGAGAGAGAGAGAGAGAGAGAGAGAGAGAGAGAGAGAGAGAGAGAGAGAGAGAGAGAGAGAGAGAGAGAGAGAGAGAGATCTACTGAGGGTGTGTGTGTGTGTGTGTGTGTGTGTGTGTGTTTGTGTTCGCGCGCGCGTGTGTGTGTATGTGTGTGCATGTTCATGTGTGTGTTTGATAAACAGTAACAGCAAAAGAAAACATATTTTTACATTAACAGATCAAGAAAAAATTTAAATGAAAGGATCCCAAAAGAATTACAAGAACTACAATAAATGCCCTATAGGACTTAACAACAAACCTTTAGCAATGTCAAACGTAAGATTTACATTGTTCAAAACATTGTCAATAGAAGTCTCAGAAAAGGCAGGGAGGTAAGGTTTTAAAGTGCTACATTCAAGTATGATATGGGTATTTGAAATATATTCACCACACAAGCATTTAACATCTTTGCTGAATTTTGTCATGAAGGCATTTAATCTTATCCTGAAAAATAATGTTTTGAGTTGTCTTTCTTTGACAGCATTTGTATGAACCTCTAAGTGATCAATATATTCAACTATACTCTTCCCACTCGGAGTTGAATGTTGAGGCCGCTTGTTTTGCCGATACTTTTCTACAAATTTGTTTATGGATGCTTCTTCTAACAATCGATAACCCTCTTTAATGGATAAAGGGACACGCAGTACTATAGACCCCTTTTCATTACGTGCACCTTTTTTTGCAGCCCTGTCAGCCCACTCATTAGAAAATAATCCTATATGTGAAGGAATCCAACAAAAGGAAACATGAATTCCTCTTAGAAGTAAAGTATTTATGAAGTATTTGATGTCAAATATAAGTTTAGTAGTTTGCTTGTAATTTGTAGACTTTAAGGCATACAATGCGGATTTCGAATCCACACACATTAATATATGAAAGAAACAGTATGGGTGATCTAAAATGAAAGTCAAAGCCATGAGTATTGCTATCAGTTCAGCTGTAAAAACAGATCGATTTTTACCAACATAATATGATTTTTCTATCTTTAGTGCTGGTATGACGAATGCTGAACCTGCTTGATGATTGTCTAAAAGTGAGCCGTCTGTATAAATTTTAAGACAATGAGAGTAATGATGTTGCATATGCAAATGAACATTAACTGCCATAATATTTGGATTCTCATTCTTTTTCATGTTAACATAATCTACATCAAACTGGGCTTGCTTCATTTCCCCAAACAGGACAGACTGAAACTGCTCTTTGTGTGTCTACATCGAATTTAAAAATTTCAGAACGCTCATAAAGATCAGAGGTGTAGGTGTTTACTGTCATCAAAGAGTTTATGTGTCGTGCTCTTTTGGGAAAATTTGTTTCAGACCTAATTTTGATTTCGTCGGATGCAAAGTTTTCAGGTGTTGAACCTCTTAGAATGTATTTGGCACATACAAGTTGCCGGTAATCATCAAGTGGTAACATTCCAATTTCTTTATATGTATCAAGTGCAGAGGCATGAAATGGTACACCTAGAGCCAGTCTATACGCCTTACAGTCTATACTTTGAAGTTTCTTTAGTAAGTACTTAGGAGCGCTAAAAAAGATTTCTTGTCCATAGGTTAATTTAGATCTAATAAGTGAGGAAGATAGATGTTTCAGAATTGTCATGTCTTGTCCCCAATACTGCTTTCGGACAATTTTTAGCAAATTTAAACATTTTCTTCCCTTAGTTAAGATATGTTCCACGTGAGCGTTCCAAGTTAACTTTGAAGTGAGAAAAACACCTAAAAACTTTACTAAATATTTATATTCAACTATCTCATTTTCAATTTTGAACACAGGTAAGCTGTCCGGGTTACCACCGTTGTTAAAAAGCATCATATGCGTTTTTTCCGTAGATAATGTTAGACCATGTCCAATTATGTACTTATTCAAACTATCAAGATCTTTTTGGTATAGTTTTTTGATATAATTTAAAGACCTTTTTGATGTGTTTTGTTTCATAGTGACATTCATCCACATACATATGTCATCTGCGTATTGTACTAAAACAACCTTCTGAGACAAATGTCTAGGAAGATCATATAACAGGATATTAAATAGAATGGGTGCTATAACAGAGCCTTGTGGTAAGCCCATATCAAGATATCTAGGATCTGAATAGTTGTTTCCGACCTTTACTTGAATGTGTGTGTGTGTGTGTGTGTGTGTGTGTGTGTGTGTGTGTGTGTGTGTGTGTGTGTGTGTGTGTGTGTGTGTGAGTTGTGTGTGTGTCGTGTGGTGTGTGTGTGTGTGTGTGTGTGTGTGTGTGTGTGTGTGTGTGTGTGTGTGTCTGTGTCTGTGTGTCTGTGTGTCTGTGTCTGTGTCTCTGTGTGTATCAGTGTCAGTGTGTGTGGGTGTGTGTGTGTGTCAAGTCAAGTCAAGTCAAGTCAAAATGATCTTTATTGAGGGTAAAAGATTAAGTTTACACAACTTTTTTTCATCCTGCCCTCACTAAAAAAAATCATAAAGATGACTTCTAAAGCATGCAAAGACAAATATCAACCTTGTTGAAAAACTCAAGTAAATGAGGATTTTTGTGTGTGTGTGTGTGTGTGTGTGTGTGTGTGTGTGTGTGTGTGGTGCGTGCGTGCGTGCGTGCGTGCGTGCGTGCGTGCGTGCGTGCGTGCGTGCGTGCGTGCGTGCGTGCGTGCGTGTGTGTGTGTGTGTGTATGTGTGTGAGAGTGAGAGAGTGTGTGTTGGGGGGGGGGGGGGGGGGGTAGGTGCGTGCGTGCTCCACAAGCAACTTTCGCAAAAACACAGAAATTTATAGGCACACGAGAACGCATGTGTGCATGCAAGTAGGCGCGCATGCACACGCATGGAAATGGGGAGATGAGAGGGAAAAATGACAGAGGAGGCTGCGACAAGTGACAATGGACATGATACACTAAGGCAATCCACTTCAGATTTGAGACTTACCTTAGCGCGTTGACAGGTGGGTTGTTGACTTCTAAGACGGCAACTGAGCCTTGCTTGCGATAATCAACCATGCTGCTTCTTTTGCTCTCTAACAGTAACACCTACACACAGATTGATCAGACAGAAATATAATGTCTCTCAACAGACTTTACACTCTGCAATGTGCAAAGCAAAAGTAACCTTTGGTACGTTCTTTTACTCGGTAAAGCTGGCATTCAATTGGCATACGAAACTAACAGTCCTTGACCTAACGCGGCCCCTGTGACCCTTGACCTTGATCGCCTCTTGCGACTCCGATGAACGTGTAGTGTGGTAGAGCTCTAGAGCTGCGTAAAACAATTTGACAGGTGTGAAAAAAAAAAAAAAACCCAAAGAGGACAACAAAGAGAAGAAATGAAAGAAACAGAGAACGATAGTAAAATCGAATCAATAAAAAAAAGAGAAAAAGTAAAAGAAAGAACTGTAATAACCCATGAATGAATGAATAAACTAAGAAAGAACTGGGGGGGGGGGGGGGGGGGGGTGAAGGAAGAAAAAAACCCGAAAGAATAAATGTTTGACTAAATAAATAGATGAACTGATCGATTCACTGATACATTATTCTAAGAAATCAGAAGTACAGAAAGTAAATATTAAAGAAGCAGAGAAAAAGACGGATTTGGCTGAAGGTAACACTAAGAAGGGAAGAAACAGACCTAAAGATGTTTTCTATGTCAAAGGCATAATGGCTGTGAGACTGACGTAAAAAAGCGAGAAGAAACAGAAATAAGAATTTTGGATAAGATAAAAGTTTTGAAGACACTAACAAAAAAGTCTTTTTTATATAAAAGGCAAGGCAAGGCAAATTCTTTTATTTCGAGAGTAATGAATAAGCACTCGTGTGGGGGTTTGGGGTTGTTGTTTTTTTTACATCCAGTCCCCGTCTTTATCAGGGATAAATTCAAGATTAAAGAAAAACTCCTCTAACTAAACAAAAACAATGATCCTGATACCAAGAGAAGACCATACCCAGTAGAAAACAACAGACAAGACATAAGGACAGAAAGACAATAATAAGGTAATAGAAATACACTCATTCAGAGAACGGAAAATAAGAAATAACAATGAAATGATGATTTTTTTTTAAAAAGGCGCTAATAAATGAGAGAGAGAGAGAGAGAGAGAGAGAGAGAGAGAGAGAGAGAGAGAGAGAGAGAGAGAGAGAGAGAGAGAGAGAGAGAGAGAGAGAGAGAGAACTCAGGAACTCAGGATTTTAATTGTAAGGCCACGGGCCTGTATACAAGGGGTAAACATTTTGCCAAAAGAAACTGCAAACAAAAATAGTACAACAAACATAAATAATGTTGGCAATTCAAGAGGGATTTTCCACAGAAACATGAACTACTTCAACTTTTTGTTAATTATACTTTAAAAAGTTCTCTGGTTTTTAGAGAAAAAAAGATATACATGCTTAAATTAGCAAACATTTTCACTATTCAAAATAGTTTGAAGGTAGTGTTCATTTGCACTAGTGAAGTACTTTGATATGTATTTCTGTCTCAAATCTATTAACTTTACATATTCAAATAGAGAATTGATTTCATTCTCAATTTTGTCACAAAAGGGCACTTTTTAGATTTATCATTGTATCTGTTATTTACATTTAAATTACCAATTCCAAGTCGACCTATCACCAGTAAATACTTGATTTTACCTATTGTGATAGCAGTCAGATATTTTTCAGGCTGTAACAGTGAATTAAATGACCGGTGTGTGTCGACTCTGTCACTTTCTATCAGTTTTACATGCCAGTCTTGACGAAAACAATCAATCACGCGTTGCTTTAGTTCTTTTTTTTTTTAAATGTTCATTTCCCACACCAGAATTTACCCATACTTCAGAAAAACAAAAAAGATCAAACATCTTTTTAATATAATATGACCAGTTATTTAAATCTAAATGCCCTTTGGTGATCTTGTTTATAGTCATCAAAATACGCCTGTTTTAGAAATTTGCATAAAAACATAATGTTGAAGTTTAAACCCGTGTGTAACAGATCTATCGATACACAAAGGATAATGTCCCGTTTCCCAATAGATCATTGTTTTGAAAGAGAGAGTCAAGTCAACTTCTTTTTTTCCGAGGATAATGAATAAGCATTTATGCGCTTTTTTACATCCAGTCCCCGCCCTTATCAGGGATAAAATCATGATTAAAAAAAAACTGTAACTAACAACAATAATAATTAAGAGAGAGAGAGAGAGAAGAGAGAGAGAGAGAGAGGAGAGAGAGGAGAGAGAGAGAGAGAGAGAGAGAGAGAGAGAGAGAGAGAGAGAGAGGAGAGAGGAGAACACTGAACACTGAAATGGTTTAATGGTACTTTGGCCTTGGACCACAATACACCAAATGAGGGGGGCAGGGGTGTGAGTGTAATGCAAATTGAAAGCATGGATACATTTCAAACATACTATGGCAGTGAGTAAATGAAAGCATGGATAGATTTTCCACATACTGTGACAATCATAAATCAAACCCTGGATATATTTCCCACCTCCTACAGCAATGAAATACAAAACCATTGATAAATTCCACATAAACTATAGCAATAGAAAAGAAAAGCATGTCTAAATTTCACGCCTATTATAGCAGTGAAAAAAAGATATCTGGGTACATTTCACAAATACTATAACAATGCAATATGAAAGCATTGATAAATTTCACACATACTATAGCGATGAAAAATAAAATCATTAATATATTTCACACAAACTATAGCAAAATATTGGGAGCATGAATGAATTTCACATATTCTATGGCAATGAAGACTGAAAGCATTGATAAATTTCACATATACTATAGCAATCAATGTTGAAAGTATGGATAAAATTTCACAGATATTATATGGAAAAAACAACAACAAACAAACAGACAAACAAACAAAAACCCCATATTATAGCAATGTAGAATGATAACATGGATAAAGTTCACACATACTATAGCAATGAAAAATGAAAGCATGAGTAAATTTTACACATACTATAACAATGTAGAATGAAAACATGGACAAAATTCACACCTACTATAGCAATGCAAAATGGGGAAATGGGTAAATCTCACACATACTATACCAATGAAAACTGAAAGCATGAATACATTTTACACTTACTATAACAATAACATATGAAAACAAGGGAAAATCTCCCACATACTATAGTACTGAAAAATGGAAACACTGCAGCACTGAAATGGTTTATTAGTAGAACACCAAGTGAAAGGGGGGGGGGGGAGGAGGTGAAGGAAAGGAAATATCTACACATGTGAAACATTTCAAATACCCCATAGTCAATCATGAATTTTCACTTATATGTACATAAACATCTCCAACTCTCCTTGTGTGTGAGACTGTCCATGGTAATGTGCCTGCCACTCACTACATTGACAATGACCCAAAATCAGCATGAATCAAGAGGGATTGAGTCCATGACTCATGACGTACATCATCTTTTTCTTCTCCTCAAAACAACCCTATCAAGCCCATGCTCACACAAACCAAACACAAAATCTACACCTTTGGCAGCATTCTTATACAAAACAATCACATGATATCATTTTCATATTAATCATATGCCAACAATGTCCAACTCTCAAAATAAAGCTGTACTTCAAAATCTTCATTAGTCCACTGATCTTTATAGAAAGTAAAAGCAATGGGGAGGGGAGGTAAGTCCAGGGGGAAATTTCATCTTGTACATCCACTTGCTTCCCTTAAAAAACAAACAAACAAAACAAAACAAAGCACACAAAAAAAAAAAAAAAACACAAGTGTGTCGTACCATTGTACTTTGCATACCAAACACCAAAAGACATATTCAAGCTGTCGGTCATTATAAACCAAGTATCCTCTTCCTTCTATTAACTGCATGAAAAACATATCTGGATACATTATGCCTGTGATTTACATTTGATGATTTAAGCAAAACACAAAAAGATGCCTCTGATGACTCCTTCAAAAATTTAACTCTAAGGTCATTGTAAATGCTGCAGTCAAACAAAAAATGGTGTTCATTTTCAACTTGATTATTACAAAAGGCACAATTTCTATTCTGAGCAGATTCACTGTATCTATGAATGTTATTATTAATGGGAAGTACACCAAATCTTAGCTGGGTAACAGCAACACGGAAACAATAAATATCCATGTCATTTACATATTTTTCTCTTTCAAAAATTGTTTTATATGAATTATATAACTGATATCTTTCTCGCTCATGTATAGTTCCATTCCATTCTTGAACAAACCAGTCAACAAGTCTTTTTTTAAATGCTCTCAAAAATATTTTAGCATCTCCTACTCCTTGCTGTAACCAAACAATACCATAACCAGCCTCACACAGAATCTCTCTCACATTTGAAACCCAACAACTTTTACCACATCTGTCCAAATCAAATAACATAATATATGCTCTATAGGGCAATCTTTCATGGTCCATTTGGACTAATTTTAGCCAGTATCTTACACAAGCAACATACGAATTTATGTATAATGGGAATCTTGCTAATTCTCCATAAACCATCTTATTTGGTGTCCTCACTGGGATACCTAAGAATCTTTTACAGGCCATTAAGTGCACTTTTTCAATGTGGTCGAGTCTATTAATGCCCCATACCTCAGATGCATATAACAAAATTGGTTGAATTTTTATGTCAAAAAATTTTTAAGAATACACTCGCTGTCATTTCCTTGTATCTGTGAAAAACTCTGTGTATTTGCATAACAGCTTTCTTTCCCTTAATTACTAAATGATCTGTACCCCTTTTAACACTAATCTTAGTGGTAAAATTAAACCCCAAATAAGAATAACTGTTGACTACTTCTATCTGCTAACCATTATAAAACCACTTTTCCTGTTGACCCAAAAACCCTCCTTTCCTAAATACCATGATTTTTGTCTTATCATTTTTTACGCATAATTTCAATTTATCACAACACATATGTAAGATATCTAACTGAGTTTGAAGGCCTCTGGGGGTGGTTGACAGCAAAGCCACATCATCTGCAAACAACAGAATGAGCAGTTCTGCAATATTAGGACAACATCTGAATACCATGTTTGCCCTTTTCCTCAACATCATTAGCTAATTGATTTATGAACATTGAAAATAAAGTAGGGCTCAAAACACAGCCCTGTCTTACTCCAGTTGAACATTCAAACAACTCAGTAATCTGAGATTTTGAATGAACACATGATAGCAGTGAATTGTACATTGCTGCGAGAGAAGCGAGAAAATTTTCCTTTAACACCCTGACTATGTAAGCACTCTATAAGTTTATCATGTTGCACTGAGTCAAAAGCCTTTCTAAAATCTACAAAGGCTACATACAACTTCCTACCTTTTTTACTTAAACATTTCTGAACTGAAGCATATAGAGTAAAAATGTGATCTACTGTAGAATGCTTTTTCCGAATTCCTGCTTGTTTGTCTGAAATTAAATCGTTAGTTTCTAACCAGGTATATAGTCTAGTGTTTAGGATTGTAGTATAGCACTTAGAAATTATGCTTAATAAAGATACACCTCTATAATTGTCAACATTATCAGGGTCTCCTTTTTTGAAGATTGGAATTATTATAGCTTTAGACCACTGTTGAGGATAAATGCCTTGGTTGAATATATTATTAAACAGTTTTGTTAAAAAATTAATAACAATATTTCCACCAGCTTTCAACATTTCCGCGGAAATGTCATCAATGCCAGATGCTTTTCCTCTCTTAAGCTTAGAAATGGCACGCATAACTTCTTCTTCACGAATACTTTGATTTAGGTCATGATCAAGTTCTTCTGAAAGCTCATTTTCAATACTGATTTCTTCTGCTACAGTTTTATTACTGTTTTGATACAAGGATTTAAAGTGATTGAACCAGTCATCAAGGCTTATTTTATTATCTATTTTTGGTTTACCACCACATCCCATGTTTCTCAAATGTTTCCAAAACTGTGGTGAATCATTCATTTCTTTTACTAAGTTATCTGTTTGTAATTTTCTGAATGCTTGTTTCTTTGTCTTTAGTAGAGTTCTATATTTTTTCCTTGCTCTCTACGTATAATTTTCTGTCTTCTTCATTACGAGATTTTCTATACAGGCTTAATTTTTTCCGACTTTCTTTTTTTAAGTTTGCAACATTCTTCATCAAACCATACTGACTTTCTCCTTTTCTTAGCAAAAATCATTTTAAACATACACTGGCTCGAGTCTTTCAGACATTCCACAAACACATCCAAAGCACTATCAACATCTGTATCTAGCTTTTGATTTGCTTCTATCATTCTACACTGGATTTCACTGCTTTGTAACCTTTCAGTAAATTCTCTTTCTTTTTCTTCTTTCCAAATACATTTTTCATGTGCCATGCTTGCATTTTGATTTGTTTGTCCCACATCAAAATTACTAAACTTATTTTCTACTTGTAGAACAACAGGTAAGTGATCTGAGTCTGTTAAGTTTTCAACAACAAGTGATATACAACTCATGGATAGCAATAAATCACAAGAAACTATAAAATAGTCCACTGTACTTGCTCCAGAAGAGGCAATAAAAGTACAGCTATCATCAAACCTCTGTTCATTCAGACCGTTCAAAATAACACATTCAAAAAGATTGCACAAGTCAATCAACTGAGCGCCAAAGTTGTTGGTTTGATTATCATGTGATTTTCTGGAAAATATGTGATTTTTTATAGGTATTTCATCAAAGTCAGTAGCATCTCCAGAGAAATACATGTTGTCAGAGGCAGTTCTTGCATTCATGTCACCATTCAACAGAATATGAAAAATCACTATACATTTCATTCAGATCCATTATACATTGTTCTATCAATTCGATGCCATAAGCATCCTCCTGCGATTTCCAGTAAGGAGAATCGCTGGGAGGTACATAAGAACTAATAAACATGATATCTTTATCTGTACATAATAAATCTTTATCTAATTTCAAAACCACAGTATTTTCAATATTCAATGGAATTAACTGTACATACTCTTCAAATGACTTTCTAACCAATACAATAACCCCTCCAGAATATCTTCCCTACCGAGAAAGCTTCTTCGCTTTTGCTGTAAATGAGATGTAATCTGTAAACAAAGGTGAGTCAAATTCATCTCTTATAAAAGTTTCTGTCAAACAAAGAAAATCGTAAGAGAGTAAATAATTAACAAAATGATCATTATCCAATTTCTGTAATAACCCATTCACGTTATAGTTTAGAAATTTTAATTTTAACTTATCTACACTTTGTACAGCATGCCCTGCATGGTTTTCTGACTCTGTTGTCTGTGATTGATCATTATTGCATGTAACATCCTTCTTCTGGGAAATTGCCATTGTTTGCTTTGGTGCTGTGGCCTGGCCGAATCCCTATTTGCATGTGTTTGTCTGCTTGGCTGCATGAGCTTTAGAACACATAGGCCTGTCAGTGGTATTTGTTTTGCCCCCTGGTGTGACTTTGTTAAATGATTCCACAATACTGCTCTGACTGTGGGATCTTTGGGGGTGTCTGCCACTAGTCAAGCTACTGTGTCTTGTACTGGGGGCAGTGCCTCTAGGACGCAGGTCTCTTGTTTGACACCTGCTCCGCTTTTGTCCAGTCCCTGCATGTCCTGTCTTGTCACCAGTCTTTCCGTTGTTTTGCTCATCTGATTGACTTTCCCCCATCCCTCTCTGTCTAGTCATGTCCTCTGTCACTGATTCTTCTGTCTTGTTATGCTTCATATTCCTCGAGTTTAATCTGCACTGTTCTGTCTGTTGGTGCATTGCATCAGATACGTCTGTTTCACTGGTTTCCTCTCCATACATTGCATTGTCAGTGTGAGTGTCGTCGTTTTCCCGTCCTATTTCATTTGTATCCCTGAAACAGTCATCCTGTCGTCATTTGTTATGTCACTTTCCACTAATAATCTGGTGCGATTGTCACTTCTCTCTGTCACCACACCTTGGTACACATCATTTTCATCATTTTCAGCCTGGTCAACAGAGTCAGGTTGCGGATCAGTTTCCCTCATTTGAGTGGAATTCAGATCCTGGTCACTTAGATCTGCATCATCCAGATGTTTTTCCTCATGGGATGACATAACCTGTATCTCAGGAATCTGCTCATCACTGCCAGGACTGTTGGCCTCCCTTGTTACCCCTGAGGCAGCACGTTTTGAAGTGTTGGATTTGCTGGGGTTCTCCTTCATCCAGACGATCCTCTTCTCTGCTGATGCTCTGTGTCTTGGTGGTATTGGCTGTTTAGTCACCTCACTGTAAGATCGAGTGCCTGGCACTATTGGAACAGGGGAGTGTCTTTCTCTGGTATATCTGGCCAG
>CM060317.1:15824989-15832218 GCA_030674155.1 Stramonita haemastoma
GAAAGAAAGGCTTCTTGGCTTATGCGGATTCTCTCTCAGCTCCGGAGGCTATCGCTTGTAGGAACATATATCACCCTTAGCTTCAGGGGTTCTACGAACTGTATAGGCTACATCCTTGAGACGTGTGATAATATTGTTTTGGTATAGATCCCGGCCGCGGGGTATGTGGGCATTCGGGGCAACGAAACAGTTCACCGACTCGCTAGGTGTGCTATGGAGAAGGAGGTCTGGGTCTAGCCTATCGTGCACTACACAGATCTGAAACCTCAAAGCGGACAATACTCGCAGTCCATCTGGCAAGAGGAACGGCACTCTCAGACAGACAATAGGCCTAGGCCTAAACTTATCCAGATTCGCCTTAACCTGAAAGACAAAACTGGAGGGAGGCGACAGTGCTCACCAGGATACACACAGGTCATTCTCATATCACTCACGTTCATTTGCTGAAAAGGCAAAGGAATCTCATGGTGTGTGAATTGTGATGTACAGGTAACCATCAAGCTTCTGCTTCTTGAGTGTCGAGAAGTCCAGGATATTAGGCACAGGCATTTTACTGCAGACTCCCTTAAGTAGTGTAAATCAATTCTTGCTCCAGATCTACTAGAGGTCATCTGATGCAACTGTCCTGAGGACTGCAGTTAAAATTTATTTATTTATTTATTTTATTTTTATTTTATTCTTTGATATCGAGGATAATGGAATAAGCACTCTTGTGCTTTTTTACATCCAGTCCCCGTGTGTATGCAGTTTTGTAAGTGTCATCTGTTCCTACATGCACACACACGGTTTAAAGTCTCATCCGAAGGACTTTGGGGAGAGTGGAGTTGGCACTGATGTTAACTCCAGGAGTAAAATCTCATCAAACGGAATCAAAGGGATGTACATGCAGATTAGTACATGGGCTCCAATGTTCTGTGGCATTGTCCACATGTTCTGTGGCATGCAGACAATGCAGAGGTTTGAGTCGTCTTAATGCACCAACTCTTCAGGAAGTGGATGAACTTGATTCACCAGGTGTGCCTGATTTTGATTGATTCTGCTGTTTCATTTCATTCCAGCAAGAGTGCACTAGATGAACTGAGCTTTCCATAACTATCAGATGTGTACTGATTCTTCGTTGGGAACTCTGTTCTGATTATGCCGGACTGAAGTGACTTGCCACAGTGATTTATTTGAACTAACTCTGATGCTGTTTGCCTGTACTTGCACTGTTTTATTTTATACTCATTGTGGAGTTCTGACCTTCAAGGAGAGACTTCCACTTTACTCTGCCATAGGGACTGTACAGTGGTCGGAAACTTTTCTTCAATCCTGGTAAAAAGCACAAAAGCGTACGTGATTTTGCATGCTGATGGGCTGCAAACGCTATATATAGAACATGTGCGGTATATTTCAACAGATGGTGGCTTTATTTTAGTTTCATGGTGATTCTATTATCAAATTTGTAATTAGTATGTCGAAACCTTTCAAACGATATGTCACAAGATCATATTACAAACTGTTTAAAAATGTGAAATAAAAAGTCCATGAAGTCATATCTATTTTTTTAAGCGACCTTCCCACATTTAGATCGTTCTGCTTTTTGGAGATGTTAAAAGTTATCTACTTTCCTATCCGATAATTGCAAAACCGTTCCTTAAGTTCATTTTTGGCACTTTTTGTGCAAAGATTGACTAGACTGCAAGATCCTTTTTCGTGATGTTCCATCGGCACCATTTTTAACTTTCTTGGGAGAATCTGGCTTTTCCCATCTGATTTGAGGGAAAGGGCTATAATCAGTCGCTAAGAACGAGGTTGTTTTAAGGAATCTGGTTTTGGTTTCATCTCATTATGTGTGATTGATGTGTTTTTTCCCACAACGCATTACCCGCCTTGAGTTGACCATTATGGTTTGATCATGGCGTCGATACAAGGAAGGAAAGTGAGATGATGTTGCCTTAATTTGTATATTTCGTTTTAATCTGTATATAATTGTAGTTTTGTTCTGAGATTTAAAATTTGACAAGCTGACAGCCCCAATAAGGCCTGTGTGGTCCCGCCGACCTGAAACAGCATGATTGGATTGGATTGGACATCAGTATACAGGTTTGAGAAATAACAACAAACTGTTTCTGATGTGTGTGAATCACAACCATCTGCGTGTTGTGTCAAGTCTGAACGGTAGAAAAAAACTACAATTTTGGTTATCTGCGCACTTCCATGTTATAACGGTCATTATTGTCAGTATGTAAAAATGGCAATACAGAAACACGCATACCACACTGAAGCAGTTAATAGCTGAGCCATTCTTTGCAGTAATTATAGTATCATTAGCACATTCTTCGTTTTTATTAGTATTTAATTCAGCACTTTATTTTAAGTAATCTTGTTTCACAAATCATGCTTCTTGTGTAACTGTCATTTGTCATCAACATGTTATTTAGTTTGGGGTGTATCTATATCAACATCGCCATGCATTCAAATACGTATGACAGAAAGCGCAATATTTCATTCACTATTCGAATATTTCTGATTTATTTCCGACGGAAAAGAAGTATTTTAAGTAACTCGAAGTGAGTCATACACATTTCTTGGTTATACGTAAAGCGTCAGTGATTATTTTTAGTCCCCTGTTTACATCCTTGAAGCGAACTTACACATGGTGAGACAGCAATAACAAGCGTGTTTTTACGTTGAGTTTCGTACATTCGTGAGCTAAGAAAAGTAACAGTCGTGCTTCAGTACCTGAAAAAATCCTACACTCTTTTCTGGAGATAATGCCAAACAGCTCGGGTGTCTCTGCATTGACCGATTTGTGGTAAGGAAGACGACACTTGCAGACCTCAGGGAATTTCTGGTTGCCCCGGTAACGATGGTTGTGACGTCAGAGCCAAGGATGCAGATATATAGGAACAGGACCAGAGCAGAGCAGAGCAGTGGAAGCTGACTTGTCTTGAAGATTGATCCAACGCAAAACGCTGACTGGTCGTCTGGCATTTCTCCACGGGTTCTGAAGTTGTCACTTTGTCAGTTGTCACAGTCTGCCAGAATACAGAGACGATTGTCACGTGAACTCTGTGAGAGCTAGCTGAGTCTTGAAAGTTTTTCACAAGGTCGTGTGTCTACTAGGAACAACTTCAGCGTTGATTTTTTTTCTTTCAAACTAGACTCGATTCACTACCACGTGTATGAAAATTTATCGTTCAGAATTCAAGCAATTCTGACTTCTTGTTCATTCTAAAGTTGACATTGTTTTTAGACGCTGATCTTGTTTTGACGGGGCAGGTCCCCCCAAAAGCAAAAGCGAACTCTTTGTGCACTAAACTTTTGATTTGATTTAATCTAAGACTGGAACAGCAACAGTGAAAACTTTGTGCAGTAAACTTTTGTCTTTTTCTAAGAAAAAAACAGCAACAGTAAAAACTTTGTGCCCAAAACTTTTAACTGTATCTAAGACCAAAACAACAACAGAAAAAACTTTGTGCACTGAACTTTTGACTTAATCTCAGAATATATCTTGCTATTAAAAAAAAACCCCAGGTCAGCGTTACTCCTCACCAAGCTAGCTATGTCTGGAGCAGACAGTGTGCCCAGTGAAGCCCGCCACCTCCGGTCCAGGCGTAACGCCATGGGTGACATCTTCGAAAACGTGGACGATGCCGGGATCAGCAAGCTGGTCCTTGGGTCCTGTGAAGGCTCCGGTACTGCAGAGTCACCATCTTGCTCCGCCCGCAAGACCCCGAGGCGTGATATTAGCCCACAATTTTCCGCCCCCAGTCTTCCTGAGATTGCAGCAACGTCTGGTAGTGATGTTAAAGACAGTGGTGAAGATGATAGAAACACAATGTACACTGCCAACAGACAACCTTCTGATGAAAATGGTGCCGCGCATCCACCCACCCTGGTCGAACAATCTTCTGTTCTTGCTCACCTTAGCAGTGAACCTCCTCATACATCACCGTCACAAGCTGGTGATAAAAACACTCCTCCTACGTCTTCCACAAGTCTTAAAGACACTCCTCAACTCTCCACTACGCAGGCTACCGATAAACCTGCCTCCTGCAGACTCCCCAGAGACAGCGACCCAGCCTGCAAGGATCTCACTGTAGAGGTGAAAACTGAACATCACACCTTTTGTTTGCACACACAGCCCCCCTCATCAAAGTCAGGCATCGTCACAGACAACACCACCACCGCCGCCACCACCACTACAACAACAGCAACAACAATCAAAACAGTACTCCTCAGAAACACAGACTGGATCAGCTTGACAAGGCAGCAGCAACAGCAACAACACCGCCTGTCTCTCCAGGGCAGCAGGGTCTTTCTGTCCAGTGTGTCCAGTTTGTCCAGGATATCCAAGACTTCTCTTCACAGGCGACACAGCACAGACCTGCCCATGACCTCCCAGGGAAGCAGAGGTCACCGGACCCCAGCCCTGACTCTGACCCGTAGCACCTCGGCAGACAATCCCAGCTGCCCTTGTATCCTGACACAGAGGACAGAGAGCTGTGTCCTCCCTGCTCTTTCTTTGTCATAGGTCCTAGGCCTGGTGCCGTTTTTCATAGGCTATACGCTACATATTGCCTTATGTTTGTTTTCGTTGGCCTCTGTGTGTCTTTGTCTGAGAGGACAGAGGTGTCCTCACTGCTGGTTTCTTTGTCATAGACCTGGTGCCATTTTTCAAATAGCCTTGTGTTTGTCTCTGTGTGTCTTTGTCTGAGAAGAGAGAGGACAGAGGTGTCCTCACTGCTGTTTCTTTGTCATAGACATGGTGCCATTTTTCATATAGCCTTGTGTTTGTTTTCATTTGTCTCTGTGTCTCTTTGTCTGAGAGGACAGAGGACAGAGGGCTGTGTCTTCACTGCTGTTTCTTTGTCATAGATCTGGTGCCTTTTTTTCAAATATCCTTGTGTTTTGTTTTCGTTTGTTTCTGTGTCTCTTTGTCTGTGTGTTTGTGTGTTTTGTTTTGGTTTTTAGGTGTGTGCGTTTTTTCGATTCTGGGCTAGAACTGCGGGGTTCATCAATGGTGAGTTTTTGTGTATGATACTGTTTTTGCCCACCATAAAGGTAGCCACATTCCGACTTCAGGAATGCATACTGGTTATGTTTCATGTTTCTGTAGCCCACCTACCCCTGACGTGAGTTGCGGGATCTTTAACGCGCGTATTTGATCTTTCGCATATGTACATAAAGACAAAGGGAATGAAGACGCTGGCAGGTCTGACACTTGAAGTTGACATGGGGGATCGCAAAAATCCCCACCCTTAATTCACCAGATGCTATCGAGATTCGAACCTACAACTTCATGGACCCATGCAATTGAAGACGAATTCTCTTACCCACTCGACTATAGCATCTATGCTTGTTTGATTGATTGTGTGTTTGCTTGTTTGTTCACCGTTTGTGGCTGGTCTGGTTTATTTCACCAGCAAACTTAATCCCCATCGATGCGTGACTTGTTCCTTTTTTTTAAATGTCTAATTATATTGAAGTAGTGATGAAAAATATGATTAATAACACTTTGCTGGTGATGCTCGTTTCGCCTATAGTGTGTGTATGTGTGTGTGTGTGTGTGTGTGTGTGTGTGTGTGTGTGTGTGTGTGTGTGTGTGTGTGTGTGTGTGTGGTGTGTGGTGTGTGTAAGTGTGTGTAAGTGTGTGTATTGTGTGTGTGTGTGTGTGTGTGTGTACGCGCTCGCGTGCACGCGCAGGCGTGTGTGTGTGTGTGTGTTTGTGTGTGTGTGTGTGTGTGTGTGTGTTGTGTGCCTGTTTCTATGTGTCGGCGCGCATGCCTGTGTAAAATATCAACTTTAAGAAAAAGAATGATAGAAACCGTGTTCATTGTGACGCATAACGCGGTAAACAATATCGCTCACACTTCAAACGCACAAAGAGAAGATTTGCTCTATGTATGTATGTATGTTTGTATGTATGTATGTATGTATGTATGTATGTATGTATGTATGTATGTATGTATGTATGTATGTATGTATGTATGTATGTATGCATACATACCCACATTTGTGTATCCATGCGTGTGTGTGTGCGGGCGCACGCTTGTGTGTGTGCGTGTGTGAGAGAGAGAGAGAGAGAGAGAGAGAGAGAGAGAGAGAGAGAGAGAGAGAGAGAGAGAGAGAGAGAGAGAGAGAGAGAGAGAGAGAGAACTCAATGTTTTGAAATATAATACAGCAGACTGACAATGATGTTTTATGGATTTGTCTTTCATTGACAACTGATTCATTCGTGTTTATGTCGGCGGCATCACTTTTACCTTGCTCTTTATGCAAAAAAGAAATAAAAGGAATAAAAAAAAAGTCTAAACATGCTCACTGTTCACTGTCCTTCTTAGTGTTTTGTGGTGTGTGTGGTGGTTTGGGTGTGTTGTGTGTGGTGGTGTGTTGTGGTTTGGTTGGTTTGGTGGTGTGTGGTGTGGTACATGTGTGGGCTGTACGTGTATTGTGTGTTACGCACGCGCGCTGCGTGTGTGCGTTGCGTTTTTTTTTCATCCATCCATCCACCATCCATCCATCCATCAACAGACACTTGCTTATTCATAACTTTAAAGCCGGTCGCAATTTTCAGTGACATATTTTTCGACAAATTACAATTAGTCCAAAACCAACGCACGCCGCACGCACCAGCACCACGCACGCACCACGCCCGCACGCCCACCCGCACGCACGCAACCACACACACAACCCCCACAACAACACACCGGAGAAGGGAAAAAAATTTCCCCTAAACAAATAACATAAACAAACCCAGATCTAGATAAAAGACAAAGCTGGGGTTTTATGACTCAGTACCCCCCTTTTACAAGAATTAATTGTGTTTTTGTATTTTTAATAAAACGATGAGATGATGAAGATGATGAAAAATAAAAGAGATGATGATGATATTAAATGAAAATGATGATGATGAATGATGAGATGATGATGATGATATGATGATGATGATGATGAAAATAATAATAAAAATAATAGTAATAATAATAAAAATAATAATAATAATAATAATAAAAATAAAAAATAATGATAATAACAACAATAATAATTGAATAATAATGGCTTCTTTCTCTTTTTTGTACAGAAAGGTACAAAGACCACACAAACCCCAGTTTTAAACACCTATTGTTTCCTTACACCCCCCCCCCCCTCTCTCTCTCTCTCTCTCTCTCTTCTCCCTTCCCCTCTCTCTCTCTCTCTCTCCCTCTCTCCTCTCTCTCGCTCTCTCCTCTCCTTAATGTCAC
>CM060317.1:15849818-15859963 GCA_030674155.1 Stramonita haemastoma
TGTGTTTTTCCGTCACCGAGAAATAGAAAATACTTCCTCAGGGGTTTAAAAAAAAATTGTGTATGTGTGTGTGTGTGTGTTTGAGTGTGTGTGTGTGTGTTTGAGTGTGTGTGTGTGGTTTGAGTGTGTGTGTGTGAGGGAGGGGGGAGTAAAAAAGAGGAAAGCAAGTGGGGGGAAGGGGGGGAGGTTGAGTGTCATCTTCTGTGTTGTTATTGTCCCTAACTGGGCCCCCTGGCGTCGTGCAAAGGATTGGGGAGGTTGGTGGGGGGGGGGGGAGGAGATTACTTACCTGACCTAGGTACGTGAAGAAAGCCTTACTTACATACTTACTTAGTACTACTACTGTACACGGTCCTTTGGTATTGAGGCATTGTTCACACCACCGGCCTGGCCCCTGTTTTTTTCTGTACAGGTCTACTTTTTCCTTAACTAGTTGTGGGCTTGTATTGTGGTGGTTGAAGCTGGCTGTTGTGATTTATGTACTAACCATACAAGTACTACTACTGCTGCTGATTTTGGGGGGGGAGGGGGGGCGCTGGAGGGAATAGGTTGTGTTTGTGATGTGTGTCTGTTTTCTGTCTTGTCATGTTTTTGTTTTTTTTGTTGTTGTTGTTTGTTTTTTGGGGGGTGGCGTTTTGTTTCTTGTTCTCTTTCTGTTCTCTTTCTGTTCTCTCTCTCTCTCTCTCTCTCTCCTCTCTCTCTCTCTCTCTCTCTCTCTCTCTCTCTCTCTCTCTCTCTCTCTCTCTCTCTCTCTCTCTCTCTGTGCGTGCGTGCGTGCGTGCGTGCATGCACGCGTGCGCTTTCGTTTATTTCTGACCTCCCCCCGCCCCCTTCGTAAATATGACCATGGGTCCTAATATAAATCTAGTACTACTATTATATAGACCTATGTTGCTAATTTTAATTTACACTTTTTTTCAAGGTTTTAATAATTTTAAACAAATTACTGTGTGTTTAGATCTCTCCTTTCTGTTACATAATTATGCTGCTTGGTTTTCGTTGGTGTATGTTTGTTTTTGGTTTGTTTTATTTTCTCTTTTATTGGATTGCTGTGGGGAAGGGGGAGGGGTGTGGGTGTTTACGGCTAATCGCAAACAAAAACAGAAATCCGTTAACAACCATTAGCAAGCAAAACACCAAACAGAAACAAACGAGAAAAACACTTGAGTACGTTCAGTGAGTGCAAGGGGTTTTTTTTTGGTGGTTGTTGGGTTTAGTTTTTTCGGGGGGGGGGGGGGGGGGGGGGGGGGGGGGGGGGGTTGTTTAATAGGAAATCTCCACTTTCAGAGCGAAGGCAGGCAGAGTTTTGTGGTGAAAATAAAACGAGCGGCAACGAACTAACATTGGTGGCATGCTCGCCAGTTTTGAGTGGCTTGGCCGCAGTTGTTTCAGCTGTTCAAAAGTCTTGTAAATGGTGGTTTACGGTTGTTGTTTTTTATGTTTGTCCGTGTGTTCGACGATGACCTCCAAAACAGCAGAGGAGGCAGCTGCTGTTTTCAGAAATTGGGCAGAAACTTGATTAAAATGGAGAAGCCTTGCCCACAGCACACCCCCTCTCTCTCGGTCATGAGGGCTTTCGGACAGCCAGCGTTGGAGATGTTCTCCAAAGGCCAACTATCCTTCAGGGCTGCAGCACATAAGGACTGTCAGGCCTCCTAGTCAGAGTCAGAGTCAATCACTGAAGACTAATGTAAGCTGTAGAGTGGAATTCCCACCAGTAGGAAAGCCACTGATCATACAGCTTTCTTTAGGGTCAGGGAAGGTAAAACAGTGAGGGAGAGGAGATGGGCGCCGCCCTCAATATGCTGGCCCCTAGAGAAGCTGAGGTCTCTGATGCCTCGCTCCCCTATGACTGCCTAGGTTATGGGACACCTTTACCTTTTTACCTTTTATGCAAATTGTTGCTGTGTTAAGACACCGTTCCTTAAGTCAGAATGCAGCTACCTTAAAGCTTTTTACAGAGATAGAAACGGTCGCCTACACAAAATCTCACCATTGGTGAACCTCAGAGCACTAGCCAGCCGAGGAACGAAAAACAAAAATCGAGCAAAGGACCAGAAAAAAAAAACAAAACGCATGCACACAGGACTAGATGCAAAAAAAAGAAAAAAAAAGAAAGAAAGAACACGAGTGCTTATTCCAATTTCCTCGAAATAAAAGAATTTAAATATAAGAAAAAGGGAGGGGAGGGGGAATCTGGTGATCAGTTGATCAATGCCTGCACTCCCCCGCCAGTCACTCCTCACTAGGGAGAAAGGGGGTAGAAGCAAGGTGACATGACATCACTTATGAATGTTAAAAAAGAAAGACAGCGAGAAAGAATAGGTGGCATTGAATCATCATGATACACTGAGCTAGTTCAGGTTATGCCTTCGACCCTGGAGACCCCCCCCCCCCTCCTCCCCTAGCAGTCTTTGTTCCCTTCCCTCCCGATCCCTTGAAGGGACTGACTGTAGTGTTGTTCACGTGTGAACTGGTGGTGTTAGTTCTTGCAGGTGTATGTCTGTAAGGTGTATTGTCAATCAAACATCCATAGTGTGCTACTGCTTGGACCAGTTCTGCCCTTCTCTGCTCTGCCCTTGTGTATGCAATAGTACTGAAGGTTAAGGAAGTCTTTTTTTTTAATCTCTCTCTCTCTCTCTCTCTCTCTCTCTCTCTCTCTCTCTCTCTCTCTCTCTCTCTCTCTCTCTCTCTCTCTCTCTCCTCATCTCTCCCTCCCTCTCTCCTCCCTCCCTCTATTAGAAAGAAAGGAAATGAGAGATTCACAGTCAGAATTGATCATGGTTTAATGTCAATGCATGTTAGTGTGCTGCTACTTGGACCGCTCTGCCCTGCTCTGCCCTTGTACAATAGTACTGAAGGTTAATTTAAGGACTTTTTTTTGGGGGGGTTCCCCTTTTTCCCTCTCCTTCTTTATCAGAAAGAACAGAATGGAGTTTCACAGTCAGGATTGATCATGGTGTAATATCAATGCATAGTGTGGTCTTGGACCGAAAAACGAACAAAAACTAAAACTGCCGACCGCGCAGGAATAGAAGCCGTTATGGTGTACATGTGTGGGGAAGACTTTCTAAAGATGTTCAACTGGCATAATCTGACTGCACGGTAGATTTTTTTTTTGAGAGGGAAAAGCCATACAGAGAAAGGATGTGAGTCAAAGTGGAGGTCCTGACTTAGTATTTAAGTAACTGAAAACTGGAACAAGTTTCAGCTTTTCCACTTTTCTCTTTCGTGTGCATATTCATGTGCATATTCGCTTTTATAAATGTTTCTCTGCATGAATGGCGCATGTGTTAAAAAAAAGATAATAATAATAACCACCTGGGGCACAATTTCTCCCGGGAAGGGGGAGGCGCGCCAGGGGCCCCCATGTCGTGTTTCTACAAGGGTTTTATTGGAAGTAGGGGCAGAAGGAAGAAAAAGAGTCCCAATAGGCCTAGCAAGGGGCGGGCGGCTTGCCCATGTGAAGGGAAGCCTCTCTCTCTCTCTCTCTCTCTCTCTCTCCTCTCTCTCTCTCTCTCTCTCTCCTCTCTCTCTCTCTCTCTCAACGGGACAGCAAAGAAAGAGAGCAGGGGTGGCGGGCGGCCGCCCAATACAACAAGGCGTTTCATGAAGTGAAAGGCGAAGAGGCCCCCAGCTCATCAAAGAGGTATTAAACCCCTGTGCGACGACGACGGATGAAAGCAAACAGCCGTTGAATGGTCGTTGGTCTTCTGTTATTGGCTGCTTCCTGCAATGGTAGTATGGCCCCCGTTTGCCAGCCCTCTTTCCAGCCTTCTCTCCAGTCCCTGCCCAGCCAGCCTGCTTAGCTCTTTCCGCAGCTGCAAAAAAACTCTCATCCCCTTTTTACACCCAAAGTGGCTCTTGAGAGGGTTTCTTCGATCTCTCTCTCTTTTATACTTCTCTCTCCCGGCTCTCCCCCTCACTTCAAGATATTTTCTTTTTGCATTGCAAGGCTTGTTTGTAGTGGTGAGGTGAGGTGAGCGTAGTTCATTGTGTGCTTGGTACACCTGCAGTGATGGAAGTATAGTGAGTGGTCTTATACCTTGTTCCTTGTTCCTTCCCGATGTGTTTTCTTTGGTAGTAGTTCTCTCTTCTTTCAAGACAGATCCGCGCGGGGGTCGGTTTGGTTGGGAAAAGCTGGAGCTTTACTGGGGTTTTTTCCACCCCGCTTACTATACCCCCCCCCCCCCTCCACCCCACACAAGTGTTAGTCCACTTTCTGCTGGAAGTTGACACAGCTGGGATCAGGCCCAGTACTGTACAGGCCAGGGAGAAGAGGCCGCGTTACTTGTAGGTAGAGTAGTAGTTGTAGTAGGCCTAGTGGTGGTGGTAGAATATGAGCAGAGTACACACACACGGTAGCCAGGGTGAACAAATAATGGAGAGAGAGAGAGAGAGAGAGAGAGAGAGAGAGAGAGAGAGAGAGAGAGAGGAGAGAGAGAGAGGAGAGAGAGCAGGAGTTATGAGAGAGAAATTGAATCCGAATATCGTTGTTTTTTTAATGAGAGAGTTTTTAACTTAGTAGACTCTATATTCTGTAAAATATATGGCCTAGTAAGTTTGTTGTTTTTTTAACCAAAAAATGCCCCCACCCCACCCCCCCCCCCCCCCAAAAAAAAAAAAAAAAAACACTCAAAAAAACGCAAACTTTTTAAAGTATGAATTGAAAAGATTTTGTTTCCAGTTTGTTTCCGAGCGTAAGTTCATTCACATTAAAGACCAAATACTTTACAACATACCCTCTCTCCCTCCCCCTCTCTCTCTCTCTCTCTCTCTCTCTCCTCTCTTTCAATATCCAGTGGTATTCATTTCTTGTTTTTATGCTTTCTTGTTAAAAATGGATGAAATGAGTAAACAGAAACATTTTTTAAAGCTTACAGCCACATCATCCACACTTAGCCTTTATAAAGAAAATAAAGAAAGAATAGAGAGAGGGGGGAGGGGGGGAGAGTGTGTGTTGTGTGTGTGTGTGAGGGAAGAGAGAGAGAGAGAGAGAGGAGAGAGGAGAGAGAGAGAGAGAGAGAGAGAGAGAGAGATGTCACGAAAATAAAATGTCACACAAAGAAGAAGAAAAAAAACCCTGTTTATTCCGTCTATTTCAACAAGTTCGGAAAACATACGGCGGTAAGCCGTTTGCAACGTCCATCTCCGTCGCACTTTAGCTACTAGGCCTAGGTGCATGTGTGTGAGCGCGCGCGCGCAAGCGTGCGAACCGTCCGGATTTGACCTTCGCGGTCGGCTGGGCTGTAAACTTCATGAATGAAAGTGCGTGCAAGCGTGTGTACCTGGGTTAAAGGGAAGGAACGAAGCGCGACAGGACATATTATTGTGACCCGTCAGTCCCCTAGTTTCCGAAACAAAAAACACACAAAAACTTTAAAGAACCGAAAATCTGGCGAATCCGCCGCCCTCAAGGAACGAAAACCACGACATAAGGGGTGGGATTTTTTGTGGGTTTTGTGGGGGTTTGGGTTTTTTTTTTTTTGTTTTTTTGTTTTTTTTTTGGGGGGGGCGTAGAAAGGGAGGCAGAGGGGGGAGAGAGAGGAGGGTATTGGGAGGAGAGACAGGTGCGCGAGTAGAGGGAGAGGGTCCGGTAGGAGGATCAGAATGTCAGAGTGTCATCGGACAGGTATCTGTCACGATCAGAGATGTCACACGTCAAGGGAAAAAGCTCGGCGTTTTAATATGGACACGACGCCGCGCCGCGCCGGGGCCATTTCATTGGTTCACTCTTGAACTTACTTAAAAACGTTTTTTTTTCGTTCACGTGCGTGTCAGCTTCTATTCGGTATGTCCCCTGACCACACCATGATTAGAATGACAGCCCGGGGTGGGGGTGGGGTGGGGGTTAATGTGATCAGTTCATGTTCACTGTCAAGGTTGATTTCATATTGACGGTAATTTGTAATGAGAAGAAGAAGGAAGGAAAGAAAGAACGAATGAATGTAATAATGATAATAACTGAAATGATTCTGTGCATCATCAGACCTTTGGCCCGAGGCTCTTCCACTTGAGGGTACACAAATAAATATTTGGTTTAAAATGAATGTTTATTTAGAAACACACCACCACATTTTACGCAATTCAAATTAGAGCAGCAGCAAGGTAACAGCGTATAGTATACTCCACCATCAAACAAAACGAAACTTATTTGGCAAAAAAATAATGAGATACATTTTTTAATGTAGATCTAGGTCTAGATCTAAACCTTATTTGGCAGCTGAAAAAAACATTGTCTCAACAAATAGTCCTTTTTAAAACAAGTGTAATCAATAAATTAAAGGTATCAGTTCTAAAACAGATATTCAAAATTAAATAACCACCACTACCACCACCACCCCCAAAAACTCCGCACGCACCCCCCTCCTAAGTACTACGATGGATTTTATCAACCACCTTAATCGACCATTCACAGTGGACTGTCATATCAATGATAAATCATGCATTCTGTCGATACCAGAAAATGGATATATACAGATCAAGAATGCAGTCATTTTGACTTCGAGTAGCCTAGGCCTAGTCATGTTTGCAGCTATGAATACAGGAAATGATGTACTAATTGGCAGCACTGCTTACACGAATCACAAACATATTTCTTTTTTTATCATGCCACTCTGATTGCGATAATAGCGATAGCTGATGACATTTCAGTAGGCCTACATATTTTGAATTTGTTCCTTGTGGAATGTCTCGTTTTTCCTTAAACATCTGTCATTGTATTCGTTTTTTATCTAAAATATTTCCATCATTCTGAGCAGGATGTAAGAAGCTTGTTGTTGCTCAAAATAATGTACTGTAGGATTTTGTTGTGCTGTTTTTCGAATTAAACCTGTTTAAAAGCAGTCACAGACATTGTTCAGAAAAAGTAGATGTCATAGAGTGGCACCCGGAGGGGACACGATTAAAACGACTGACATGATTATTGGGATGATCCCTCTTTCTTTTCGCCCCCTCCCACTAGTGTCAACTTATATAAAGTCGTTGTTTGCGTCCATCATTCGCGATTAATGTTATACTATCGTTAGGTAAGAAAATTGAATGATGCATGATAAAATTGTGCTTTTTGATAGTAATCGCATATTTCTTTCAGATATTTCTTCACACAGAACTAATGACAAATAATATAAAAGCGATTTTGCCCATATTCTCTCTGTCTCTGTCTCTGTCTGTCTGTCTGTCTGTCTGTCTGTCTCTCTCTCTCTCTCCTCTCTCCTCTCTCTCTCTCTCTCTCTCTCTCTCTCTCTCTCTCTCTCTCTCTCTCTCTCTCTCTCTCTTCTCTCTCTCTCTCTCTCTCTCTCTTTGCCTGTCTGTCTGTCTGTGGGATGAAAAAGTATGTAAATGTTTAAGTTACTCTGTTACCCTTGAAAAATAAAGATTATTCATTCTCTCTCACTCACTCACTCACTCATCAGCTTTCATTGCAACATGTCTAAGAAGTTATTATCAAGATGTGTTGTGTGTGTGTGCGTGCGTGCGTACGTACGTGCGTGCATGTAATCCAATTAAGGCGCAGGACATTCCATGTCATGTACTCCTGATCGTTTTCATTGATGAAGGTTTAATGTTCTTGTACTAAGTGATGTGGAGGGTGAAATACTGGTGACCTTAAAGTCTGTCCGGAGCCTAAGGCTCATCAGGCCGGTGCTTATCCCGGTTTCTGTGGAGTTTAAGCGACTGAGAGTCATAGACCTCCCCCTGGATAGGACTCCAGTCTATCGCAGGGTTAACCCCCAACACAAGGTTGGTACCCCTTTTACACCTGGGTGGGGTGAGAAAATAGCCGTAAAGTGCCTTTTCCAAGGGCACAACACCATAGCCGAAAGCTGGGATCGAACCCGCAACCTTTAGATTACGAGTCCAACGCCCTGACCACTAGACTACAGCACGGCTTGGTGACCTTAAGGTGTAAGAAAATGTCCCTTGTAAAGTAGTAAAGTGAAGTGAGGAGCAACCGTCGGCACTGACCATGGATGGACAAGTAGGTCAACAATACAAAATGAATATAAGACCCAAGCACTGTTGTTTTTTTCGTTGTTGTTGTTTTGTTGTTGTTGTTGCTTTTTGTTTTGTTTTGTTGGTTTGTTTGGTGGTGGTGGTGGTTTGTTTTTTTTGGGGGGTGCCCTGTTTTTTCCCACCAGTGAAGCCCGAAACCGTGGCTGGTTTGTAAACATGTTTAATTTTTTTTTTAAATTCTAGCAAAATCATACAGTATATCTTGTTAAGTAACAACAAGCTGAGAGCCTATATTGTGCAAGAGTCTTATAGATACATTTTTAACAAACGAATGCAATGATAGAAGTTTACGAAAAAAAAGGTAACTTTTTTTATAAAGAACAAATCCAAAAAAGGTACTGAAATATGATATCATCAGTAGTTCGATATTATTGCAAGCAGAGTGACGTATTAAACAGTAATGATGCAGATGCACAAAACGAAATATGTATGACTTCAAAACTGCAGATAGATCTAAATGAAAACCAGGTGAACAGCATGACTTCACCCACACACCCCCAGCTGTCTCTACACTATAATACACATAACTATACTATACTACACTACGCTACGCTACATTGCACTGCACTGCACAGCACGGCACTGCACTGCGCTTTTTTTAGTTCTGTGAGACCACTTCTCTGACAAAAACTCCAGCTCTTTTCATCTATGGTGGTCGTTTTGTGCGCGTTGAGCGCAACAAGCCGGGCCCAGTGCATCCGACTCCGGCATGGGAGAGAATTGTTATCTTTTAAGTCTTTCTGGACCAAGAAGGAAAAAAACAAAACAAAAAAAAAGAAGGCGGTGACCAGTTAAAAATAAAAAAGGAACAAGGCTGAAACAAAGAGAGCGATAGAAAAAAGGGAATTCCTAGCACAGAATTTTCAGGAGGTGGGGAAGCTATTTGTACTGACAGCCCCCCCCCCCCCCCCCCCCTCCACCTGCAACTCCAGGGGAAAGCTTTTCTAAATCCATTTCTAGTCATGGGGTACTTCTATCCGTTTCTTTAGAACTCTGCCCCGTCTTGTACCTCCCAGAACCCTGTTTTAGAACATTAGGCTATTGGTCTTTGAAATGACGTCGAAACTTGTGACCCAGAAAGGGAGGGACCCGCCAGTCCCGTCCTGTTTGACCTACAAAAGCTGATTGGGCTACAGAAAGACCGCAAGATGTAATATTTATGTTTTATTCAGAAAACGGTATGGTTGACTTGAAAGAGCAAACGTAAACATTGTCCATCAGTGGTTTGATACAATATTGTGTTGACTTTGTTTTTATTTTCAAGGGGAAGAGGGCGGGTAGGAGGGGTCCACTCGCATAGGTTGGGAAGAAAAAAGGATTTGCGAAAAGAGGAAGGGCAGTGAACGAAAGGGAGAGGGGTGAGAGAGAGAGACAGACAGACAGAACGAACAGGCAGGCAGGCAGGCAGAGAAAACTTGAATATTTTATTGAGGGCTGTTGGATAAGCCATAGGCTTCTTTACACCAGGCCCCTAGAAAAGGGGGGGGGGGGGGGGGGGGGGGGAGAGAGAGAGAGAGAGAGAGAGAGAGAGAGAGAGAGAGGAGAGAGAGAGAGAGAGAGAGAGAGATGTCAGATCGTGTGGAGAACTGACGTAAACGTGTTTTTTTTTAATCATTGGGGCAGTAAATATACCAGTTACATCGGGCATTGCCACAGGTACCCAGGCTAAAGGCAGTATGGTATAAAAGTATCCACCTGCAGAGGAGATGGGCGGGCGGTATGGGAGATAAACGGAACCATTATTAGTCCTGCCCAGGTCTCCCGATAGGGCCTTGTCTAACGACACCCCTATATATACTACACCTACATACATACCTGAAGAGCCAAAACGAGATAGAAAGAAAGACAGACAGAGAGGAAGAAAGAAAGAAAGAAAGAGTGAAAGAAGAAAAAAGGTTACAGGGGAAAACGCAAGAACAGAAAGGATTCTTTCTACTACTACTACTACTACTACTACTACTACTGCAGAGAGCTATGTGTGTGCTTTAAAGGATAATTTTGTATAGTCATGGTTAGAAGATTTGTAAAGAAGTTATAAATGCAAATTCAATCGCTATTACAAATAGATATTTTAAAAGGGGAAAAGTTGATTAGTGATTTGCCATATATGATTTCATTGTTTAGATTCA
>CM060317.1:15860063-15867563 GCA_030674155.1 Stramonita haemastoma
AGAGAGAGAGAGAGAAGAGAGAGAGAATCAAAATTACACATTCAAGATCTCGTAATGCATATCAACCGTTCGGTGGAGTTACAGAACCACGAACAGACCTATCACACATCCCTGAAATCGGAATATGACTACCTTCATGGTGGACATCAACAACCAAAAACAAAACCAAAACAAAACAATAGCCCATACACAAAAATCCCACCATTAGTGACCCTCAGAAGCTCTAGATCATAGTCCAGACACGAAAAAAAACCCCAACAAACAAAACAACCAAAAAACCCCCAACCAGACTATGTCCCAAGGAATACTACCAGTAGTGAGTGTGGTAGGTAGGCAGGCATGGCAGAGAGTGTAGATCTCGTGGCGCGAGCTCAAAGCAGCACTAAATGGGTGTTTATGACTCCCCATAGGCTCTCAACGATCGCCCTATAGCCCCCCCCCCCCCCCCACTAGCACCCCCTCCCCCCCACCCCGACCCCCGCACCCCCATAACGACCCGCGTCACTAGCCAGTCAATGGCGCGTGATTTGTTAATTCACTCCCTGCACTTCATTTTTCTCCCATTTAGCTTAGTGCCTCCCTCCTCCCTCCCTATCTCCCTCCCTCTCCTGCTCTTTTGCTGCTTGACTGACAGATATAGTTTGGAAAAAGGAAAGGAAGGGAGTAGTGGGTGGGTGGGTGAGGTTGGATGGGGGTAGTAGGGGGTTGCGTGAGAGGGAAATGTATATGTATATTATTATTATTATTATAGGAAGCGTGTGCACATGTTTGTGTTTTTGTGTTGTTGTTGAGTGGGAAAATGGTTGGTTTTCTCACGAGTGTTGTGTCGTTTGGTTGTGGGTTGTTTTTTTTTACGCTGTTAAAGAACACAAAAACAGGAAAGAAAAGGTATAGACACACACACACATGCCAGCACGCGCGCATGCACACACTTCAAAGACACACATGCACAGGGAGAGAGAGAGAGAGAGAGAGAGAGAGAGAGAGAGAGAGAGAGAGAGAGAGAGAGAGAGAGAGAGAGAGAGACAGAGACAGAGACAGAGACAGAGAGCGACAGACATGCACACAGGCAGACACACAGAAAATGATAAGAAAAACAGACCACAACCCCCCCCCCCCCCACACACACACACACCCCACACCCAGAGAGAGAGAGAGAGGGGGGGGGGGAAGAAGATCTGTCTCCATCACTCTTCCCCTTTTTTTCTTTCTGTTCTTCTATTCTGGCTACTTTGTAACTCGTTAAGTGAGGCGTCAAAGACGTTAGAAAATCGATCAGCACCAAACCACAGAAATCAGTCTCTGTCTGTCTGTCTGTCTCTCTCTGTCTCTGTCTCTCCCTCTCTCTCCCTCTCTGTCTCTCTGACACACACACCATCCATCCGGATATCCATCCATCTATCGCCAAGCTTTCAACGGCACAGGAGGACATATGGACACAGAGATGCTTCTCTACAGATCCGCTGAACCATTCTGTCATCCACTGCCATCCCAACCACACACACAAAAAAGGGGATATGAAAAATTTAACAAAATAGAATAATTTTTTTTTTAAAAAGACAGAAATGAGAGCCTCTAGCTAACAGTCCCCCCCCCCTCCCTTGAGTCGTTCAGTTAAACATCACAGTTTATATAATACATGCTGGCTGAACGGGAATGAACAACAACAACAACTACTACTACTACAAACTACTACTACTACTACTACTACTACTACTACTACTACTACTACTACTACTACTACTTTTATAGCTCATTGGCCAGAGCACGCTGTCCCCAATCTAAGGTTAAGCAGCAATGAGCGTGGTTATCATGTGGATGGGTTATCATTTGCCCACCTTGGCTTCAGTTCAGTCCCCCAATTCACCCAGCTGTAAATAGGCACCTGGACTCTTTAGGGTCAGGGAAGGTAAAGCAGCAAGGGAGAGGAGATGGACGCCGCCCTGAATATGATCTCCCGTGGAGAAGCTGAGGTCCCTGATGCTTCGCTGCTCAACGACTGCACAGGTTATGGATACAATTTTACTATTCTACTGTAATTCAACGCAAAGTAGTTTTGAACATAGATTTCAGAAAACAAAGAAACAAACAAACAAAACCCCAGTATACTTGTACAACGACACAAAAATAATAGTAAAAAAGAGCAACCTTTGCTTACGGTTGTATCGTGTTAAGTCAATGGAACTGAAGCAAATTATACATACAATAGTGGAAATGATAACCATGCACGGTTATATTAGAATTCTGTTATTAGAACTCTGTTATCCCATAGATAACCCTGTATGGTTATATTAGAACAAAAAATATCAACTCCTTCTTGTCTAGTTTCTCTGCCTTCTTGCTCCATCCTCCAGCTTTTTTTTTTATCCCAAGAAAACTTCAAAGACAACAAGTCTCTCCCAAGCTTAAGTGGGATGCGCTGGGTATGACTCGTCAGGTGCTTAATTAACGGCAGCACAACGTATTTTCACTCATATGACAAGTCAACATTAATTGCTGTCTGAGCGTTCAGCAACAACGAAGAAGTAACAACTCGTAACAAGAAAAAAAGTAAACTCCATCTAAAAAACAGAATGCAAGGAGTTGAACACACCTCCACCATTTTTGGGGGGTCTTTTTTGACAGAGATCCGAAAAGAAACAGAAATAAATAAAATGAAGATGTCTTTTCGTCAGCTTTCAGCGTGGACCTCGCGCCATTTCCCCCATCATTGAACACAGAGAAAAGCAGTCAGCCAGCCAGCCGCACACTGAAACGTGTAAAAGCGCTAGCTTTTCACTTGAACGAAAACAAAACCACATCGGAAAAAATCCAAACAAAAAGATAAAAAACCCAACCCCAACAAACTTTTGAAAGCCAGCAAGGCAAAAAGAAAAGACTAAAGGAATAAACAAATAGTCTAGATAGATAAAGAAATAAACTAGTTAAAGAATAAATGAATAAATAGATGAAACAAATAAATGAAGAAGTGAATACTTTCACTGAGAGAAGAAAGAATGAATAAAAGAAATACAGAAGAATAATCATACGCTGCTCAGCTTAGGACTAGATCTAGATACTTTACAAGTTGGAAATAATTTTTAATCGATTAAAAAATCAATTTCTCAATACGCGCCTGTGTGTGTGTGTGTGTGTGTGTGTGTGTGTGTGTGTGTGTGTGTGTGTGTGTGTGTGTGTGTGTGTGTGTGCGTGCGCGCGTGTGTGTGCGTGCGAGCGTGCGTGCGTGCGTGCGTTTGTGTGTGTATGTGTGTGTGTGTGTGTGTGTGTGTGTGTGAGAGAGAGACAGAGACAGAGACAGAGAGAGAGAGTCAGAGACAGAGAGGAAGGGAGATGGATATAAACACATGAATAAATGACTGCACGAAATCAGAAGTTAGAAGCGCAAAGGTAGAGGAAAATCCAGTTGCCATAACACCGAGAATCCGTCTACAATCTGAGCTCTTCTATAAAAAAAACAACAACCCCAACCCAAAGTGAAGGAGACAGACATGACAGAAAGTCCAGAAGATAGGACAGAAAGACGTCAACAAGATGGTCAGAACTGGCAGAAGTCAAAGAGACAGACAGGACTGAGAAAAGTCAAGGAGACAGGACAGAGAGACAGACAAGACAGAAAAAAAAATCGACCCAGAAAACACAGAACTGACAGAACTCAAAGAGACAAGACACGTGTGCAGCTAGCTAGCCTCTCACTCAGTCAAGTCAAACGGGACTGGGTCAGTCAGCAAGTGGCATGGCCAAGTCACCACCAAGTCACCACCAAGTCACCAGGTGGTGGGTGGTGAATGCCAAGTCCTGAGACCATCTTTGCCACCACCCCCCCCCCACTCCCACCCCTATCTCTCCACGACAGACCAGCCTTGATCAATGGGAACACATCGTACTGTGTTTTCCACGAGCAAGCAAAAACTGCCCATGCTGGCTGAAAATGCCAGAACGAAGCGAACAGTGCAAATAACTGACACTGTCAATGCAGCAGTATACCGGCTCTTTCCCTGTTGACCATGGCGCGGCCCCAAGCAAAAGCAGCAGTTGTGATCGATAATAATCAGCTAAACCCACTTAACTGTACTGGTCAAGAAGTGAGGGTGGCAGGATGTATGGTTTAGATGTTCGTTCGTTATCCTGCCTGTCTGCCTAACAAGTTAAACTGTGAGGTTTTCTGTATTCTCGATTCCCAGCCTCGCCCTTTTACTTCTTCCTTCCAAGTTTTACCAAAAACACACACACAAAAAATCAAAGTGAATGTCGAAAAGTTCTTTCAGATGAGACAATAAACCGAGGCCTCCAGTGTGTGAATGAACGCACTTAAAACATCTTGCGCACACGTTAAAAACCGGTTCCGCCCTATCAGAAGAGTAGGCCACTCTGTGTCGGTTGGAACAAATGACCAAAAGAAAAAAAACCCAAATCCGCATACACACAGGTGTTGTGTTTAGACATCATCCCCCACAGTCGGAATGTGGATACCTAAATGGTTAGGGAGGGGGGGGGGGTAGGGGAAGACAGTCGCATTCACAAAAAAATCTCACGACTGGTAAACCTCGGAACTCTGGCCAAGGAACGAAAAAAGACGCACACAAAAACCCCAAACACTACTGGTCACCAAAAAGTTAGGTATCGTAGCTGTGTACCACCACCACCACCACCACCATCGCCACCACCACCACCACCACCACCACCACCACCACCACCATCCGCCACCACCACCACCACCACCACCAACCACACAGGGTCAAACATCTTTTCTCAGGAGGGAAATAAAGGTGCAGCAGGCAAGTCCTAGCTTTCTCGCTGGAAAGGATTGACAGACTGACAGACTGACTGACTGACTGACTGACTGACAGACTGACTGGCTGATTGATTAAATGGACTGACTGATTGACTGACTGAAAGACTGACTGACTGATTGTAATGACTGCCTGCCTGACTGACTGACTGACTGACAGTCAGACTGACAGACAGTCTGATTGATTGACTGACTGACTGACAGACAGTCTGACTGACTGACTAACTGACTGACTGAACTTACTGATTGATTAACTGACTGACAGACAGACAGTCCATCAGGTGGCCAGCCAGGGAAGTCCATCTCGTTGACGAAGATGGAGAAGGAGGAGGAGGAGGAAGATGAGGAGGAGAAGAAGAGGAGGAGGAGGAGGAAGCCAGGGATGTTGCGCAAAAGCCAAAGTGTGGGTAAAAGGAATCAGTTGACAAGTGATGGATGTACTGGTGAGGCATAGTGACAGCACGGAACAAGGAGGAAAAGTGAAGAGGCAGGGAGGAGATAGGAGAGAGGAAGGAGAAGAGAGGAGAGAGAGAGAGGGGGGGGGGGGGAAGAGAGGAGAGAGAGAGAGAGAGAGAGAGAGAGAGAGAGAGAGAGAGAAGAGAGAGAGAGACACAGAGAGACAGACAGAGACAGACAGACAGACAGACAGACAGACAGACAGAGACAGAGAGTGAGGAGAGAGAGAGAGAGAGAGAGAGAGAGAGAGAGAGAAAAGAGAGAGAGAGAGAGAGAGAGACAGACAGACAGACAGACAGACAGACAGACAGACAGACACACACACACAACACACATAAACACAGAGAGAGAGACAGAGACACAGAAAGAGACACAGAGACAGAGACATACAGACAGACAGACACACACACACCACACAGACACACAAACACACAGAGAGAGACAGAGACACAGAGACAGAGACATACAGACAGACAGACAGACAGACAGACAGAAGAAGAGAGAGAGAGAGAGAGAGAGAGAGAGAGAGAGAGAGAGAGAGAGAGAGAGAGAGAGAGAGAGGAGACAGACAGACAGACAGACAGAGAAGAGAGAGAGAGAGAGAGAGAGAGAGAGAGAGAGAGAGAGAGAGAGAGAGAGAGAGAGAGAGAGACAGACAGACAGACAGAGAGAACAGAGAAGAGAGAGCTGTGTCTATGTGGGTCTATTCCACATCAAGACCTCTGCCATCTTCATCCTCCATTTCTAAGCAAGCCTAGCTGTGGTGGGTCTCAAGCATGCTCTCATACTAACTAGGCTAACTGCACAGGACAAGTCTAAGAACGAACGAATACAGAATCTTTCCACTGACTGCTGCTTGCTACGCGGCATAGCGTCTTTCTGGTGCTGGTATTTCACCAAGTTTATATTTTTGACATTAAAGTCGTTATATACACATAGCTAGTTTACTTCACTGATATTTTGGAAAAAAAAGCAACAACAAACAAACCTTAATAAAGAAGTTTCTTCCGCAGTATGAATAGCATCCCACCTTTTCAAAATTTTGTGCTAGGAATTCCCTCTTGTCTATGGGCGCCGCCCTCAACATGCTGGCCCCTAGAGAAACTGAGGTCTCTGACTCCTCCACTGCGACCGCCTAGTTTATGGGATACCTTTACCTTTACCTATCCTTCTCTTTATTTCTTCCCGTTCCTTTTCTTCCTGCCACCACCTTCTTGCCTATTTTCTGCCTTCTTGGTCCATTCTCCTGCCTTTTATCTCCAGAAAGAAAGTCTTCAAAGATAATTATCTCCCACGCTGAAGTTAGATGCGCTGGGCCTGGCCTGACTTGTCAGGTGCTTAACGGCAGCTCAACTTATTTTTGCTGACACGATATTTATATTGACATTCAATTTGTTATGTACATAGCTAATTCACCTAACTTGGCATCTTTAAAAAAAGAAAACTTATGAAGAAGATAACAAAGATCAACAAATGGCAGGGGTTTGGGTGTGTGTGTGTGTGTGTGTGTGTGTGTGTGTGTGTTGTGTTGTGTGTGTGTGTGTGTGTGTGTGGTGTTGGTGTGCGTGCGTGCTGCGTGCGTGCGCGTGGTGTGTATGGGGTAGTTTTTCTTTGTGGTTTTTTTTTTTTTCTTAACCACCCAACCGTTATGAAGGAGATGAAGCGGATGACGACTTTTGTTTGGTAGATAAAAGAAACAACTCACTACTCTACTGTCTCAACAATCATTAATGACAGCAATACACTTAAAAAAAACACACACACAAAACAACAACCAAAAAAACCCCAAAATCCAAACCAAAGAGTACACAGCTCTTCAGATGAGTGACGAGAGAAGGAGAACGAAGGAGAAAGCTTCTTTCTCCTGCATGCCAGGAAGCAGCACTAGTAACCGTTACCCTCTCTATGGTAGGAGACAGGAGAAGTTAAAACGGAAGTGACGCGCCGAAGTGTGGGGAAGCCATTGCAAGAGGGGAAAGGGAGTTAACTCCTATGGACTGGAGTTGTAGGAACTGGCACAGCCAATCACTTTCCCGCCAACGTTTTTTTTTTCTCTCTCTCTCTCTCTCTCTCCTCTCTCTCTCTCTCTCTCTCTCTCTCTCTCTCTCTCTTTCTCTCTCTCTCTCTCTCTCCTCCTCTCTCTCCTCTCTCTCTCTCTCTCTCTCTCTCTCCTCTCTCTCCTTACAGTCGTGCTAGTCAGGTCTGGCCACGGTTTTAATGGGTGAAAAGATAAACTGGAGGAGGGGCTGTTCGCG
>CM060317.1:15871761-15884261 GCA_030674155.1 Stramonita haemastoma
GACCCCCGAAAGAAAAACAAGTGGCGGCGAATTTGAGCCGTGTCCTGTAATTGGGAAGCAGTGGGGGGTGGGGGTAATGGTAGTGGTGGTGGGGTGTCCTCGGGTGTGTATCCCCCCTCTCTTTCTCTTCTACCCTACAACCACCCCCCCTCCTTCCACCCCCCCCCTCCCCAACCCATCCCTCCTCTATACAACTGCTGCTAGCTGTGTGCAAGCTGATCTTGTATAGGCCTAGCTCGTCCCGAAAACTCCTTGTAGTAGGCCTAGTAGAGAGAGACAAACGATCCGTCCCTGCCGACAGACAGATTGAATGTCACGCTGAAGGAAAAGCAAGTGCCTTTGAAACGAGCTTTCAGCTGCCGAAGAAGTAGCGTAGCCTAACTAGACTAGTTTCCAAAGGGCTGATAATGCTAAAACACCACTTCACTAGACTAGTTGCGCTTGGATTTTCCACACAAAAAAAATCCTGTTCCGTTTTGTTTGTTCAAGGGCACAAACACACACATAAAGCGCAAACACGCAATCGTTCCATCTAGATCTATTATTGCCAGGGAGGTTTTTTTTTGGCGACTGAGAAAATGAGACTATGAACTGAAGAACTAGATCTAGAGAGAGAGAGAGAGAGAGAGAGAGAGAGACACAACACAACAACACACACACACACACACACAGAACAGTACATAGTCTGATCATTGCTGATGTCAAGTCGCTTCTTCCTCATACCTTGCAACACTCCTTGCTGGTCCCCAGTGACAAAATATCCGACAGTTGGCCAGCAGAAAATGGATCTGGACTGAACTCCCCAATTCCCGGCCAGACAGACGACAGGAAGAAAGAGTAACCTTCAAGTCCCTGTGTACAAGAGTGATTGCCCTTTTTGAGCCCCAACTTTGACTCGGGACTTTCTGCCTGTCATGTCCGCCTGCTCTTACTGTCATGTTGAAGGATGGGGGTTCAGTTCTTGTGTGTGTACACCTCGTGTTGCTTGCTTGGGCTATACTCCTGCTTTAGAAATTGGCACTTTTTCTTCTATTTTTCTATTACATGACTCATATTCTTGCCGCACGCGCACGTACAAAGGCATCCGCAGAAGTAAAAACAGCAACAACAAAACAAACAAAAAAACCCACCCATTTTTGTGAAATAGACTAGCCTCTGACTTATGACTCATGATTTTGCACAAATTTGGAAGGCCTGAAATTTAAAAAAAAAGTCAGCAAATCCTGTACTCCGCCCCCCCCCCCCCCCCCCCCCCCCCCCCCGCACCCTTTGTCATCTGCTAGCTTCCTACCCGCTATTTTATAGATCTACATGTGCGGGGGCAACACAGTATGCAGGAACACAAGCAATCCTTATTTGATGAGCAATTCCAACTTTCTCGTGACCAGCTGTTATTGCTCTAGTCTATGTCCCCAATCCCCCCCAAAACAAGTACAAAGTGCATTTTTTCATACTTTAAAAAATATGTGAAAATCACCCCAAAATTTTCCGACTAGCACTGTATAGAAAGAAGACACTACATGCATGACACACGAACTAATCCAGAAGTGTAACCTGGAGAAGAGGGAGGAGAACTGGTTTTATTCGCTTTGGTGTGTGGGGAGGAGAAACCGTCATTCACATTACTTCTCCTGTGTCTCTCTTCTCTTCTCCTCCCATGTTAGGCCTAGTCTCCTCCACATCTTCTCCTATCAGTCTGTATCTCCTCTACACGGCATCGGATAGGAGGAGAAAGAAAAAACAAACTGAAAACTGAAGCCACGGTAAACATGGCGGTGTCCTTCACATGCTCTCACCCAGCGGCGTGTGGGAACTAAGTGATAAGAGGGTTGGGATTGTTGTTTCTTTTTTTTTTTATCACGAAGAACACAAATAAATAATACGCATGCATATACACTTCACTCACATTCTCACGCACATACATACTGACTGACAAGCAAGCAAGCAAGCAAACACAAACAGACACACAGACGGGCAGACAGACACACAACTTTATTCTGTCTCCTATCATTTCACATAATGAAAAAATCCCCGCTGAATTAAAGAACAGAGACACAGACACAGACACAAGGCACACAGACACACGAACCCTCCTCCCCTACACACACACACACACACACACACACACACACACACACACACACACACACACACCCCACATTACATACCCACACTCACACCCACACGAAGAGAGAGAGAGAGAGAGAGAGAGAGAGAGAGAGAGAGAGAGAGAGAGAGAGAGAGAGAGAGAGAGAGAGAGACAGACAGACAGACAGACAGACAGACAGACAACAACCACACACACACACACACACACCCCCACCCACACACACACACCCCACCCCACACACACACACACACACACACACACACACACACACACACACACACACACACACACACACACAGAGAACTGACAGCTGGGGTCTTGTGATGGCGCTGTTGTGTGGAATAGATGGAGACTGCTGCAGTTCATTGTGCATCTGATGTGATTCCACCTTCTGTCAGTGCCTGTGTGGGGAGGTTTGGGATGACCATGGTTGTTTGGGGCCCAAAAAGGGATTCGGAGGCGAACAATCAAATCAGCAGGGAAAAGGCTAATCGCATTGTCAACTCCACACGGTCTCAACTGTCGAAGCATGATATGGGTCTCTGTGTGTGTGGTGGTGTGTGTGTGGTGTGTGTGTGTGTGTGTGTGTTTGTGTGTGTGTGTGTGTGTGTGTGTGTGTTTTGTGTGTGTGTGTGTGTGCGCGCGCGCGAGCGCGTGCGCATGGTGTGTGTGGTTATTGTTGTTGTTTCGAGTGTGTGTGTATTGTATTGTATTGTATTGTATTGTATTGTATTGTATTGTATTGTATTGTATTGTATTGTATGTTTGTATAGTGTGGTATGCGTGTGCATGGGCACGCTGCACGCCCGTGCGTGCGTGCCTGCGCGTGCGTGTGTGTATGCATGTGTGTATGTGCGTGTATGTATGTATGTAATGTATGTATGTATGGTATTATGTATGTATGTTATGTATGTATGTATGTATGTATGTATGTATGTATGTATGTATGTGTGTATGTGTGTATGTGTGTCCCCCTCATAACGGAATAAGCTCAGGGGATGCAAGAAGAGCTCAGTGGGTTGGGGTCGGACTTGTCTGTCACCTGAAAGCCCCAGCGAGTTCTGGTTGTTGAAAGGCTATCTGTCTGTCTGTCTGAACCTCCCCCTCCCCTCCTGCCCCCTCCCCCTGGAGTTAAACACATTGGTTCCAACTCACTTGCCCTGCAAGCAAAGAGAGCAGGAAAAAGTTTATCCAGCTATTTATTTATTTATTTTCTACATTCACTTACTCATTCCTATTTTCATTCACTTTTTAACTCCACTCTCGCTCGTTGCGGCAAGTTTGCTCAGTTTTTGTTTTGGGTTAAAAAAAAAAATCATATACAACACTATTACCCAAACATCCTGCATTCGTTGCAATAACACTTTACCTACACCTTAAAAACCTATTTTCGATTTGTGAAAAGAAATAACAATGATAAAAAAAAAACCCAAACCAGCCGACATCGCAACGCATATTCGCTCATTATGACAACAACAACACTCGTTGCTGTCTGAGCGTTTGACGACGATGAAGAAGAAGAAGAAGGAAAAAGCAGACGACAAGGTATGGATGGTTTGGGGAGTGTGGATTACAAAGGGCATACATGAGCAAACAATCTGCCACCTGGTGAAGAGAGGGTGGTGGGCTCGCTCCAGCTGGTTCCATCTGCATTGGCCAAGACAGGTGTACACACACGCACGCACGCATGCATGCAGGCACAAATACACACACACGCACGCACGCACGCACGCACGCACACAGACATAGACACAGACACACGCACGCACACACACTTGCACGCACGCGCACACGCACGCACACAAACACACATTCTTGGAAGGTTCAGTGCAATGCTCAGATGAACTCCTCAGGGAGTTCAGAGAACACCCCCCCTCCCCCCATGGGGTTCATTTATGTATTAGGTAAGTGCATACTGTTGCATACGCGAACCTAGGTTTGTCGTCTCATCTTTTAAACGAGACTAGCACCCAGCCAACTGCTGAATATCCGAGGTGTACTGGAATAGGGGATGATGAAATCTTCTTTCGAAAATAAATCCTAAAAAAAACCCTGTTCCTCCGAAAGGGATTCTTACAAACCCCTTGTCTGAAAGGAATTCATATAAACCCCCATCCGAAAGGGATTCATATAAACATCATCCGAAAGGAATTCATATAAACCCCCATCCGAAAGGGATTCATATAAACCCTTATCCGAAAGGGATTCATATAAACCCTCGTCCGAAAGGGATTCATGTAAAACCTCGTCCGGAAGGGATTCATATAAACCCTCATCCGAAAGGGATTCATATAAACCCTTATCCGAAAGGGATTCATATAAACCTCACCGAAAGTGATTCATATAAACCCTTATCCGAAAGGGATTCATATAAACCCTCGTCCGAAAGGGATTCATGTAAAACCTCGTCCGGAAGGGATTCATATAAACCCTCATCCGAAAGGGATTCATATAAACCCTTATCCGAAAGGGATTCATATAAACCTCAAGCCGAAAGTGATTCATATAAACCCTTATCCGAAAGGGATTCATATAAACCCTCGTCCGAAAGGGATTCATGTAAAACCTCGTCCGGAAGGGATTCATATAAACCCTCATCCGAAAGGGATTCATATAAAACCTCGTCCGAAAGGGATTCATATAAACCCTCATCCGAAAGGGATTCATATAAACCTCAGCCGAAAGTGATTCATATAAAACCTCGTCCGAAAGGGATTCATAAAAACCTCGTCCGAAAGGGATTCATGTAAACCCTTGTCTGAAAGGGATTCATAAAAACCTCGTCCGAAAGGGATTCATGTAAACCCTCATCCGAAAGGGATTCATTTAAAATCCTCGACCGGTAGGGATTGTTATGAAATTCTCGTCTAGAAAAGATAGATTTACTTTATTAAAGAAAAAGAACCTCTCGCCTGAAGAAGATCCCTCTTTCCGGTGAGTCAGCCAGTCACCTTTATCGATAGTCTCCCATATGAAAAGTTCCAAGATTATTTTGAACTGTCTGCCCTTTCAACAACAACAAAAAAGGAAGAGAAAAACGTAGCCTACATCGGCAACAACAATATAAGTAGCTGGCTCGGACAAACTTTCGTGGAAATTCCATCCCTCCCTCCCTCCCTCCCTCCCTCTCTCTCTCTCTCTCTCCCTCTCTCTCTCTCTCTCTCTCTCCTCTCTCTCTCTCTCTCTCTCTCTCTCTCTCTCTCTCTCTCTCTCTCTCTCTCTCTCCATATTGTGTTGTAAGATTGAAAGATGTTTCCCCCTGTGGTTTTGTGTGCATTTGTTTGTCACCGCTGTACTTCACCGTGTATTCCTATCATTATTCAGTGTATTGATCGACAATCCCCTTCATGTATGGGCCAATGGCCCTTTACGAATAAATTCTGTCAGAGTTCACAGTTCTCTCTGTCTGTCTGTCTGTCTGGTCTGTCTGTCTCTCACTCTGTCTCTTTGTCTGTCTGTCTCTCACTCCCTCTTCTCCCCCCCCCCCCCCCTCTCTCTCTCTCTCTCCCTCTCTCTCTCTCGCCTTTTTTTCAAACTGAAACTAAAGAAAACAACAACAATCACGGGGATGATAACAAAAGGTTAGCACTGCACTGCAAAATGTTAACTGACATTGAAACTGCCAGAAAACTTCAGTATTAACACTAGTCAGCCGCTGCCGTTGCTACTGCCCGTTGCTACTGCCGTTGCTGCTGCTGTAGATTGTGGTGGTTTTCCTGCTACTGCTTCTACTTCGACTAAGAGCGCTGTGTGTGTACAACATGTTACTTACGTTGCACCAACAAAGCCATTTTAAAACCTGGATTCTTCTTCTTCTTTGTCGAACGCTCTGACAGACAAAGACAGAGACAGACACAAGGGAGGGGGAATGGGAGGTAGGGGAGGGAGGGGGAGGGAGAGGGAGAGAGAGGGGAGAGGGAGAGAGAGGGGGAGAGAGAGGGGGAGAGAGAGGGAGGGAGGGAGAGAGAAAGAGAAAGAGAGAGAGAGAACTCGAACTCGAACTCGAAATGTTTATTGAGAGTAAATGGATAAGCACAAAGCTTCTTTACACCATGCTCTCACACACAAAAAAAAACAAGAAAAAACAAAACAAAAAACCCCAACAAAATCGGAAAAAAGGAAATGAAAGGAAAAACCACACACACACACACACACACACACACACACACACACACACACACACACACACACACACACACAGAGAGAGAGAGAGAGAGAGAGAGAGAGAGAGAGAGAGAGAGAGAGAGAGAGAGAGAGAGAGAGAGAGAGAGAAGACAGACAGACAGACAGACAGACAGACAGACAGACAGACAGACAGACAGACAGACAGCAGGCAGGCAGGCAGGCAGCAGAGAACAGACAGACAGAGACAGACACACAGAGAAAAAGAACTCTCTGAACTCTGAACTAGAGAGTGATGGTGCTTGCTGTCCCTCCCCTACCCCCCCCCCCCCCCTACCCCCCTTCTTCTCTCTCCCTTCTGTCTTCCTTCCACTGGGCGGTAAGTGTAATGGATAGGGCCTATCACACGGGGCGACAGAGGACAGAGTGGGCAGCGGTTCGCTCCCTTGGCAGACAGATGGCGTCGTGGCTTGGTGTGACAGGGGACAAGGCATCTTCGCCCTCTTCCTTCACTTCTGTCTTCCTTCCTTTCTGTCTTTGATTCTTCTTCTTCTTTCTTTCTTTTTCGTTTTTGGTCTTCTTCTTCTTCTGTTTCTTTCTTGTTCTTCTTCTTCTTTCTTTCTTTCTTGCATTCTTTTTCTTTCTTCTTCTTTCTTTTTCTTTCTTCTTTCTTTCTTTCTCTTTCTTCTTCTTCTTCTTCTTCTCTTCTTCTTCTTTCTTCTTCTTCGCTCCTCCTCTCTCTCCTCCTCTCTCTTCTTCTTCTTCTTCTTCTTCTTCTTCTTCCTTCTCTCTTCTTCTTCTTCTCTTCTTCTTCTTCTTCTTCTTCTTCTTCTTCTCTTTTCTTCTTCTTCTTCTTCTTCTTTCTCTCTGTTCTTCTCTCTTCTTCTTCTTCTTCTCTTCTTCTTCTTCTTCTTCTCTCTTCTTCTCTTCTTCTTCTTCTTCTTCTTTTTTCTCGCGTCTCGGTCTCTTCTTCCATCTCTCTCCTCCCCCCCCCCCCCTCCTCTCTCCCTCTCTCTCCTCTCTCTCTCTCTCTCTCCTTTTCTCCCTCTCTCTGCCGAGAGAGAGAGAGAGAGAGGGGGGGGGGGAAGGCAGAGAGAGAGCGAGCGAAAGAGAGAGACAGAGAGAAAGAAGAGAACAGAGAGAGAGAGAGAGAGACAGGGAGAGAGAGACAGAGAGAGAGGGAGGGAGGGAGACAGACAGACAAAGACACAGGACACAAATACTAGCCCCAAAGTCAGAGCAATGAGAAAACCCATTATTAATCCCTTCCCCGACTTACCTTTTTGCACCTAGCGGTCAGACAGGGACACACACACACACACACACACACACACACACACACACACACACACACACACACACACACACACACACACACACACACACACACACACACACACACAAGCTACAAAAATCGTGGGAACTAACAATACATTTAAATCACATCTCAGCTTGCACTTCTTTCTACATAGGTCTACATGTACGTTGTTGAATGTGACTCTGGAATTTCCAGCGGGCGTCTGTCACCTGTGGGCTCTCGCTCCTCTCTCCTCTCTCTCTCTCTCCTCTCTCCCCTCTCTCTCTCTCTCTCTCTCTCCTCTCTCTCTCTCTCTCTCTCTCTCTCTCTCTCTCTCTCTCTCTCTCTCCTCTCTCTCTCTCTCTCTCTCTCTCTCTCTCTCTCCTCTCTCTCTCTCTCTCTCTCTCTCTCTCTCTCTCCTCTTCTATCTATCTATCTATAATTGAGAAAATATAGTGGAGAAAACAGGTGCAGGTAACCAGTTACGATTTCACTCTCATCATAAAATTGATGTCTGTCAAAGATTCAAAAACAAAAAACCCAACAAAAAACCAATAACCCTCCCCCCCCCCCCACACACACACACGTTGTTTAATCGTGACTCTAGAAATTCCAGCGGGCGTCTGTCACCTTTGGATATATATATATATATATATATATATATATATATATATATATATATATATATATATATATAACACACACACACACACATACATAGATACATGTATATCTATCATTATAGCACGGTACCTTGCCAAGCCCTCTCCTCCTTTCTCACCTGACACTAGTCAGTGTCCACCCTCATCAAGACCTAGTAGCACTATACATGTCTTCCCACTCTTTTGCCACTTGCCATTTGTCTTCTTTTAAAGGAAGGAGTGAGAGGGAGGAGGACGACAGAGGAGAGAGAGAGAGGACGGACAGAGAGAGAGGAGAGAGAGAGGGAGAACAGGGGGGCAGAGCAGAGGGAGACAGAGCAGAGAGGGAGACAGAGGCAGAGAGGGAGACAGAGGCAGAGAGGAGAGAGACAGAGGCAGAGAGGGAGACAGAGCAAGAGAGAGAGAGAAGAGGGAGACAGAGGCAGAGAGGGAGACAGAGGCAGAGAGGAGAAGAGGCAGAGAGAGAGAGAGAGAGAGAGAGGGAGAGAGAGGAGAGAGAGAGAGAGAGAGAGGAGACAGAGGCAGAAGGAGACAGAGGCAGAGAGGGAGACAGAGAGAGAGAGAGAGAGAGAGAGAGAGAGAGAGAGAGACAGACAGACAGACAGACCAGACAACAGACAGACAGACAGAGAAAAAGGAAGGATAGAAGAGTCAGAGAGAGACAGAACGAGCAGGGTATAAAGAAAAGAGAAGAGAGATGAGTGAAGAGAGTACGACACACACCACAGAGAACGCCGAGAGTGAACCCAATTGACCCAGGTATACCTAGCATCCCAGCCCTACCTTACTTCTTCACCACGGCCCCCCCCCCCCCCCGTTGGCAGGGATAATAAAGCATAAGACTGATATGATGCCCCTGAGTTGCTATAGGTAGGTACGGTACAGTACATCCACGGGCCAGAATCCTCTTGGAAGAAGGACTAATAAAGAAGATGGTTTCTTCCATGCTGTAGACGTGCTGTTGGTTATCCTCGCGCTCGACACATGTCTCTTCCTTGTTTTATCTTATTCGACCGTAAAACAGTGGTGTGTTTTTTTGGTTGTCTCTCCGGGTTTTTTTTTTCTTTCTTTTTCTCACCTGTGTTGCCTATCGTCGCCCCCTCCCTGCTACTAATACTGTGTGTGTATGTGTGTGTGTGGTGCACGTGCGCGCACGCAGGCACACACAGAGACACAGACAGAGACAGAGAGACAGACAGACACACAGACACAAAGAATGAAATTCCGACACAGACAAAAGTAACTATATCAACAGGGCGACGGGACAGAACCCGCCCCCCCCCCCCCCCCCCAACCATACACTGTAACCCCCCATCTTCCTCAACCCCTACCTTTGCAGATTAAGTTTCCATAAATCCCACCTGGAAATCAGTACACTACAAGAAGAAGAAAAAAGAAGAAACTTTTCTCTGTAGGTAGAATCGTCCTCCCATCCCCAACCCCCCCCCACCCCCACTAACTCCCACCCACCCCTCCCCCACCCCACCCCTATCACACCACCCCATCCATCTCCCCAGTAAAAAGGAAAAAAAGAAGCACCACTTCTCCCTTCCTCTCCTCCCCCCTCTAAGTACATTTTGTCAGTGTCACAAGATAATGGCACGACATAGACATATTTATTTATACTTACCACAAAAAACGTCGCCGAGGTGTTAAAGGGAACGAAGAAGAAGAAGAAAAAAATCCTCGCTACAGGCACACCAGCAACAGCAACAGTAGTGGTAGCAGCAGGAGGTTCACAAAATATACTCCACTCTTGTCAACGAAGTTTTAGCAGTAGGAGCAGTAGTAGAAGCAGCAGGAGAGAAGAAGAGGAAGAGATTTCCGACCAGTCGGGGCAGCTGTTGCAGTTCTTCTTCTCTCTTCTCTCATTCCCAAAGGGTCTGTCTGTCCACTCCCTCACTCCTTCCTTCAAGAGACTGATATAGATATATAGATAGCTTCTTCTTCTTCTTAGCCTTGTCTTAGGTAGTCGTTTTCAGGTAAGCTGACCATCGTGTTTGTTGTCTTCAGTGGGTGTGTGGGTGATGACCATCTGAAAACAAACACACAGAAAAAACACACCCTTCAATCAACCAGTTATTTTTCTCAATGTTTTTTTTTTGGTGTTATTGTCAAGTGTTACAGAGATTGGTGGTATTAAGGTAACGCACCTGTCTATAGAAAGCGAAAAGTCCTGGTTTGAAATGTGTGGTGGTTTGATTCCTGTTTGTGCCTTAACCTTTTCCCCCAATCCACTTGACCGTGGGTGCTAGTCTTTCGAACGAGATGATAAACTGACACCCTGTGTGTAACACATATTTAGCACACGTAAAAGAACCCACGGCAACAAAAGAGTTGCATCATGCAAAATGCTGAAGAAAAAAGCTTTTCTGATTGGGAAACAAATACACATGCAGACAGAAACGAAAAAAAATAGGTAGCTCTGCACACACACACACACACACACACACACACACACACACACACACACACACACGCGCGCACGCGCGCGCGCGCGCGCGAGCGCGCGCGCACGCGCGCACGCACGCACGCACGCACGTAAAAATATGTTCCGCTTTTCGGAAGAGTAGGTCATTGTGTGCTGGTCGGAAAAGGATGACAAAATTTACAAAACTGCACACACGGGGAATGGATGTAAAAAAAAAAAGTACATAAATGCTTATTCTATTATCCTCGTAATAAAAATGAATGAAATAATAATAAAAAAAAAGAAAGAAACACACACAAAAATGATTGCAATGAATATATCTTTGAAACACAAAGTACTTGCAACAAAAATGTGATTGACAACAACAACAACAACCACAACAACAACAACAAGGAGAAGAAGCCCCCAAAAATCCTCTTAGCGAAACCACAGGTAAAAGTTAAGTTTTAGGAAACATTGAAACAAATAATCAGAGTGTGTGTGTATGTGTGTGTGTTATGTATGTATGTATGTATGTATGTATGTATGTATGTATGTATGTATGTATGTATGTATGTATGTATGTATGTATGTATGTATGTATGTATGTATGTATGTATGTGTGTGTGTATGTATGTATATGTGTGTGTGTGTGCGTGTGTGCGTGTGTGAGTGCGTGTGTGTCTGTGTGTGCGTGCGTTTGAGTGCGCGCGCGCGTGTGTGTGTATGTGTGTGTGCGGTGTGTGTGAATAACTTGGCCTTTCCCAAAAATCTTTTTTAGCAGTAATATTGTTTTCCATCGAGCGCAAGCGAAACAGAAAACACACCTTAGCACTAAAACATTTCCACATAAAAACGAAAAAAAACCAACCCAACCAACAGTTTACAAACTTTTCATAGAAAGAGGAACGTTATTTTTGTTAGAAACACACACACACACACACACACACACACACACACACACACACACCACACACACACACACACACACACACACACACCACACACACACAAAATACTCTTTTCAAACGCGATATGACTAAATGAACTTCAGCAAAACAAGAGAAAACAATTACATTTAAGTACTAATAAATAAAACACAACAGACTAATAAAACGAAAATACTAATGGAAGTTTAAATGTCAGATACAAAAAAAGCACAAAGCAAAGAGAGAGTGAGAGAGTGAGAGAGAGAGAGAGGGGGGGTGGGGGTGAGTGAGTGAGTGAGGGAGACTGAGACGGAAAGACAGAGAGAGAGACAGGGAGAGACAGAGATGGATAGATAGATAAATAGATAGAAGTAGATAGATAGATAGAGAGAGAGAGAGAGAGAGAGAGAGAGAGAGAGAGAGAGAGAGAGAAGAGAGAGAGAGAGAGAGAGAGAGAGAGAGAGAGAGAGACAGACAGACAGACAGACAGACAGAGAGACAGAGAGAGAGACAGGGAGAGAGAGAGAGACAGAGAGACAGACAGAGAGGAGAGAGAGAGAGAGGGAGAGGGAGAGAGAGAGAGAGAGAGAGAGAGAGAGAGAGAGAGAGAGAGAGAGAGAGAGAGAGAGAGAGAGAGAGAGAGAGAGAGAGACGCTTTAACGCTTTAAACGCTTTAACAATTTATTGTCATTGCCAATCTCGGCCTTTTGACAAGGGAGGTAACACAAATATCCGTGATGGAAACGTTACATAAAAAGTGACTTAAGTGAACAATACAACTAAGTTTACTGGAAAAAAAAAAGGATACTCTCATTTCTAACACACAAATATTGGCGTCATTCCCATTGCAAATCAAATACAAAGAAAGAAAACAACAACAACAACAACAATATATAAGCAAACAAAAAAATAGATACTGGTTCGGAATCGACCATCCTTTTAAATTTCATGATACAAAATATAACAACAA
>CM060317.1:15899261-15901761 GCA_030674155.1 Stramonita haemastoma
CAGAGAGAGACAGAGACAGAGACACAGAGACAGACAGACAGACAGACAAACAGACGGAGACAGACAGACAGAATTACCTGTGAGAAGAACAACATGAGAATGAAGACAGAGAATACACTGGGGTGACAAGAAACACCAGACAGTAAGACAAAGATGGAACAAAGGAGGATGAGGATGCTGAGGCCTTGTATTAAGAGGGGATAGGGGAAAGAGAGAGGAGAGAGAGGAGAGAGAGGAGAGAGAGAGAGGAGAGAGAGGACAGAGACAGAGACAGAGACAGAGACAGAGAGAGACAGAGAAAGAGAGGGGGACGGGGTAGGTGGAGATGGGGAGTGGAGGGACAGGGCAGGGTCAAGCTACGTGGGCCACAACAACAAACTCCCCACCCTGAGAGTGACAGAGAGAGGCAAAACACCGTCCTGACAAAGTCATTCGTCTTCCCCTACAGGACCTTACTACCTCACCCCCTCTCCCGCCACAACCTGCTTTCCCCATCTCCTTCCTTCCTCTCCATTCTCCCCCCCCCCTCCTCCCATATCTTCTCCCCTTGGTGACTTCTCCTCCACCCCTCTTCCCTTCCTTCCTCTCTCTTTTTTTTCGTTTTTTGTCTGGTTTTTGTTTTTGGCCCCATGGAGCTATTGTTTCGGACATGGAGGTCCATGGCTTCTGTCATCAACTGAAAACACTTCTAGAGGGACAAGGATGTAGCTCAGTGGTCACAGCGCTTGCTTTCTTCTCCCCTCAACCTGATAAGATTAAGCAGCGTTGACCATGGGATGAACGGAGGACTTGGCTTCAGTGCAGTCCCCTCTCCCCCCCCCCTCTCCTCCACCCAGTTCTATGATCAGAATATTCCCCTCCCCCACCCACCCACCCCCAAGCTAATAAGGTTAAACAGTGATGTTGAGCATGGTTGTTTTGTGGATGGATGGATGACCCCCGTTCGTGCGTCTTCGCTTCAGTACTAGATCTAGTAGGCCCATCCCTTCCACTAGTTCAACGGTCAGAGCACTTGCTCCCGCCACCCCACCCCCTTCTTCCAAAGCTAAGGTTAAGCAGCGCTGAGCGTGGCTACTTTGTGTTGAGCGTGACTATTTTTGTGTCGAGTGTGGCTAGCCTACTACTTTGTGGATAGATGGATGACTGTTCCTGCGCCTTGGCCTCAGTCAAGTCCATCCCCCAGTTCACCCAGCTGTAAAATGGGTACCTATTTGTCCTCTTTAAGGGTATACAGGGTAGGTAAAGCAGCGAGGGAGAGGATGGGCGCCACCATTAAAAAGATGCTGACCGTAGAGAAGCTGATGTCTCTGACATTTCGCTCCCCCATTATCCGCCTAGGTTTATTGGACAGTTGTACTTACTACCTATAGGCTATTCCTGTCCAGTTTTGGGCTGAAAAATCCAATTTGGTCGGTTACGACCGCTTTGGGGAGGAAAGAGAGAGAGAGAGAATGAGAGAGAGAGACGAGACAGAGACAGACACAGAGAGACAGAAAGACAGAGACAGAGACAGAGACGGAGAAGAGAGAAGGGGGGGGGGGGGGGGGGGGGACCCAAAATCAACCTACAAGTAACACTGGTCCGAATTCTATATCTTCTATGACTTTTGGTCAGATTCGAAGATATAGGCCTGTCCAAGATCATTATTTTGTCGTTAAGATCAATACTAAGTTTTTGTGATTCGCTCGACCGGATATTTTACAAAGAATAATATAGAAACCCCCACTACTGGTGATGTTAGCTGGTGTGCTTTAGATCGCTGCGGGTAATTCTACCACCGTCTTTTTGTTTTCTTTCTCTCGAATTATTGATAATTATAAAGCTTGTCAGAAAATCTTCTCTCTCTCTCTCTCTCTCTCTCTCTCTCTCTCTCTCTCTCTCTCTCTCTCTCTCTCTCTTATTCGTGTGTGAACGCACGCAGAACATCTTGCGCACACGTTAAATCCTGTTCCGCTTTTCGTAAGAGTAGGCCATCGTGTGCCGGTGGGAACATAATAATGACATTTACCAAACTGCATACACACGGGGATGGAATAAAAAAACCCACAAGAGTGTTTATCCTATTATCCTCGATATAAAAGAATAAAAATAAAAATAAATAAAAATTCATGATGATTATACAGCTTGTCCGAATGGTCTCTGCCTCTCTCTGTCCATGTTTCTCTTCCCATCCAACCTCCCTCTCTTTCTTTCTTTTTCTTGGTTTCGTTCCTCTTATATTTGTGTGTGATGTGTGTGTGTGTGTGTGTGTGTGTGTGTGTGTGTGTGTGTGTGTGCGTGCGTGCGTGCTGCGTGCGTGCGTGCGTGCGTGCGTGCGTGCGCGCGCGCGTGTGTGCGTATATACGTGTGCCTCCGTGCGTGTACGTGCATATGGGTATACGTGTGCATGTGTGTGTGTGCGTGTGTTTGTGCGCGCATTACGTGTTTTTGCGCGCATGTATGCGTGTGTATTTGTGTGTGCGTATGCGCGCATGTACGTGCATACACGACGTGAAGAAGC
>CM060317.1:15909261-15919261 GCA_030674155.1 Stramonita haemastoma
ACACACTTACAACAAACAAAAGGAAATGACGGGGGGGGGGGGGGGGGGGGTTGTAAACAGAGAATGTCAGTGTTTTAGTCAGTTGGTTGGTCAGTCTGATTGTTGGTGTCTTGTCTGTTTGTGTCTGTGTCGTCTGTCAGTCGGCTTACATAACTGTCTCTCTCGTCTTGTAACAAACCGAATTCTTGGAAGTTTTGTCAAGTCTATTGCCCTATCTTGTTTTTGTTTTGTTTTCTAAAAAAAAAAGAGGAGAGAGTAGGTAGGTAGGGCCCCATTCATAAAATCCCAGGCCATTGTACCACCTACTGTCGTCCGTCCAGTGGAATTAATTCAGGGACGTGGACTGTGCAATGCGAGGGCAGTTTATTTACTCAAGATGTGGGGGACATTGCACGCCTACCTCTGGGGTAGTCACGCGCTCACATGGCGATGCACCTCTCTGTGTCACGTAGGGTGGGTTTTTTGTTGTTGGATGTTTTATTTTTGTTATAACAGTACATGTACGGCCATTGAAAAGTTCGTTTTTCAATGCCTTGGAGAGTTCAGATTCTCTCTCTCTCTCTCTCTCTCTCTCTCTCTCTCTCTCTCTCTCTCTCTCTCTCTCTCTCTCTCTCTCTCTCTCTCTCTCTCTTTTAATGACCTTCCAGTACTTTTTTCTGTCGACCCTTCACACAGCAACTATTGTTATCTGTCATATGAGCGAAAAGGCATTGCGTCTGACAAGTCAGGCCCAGCGCATCCGACTTCGGCGTGGGAGAGAATCCTAATCTACAATGAGGTCATGTTCAGTGAGGTCAAGTTCAATGAGGTCATGTTCAACGAGGCAAAGTTCAATGAAGGCATGTTCAATGAGGTCATGTGCAATAAGGTCAAGTTCAATGAGGTCATGTACAATGTCATGTTCAATGAGGTAATGCTCAAGACAGTTCATACAGGCAAAAAGACAACACGGGGAAGATCAGGGACAACATGCTACGGGGCAGATCAGTGATCAGTTCAATTAATGAATCAACCCAAAAGTGAACTCTGACCATGAATCCAAGGTTCTGGGAACAGCCTGCATTTCTAGAGTCTTTCTCATTTCCTCCCAATGTATGCCTGTCTCATCAGCTTGGTTGTGTTTCATAGCAGTGCTATGCATTGTCATTGTTGTGCCTTTGTTCCAGCTTTTTTTCTGTGGTCCGGACAGAATGAAAAGCTTTAGCCACTGACCTTCTTGTTTAGATTATAAACATGATTATAACCGCGCAAATTTATTCTGTTTCTGGGAGACTTCTTGTTTCGATTATAAACATGATAATAACTGCGCAAATTTATACTGTTTCCGAGACTTCTTGTTTAGATTAAACACATGATTATAATCGCATTTCCTCTGCTTCCCCCTTCTAGGCAGATTTTCTCCAATCGTTTCTCTCTCTCTCTCTCTGTATGTGTATGTGTATGTGTGTGTGTGTGTGTGTGTGTGTGTGCGCGCGTGCGTGCATGTGTGTGTGTGTATGCAGATTGGTTCCTGTTCCATTCATTGTGCGGTACAAAACCCAGAGGGATATGAATGAGAAAGTTGGCAGCTGCACTGTTCAGTTTGAAAAGACTCACTGCTATCAACTCTGGAAGTAGAAATCCCCAGTAGTATGCTGACACGAGCTTTTCTTTCTTTTTTTTATAAAAATAATAAACAGCCAACACTTTCATTCTTCCCTTTCCTCCTTCTTTCTATTCCTTCATTCACATTCACGTGCAACTGGCTTACGTATACACAGTGCAGAGTCTCTGTCACGTGCCCGTGTTGTGACAGTGGAAGGCGATTGAAAGACTTGGCGTGGCCTGTGGGCCTCAGGGGTCAGTCAGGGTCTGTATTTTCTTGTCATTTCCGTCCTCCCTGGACAGTCCTCAGATTTTGGGTTGGACTGAATATTGACGCTGTTCTTTGTTCGGTTTCTATGAGCGAGCAATCCTCCTGCCTGCAATGCCTTTCTCTCTCCCCATCCCACTGCTCTTGTCAGCCAGGCTAGCTCTATTCCCTTAGAATGATTACTACAGCACTGCACCAGAGACTGTGTGACTGCACTACCCGAGTCACTGCATGATTATCAGGCTGGTTAGTTTAAAGTTAAAGTCTGTCCGAGCCATAAGGCTCATCAGGCCGGTGCTTATCCCGGTTTCTGTGGCGTTAAGCGACTGAGAGTCATAGACTCCCCCCTGGATAGGACGCCAGTCTATCGCAGGGTTAACCCCCAACACAAGGTTGGTACCCTTTTACACCTGGGTGGGGTGAGAAAAATAGCCGTAAAGTGCCTTTTCCAAGGGCACACCGCCATAGCGGAATAGCTGGGATCGAACCCCAACCTTTAGATTACGAGTACAACGCCCTAACCACTAGGCCACAGCGGCGGCTTATCAGGCTGGTGGGTGATATTTTTTCCTTATCCCTGCAAAAAATTATTCATGGAAAATAATGAGTAAAATACATTGATATCAATGTATTCTGCACGCTCGAAAAATTAAAAAAAAGAAGAGAAAAAGAAGAAAGTGTGAAGTAAAAAAAAAAAAAAAAAAAAAAGAAAAGAAAAAGAAAAGATAGATGAAAGACTTTGAATGTTATCTTTGAAAGTTAAACAAAACAGGAGAGAAGCGAAACTGGAGTTAAAGCAGTTAAACACTAACTACCACTAAACACCACACACCACACACACACACACACACACACACACACACACACACACACACACACACACACACACTGCACACACACACACACACATACACACACACACACCACACAAACTGCACACAGACACACAATTTTCACTGTAGAGATGTGGCGGCGCAGTGAGGCATGCCATGGACTCGATCCTTTTCAGTCTGCTTCCCTTTTCGCTGGAATCTCAGCTGCTTTGAGCAGTAAAGGTTCAGGTTGGGATGGCAGATTTCACGCTCCACTGTTGTTCGCCTGTGCATCAGCTGGATGCTAACTCTGTTAAAGTTCGAGTTTTGTGGGGAAGTTTGTTTCGATATCCGTGTGATACGATTGCCACTGTCTGCCCATCTCTCTCTGTCTCTGTCTCAATTCAATTCAAACATTCCATTCAAACACTATTATCTCAGAGACAGAGATTCTCTCTCTCTCTGTTTCTCTCTGTCTCTGTCTCTCGCTGTCTCTGAATTCAATTCAAACATTCCATTCTAACAATATTATCTCAAAGACAGAGATTCATTCTCTCTCTCTCTCTGTGTTTCTCTCTCTCTCTGTCTTTCTCTCTCTGTCTCTCTCTCTGTCTCTCTCTGTGTCTGTCTGTCTGTCTGTCTGTCTGTCTGTCTGTCTGTCTGTCTGAATTCAGTTCAAACATTCCATTCAAGCAATATTATCTCAAAGACAGAGATTAATTCTCTCTCTCTCTCTCTCTCTCTCTCTCTCTCTGTCTCTGTCTCTTCTCTCTCTCTCTCTCTCTCTCTCTCTCTCTCCCCTCTCTCTCTCTCTCTCTCTTTCAGATCAGATTGTGTGTTTGTGTTGTGGGTAGCTTTGATGTGTTCCTTCATTAGCACACAGATGGTAGTTCCCACTGCTGATGTCGCTGAAAGCCTGAAGTATAATCCGGGCAGTGAATAACGGAACGAGGTGATGAAGAGCGTAGCTGCTGCCGTGTGGTCAGTCAAAAATTAATTCCCGATCACGAACTTCTGATGTCCCAGAGAGAGAGAAAGAGAGAGTTTGTTGGAACAAGATTTTGATAGACTTGCATGTGGCAGTTTATTCATGTGCACGTAAAACACTCCTGCAGACACAGGGCGCTGTCTCTTGTCACGTGTCAGTATTATTATCACGTCGATAGTCAGTCAAGCTGGTCTGGAACTGGACCCTAGGGATTAAGGATTTTTATTGTCTTCTCATTTCCGCCCATCCTCTGCATGTCCTTCGGTTTGTCGGACAGGATATTCCTTCTTTTTCTGCTTGTGTTGTTGTTGTTGTTGTTGTTGTTGTTGTTGTTGTTGTTGTTGTTGTTGTTGTTGTTGTTGTTCTTCTTTCTTCTTCTTCTTCTTCTTCTTCTTCTTCTTCTTCTTCTTCTTCTTCTTCTTCTTTCCCTTCCTCTAATAATTCTTGTTCTTCTTGTTCTTCTTGTTCTTTTCTTGTTCTTTTTCTTCTTCTTCTTCTTCTTGTTCTTGTTCTTCTTCTTCTTCTTCTTCTTCTTCTTCTTCTTCTTCTTCTTCTTCTTTCCCTTCCTCTAATAATTCTTCTTCTTCTTCTTCTTCTTCTTCTTTCTTCTTCTTCTTCTTCTTTTCTTCTTCTTCTTCTTCTTCTTCGTCGTCGTCGTCGTCGTCTCGTCGTCGTCGTCGGCTGTCATATGAGCCAAAGATGCGTTGCACTGCCGTTAATTAAGCACCTGGCAAGTGTTTAGTCAGGCCCAGCGCATCCGACTTTGGCGAGAGACTGGATACCGTTCTTTGTCTTGACATTAAGGCCTAACATGAATGTGTCTGCATCTTGATGGCTACATAATTCTATACCCTATCGAAGAAACACAGAGTGGAGGTAGAGGGATGCTTTAAATGAAAAGTTGAAGAAAATGTGCCCTAGAAAACGGAGGAGAGCGGAATCATGAAGAAAACGAAGTACTTAGTTTTTATGTCTCCACTTTCATTTTAACAACTAACTGTCAAGTCCGTAGTTTAAATCTTCGAAACACACATGAGAAAGACTGCAGATGTTTGTTAAGTTCTTGGCAGCCTTAGCGTAAACGTGCTTCCGCTTAATCTCCATTTTTGTGGATTTTTGTTGTTTTGTTTTTGGTTTTACTTTTACCATGGGGGCAGAAAGCCTCATTAGTCATTGCACAGATCCCTACACACGTGTAAAAACTTTTAAAGTTTTTTTTTTTTAAAATGAAAATCCAAACCACTCTGTACTCTCATGCTGTTAATGGCCTGTCGATTGTACTTTAAACGTGTGCACCAACTGCCTCTGAGAACAACACAAAGGCCGAAACGAAGTTAGAGGAAATCAGATAATAATGTTATAAACAAGTCAAGGATAAGAACGACTGACGAACAAATGTGCACGAAGATTGCAGCTCTGAAAGATAAAGGAAACGGAGTTTTGGTGGCAGTGTGTATATATGTGAATCATGGGCTATTTTACTGAGTAAACATTTGTTTAAATTAGGAAAGAGAACGACTAAGCCGGCGTAATCGGCAGGATTGAAGCAATCTGGCAGAAACGGATTGGACTGGAACAGAGTTAATCTGACAAAACACAGACACGGCTTGGCTGGCACAGGAGGAGGAGGGATAAAGATGAGGGTGATGTTAACGCTGCACTGAACAGTCAGAGTGTCTTAGTCCTTCATAACCTTTTTCATTTTTCAACCCCCCTCCCCCTCTCCAATCCTTGTCTCATCAACATAACGATTTCTCTACAATCAGCCTTCTTTCACAATCCATTCCCTAGGCTTTGGCCCCGGCTTTGAAAGGCAGTGAACTTCAAACAAGTCCAAAACCACTGTTTAAATGTTTGTTTCGATAACCCTCTGATTGTCATTGTCCTTCTTCCCTCCCTGCCTCCCTCTGCTTTGTGGTGACTTCCCACAGCTTTGATGTCTTAATTCCAACCCGGGAGATTGGTGATGGAGATGGTTGGTTCCCAATGCCATCCTTTTTTGCTAGTCTTTTAATCTGGTAAGGGGGGTGATGGGAAGAAGAGAGCATGCTGCTGATGGTGGGTTTGTTCATTCCACTCAGGTCGATGATGCTGTGTATGGTGGTACTGTGAAGTCGAGGGAACATTGTGTTGACACAAGATTTGGGATGGAGTTGATGAATAGCCTCTCTTCATTCCCGTGCACGTGCGCAATATGTTGATGTACACAGTGCGCCATCTGTTGTGTGTGTGTGTGTGTGTCTGTCAGGCACCCATTTTTTGTGTGGCAGTGGGAAACGGGATTGTCAAGCTGGCCCTCCTGTGGCCTTAAGGGGGATCAGGGCTCATGTATTTTCTTCTCATTTCCGCGACTCATCGATAGGCATTGTAATTTTTTGGAGGGGGGGGGGGGGCGTTGGGGGAAAGGAGGGGAGGGACTACATATTGCTGTTGTTCTTTCAGCTTCCAGAAGCCATTTTTTCTTTCTGTCTCGTGCCCTGTCATCCCAGCAGCTGACTTTCTCTCATGTGCCAGAAGGTTGTAGTGTTGTGTAGTATCGTGTATGTGTGTAGTGCTGTCTGATGTAGTGCAGTGTAGGTAGTGAGTGTGGTGTAGCGGGTGTTGTGTAGTGTAGTGCGTTGTAGTGCAGTGTACTCAGAGGAACGTGTAACAACAAAGCACACTAAGAGGCAGACAGTTAGACAGTCAACCAGTAACAAACAAGTACGCAGACTGACAAATAGGCAGGCAAACAAACAGTCCCTCAGAAGGCAGACAGACAGACTGCAGGCAGGCAGGCAGTCAACCAGCCGCAAGTAGACAGACTGACAAACAGACAAGCATACCTTGAAAGACAGAGAGACAGACGAGAAGACAGACAGAAGAAGACAGCAGTCAAGTACAAGAAGAGACAGAGAACAAAGACCTAGAGAGAGACAGACAGGACAGAGAGGACAGAGACAGAGACAGAAGGACAGAGACAGAGACAGAGAAAATAACAGACCCCTAGACGACGGACAGAGGACAGAAGAGAGCAAAAATGCGGTCAGAGGGCAAAGGTAAAGGGCCAGCAATTGGCGTGACCAGGAGCAGTAGTAATGGGCCCTATAGGCCTAGGCAGAAAGCCGGTACAGGGGCAGAGGAAGAAGCGAGTGTGCATGTGGTGGTTTGTGTTTAATCTGAGTAGAGCATCTTGGAACAAAGACAGTCCACAACTCCCCTACCCCTCCATTCCCCATCATCCACACTTTCCTTATACCTCCCCCCATTTCCTTTCCTAGTGTAACGCAGCTTCTTCGTATCGCTCCCTTAAATTAATGTAAACCTGTTCCGCTTTTCGTAAGAGTAGCCATCGTGTGCCGGTAGGAACAGATGACATTTACAAAACTGCATGCACACGGGGACTGGTGTAACAAAAGAGTGCTTATTCCATTATCCTCGATTAAAAGAATAAATAAATAAAATAAAAATAAAATAAATGTTAAGACATGTCTTGCAGTAGTAGGGTTTTTAGTTTAAGGAGATGATTTTGATATAGCCATTCTTTTGCAGCTTGCAGCTTTGCTGTGAAGACGTTCGTGACACAAAATCAGGAGACACTTAAGCCGCTTCTTCATACCCACCAGGATCTTTCGCCTCGCCTTCTGCTCTGATCATTCATTCATTCATTCATTCATTCATTCATTCATTCATTCATTCATTCATTCATTCATTCATTCATTCATTCATTCATTCATTCATTCTCTCTCTCTCATACACAGTCATTATTAATATATAATATATATATATAATATATATATATTATATAATATTCCCTCCGATTCTAACAACCAACACGACCCCTAGCAACATTACATTTTACAAAAGTCCCGCCACCAGTCTACTAGTACAACAGCAGCAGCAGCAAGCAACAAAAAGACTCCCTGACTCACTCCACTCACACACACAAACACACCACACACACACATAGACACACACACACACACACACACATAGACACACACACAAACAACACACACACACACACAAAACACACACACACACACACACACACCCACACACACACACACACACACACCACACACAAACACACACGTTACAAGGTGACCACGGGGACTAATGTCCCACTGCTCTCTTATTCACTGCCACCCCCACCCCCACGCCCCCTCACACACCACACACACACACAACACACACACCCTCCCATCCCCACCCCCACATCCTCCTCTGCCTGTAAGTTCCTTCCAAAGCCCCCTCCCCTTTACTCCCTCTCTACTGGTTTCCACTGTGAATTCATTTACAAGTCAAATAATAACTCCAATAAATCCCAAAGACTATCAGAGGCCAGGCCAGAGAGAGGGAAGAGAGAGACAGAGACAGAAAGAAGAAAGACGGACAGGACAGAAGAGGAAGAGAAGGAGAGTAGAGAGAGGGGAATAATTTTTTCGAAAGGAAATTTTAGAGGGAATTGGAAAGAGAGAGAAAAGAGAGAGAGAGAGAGAGAGAGAGAGGGGAGAGGAGAGGGGGAGAGGGGAGAGAGGAGGAGTGAGGAAGGGGAGAGAGGAGGAGGGGAAAAGGAAGAGAGGAGGACGAGAGAGAGCGAGATCGAGTTTTGAACCGTATTTTAAAAGGTTGGTCGAGGGGAGAGGGAGAGAGAGAGAGAGAGAGAAGAAGAAGAGGAAGAGGAGAGATGAGAGGAGAGAGAGAGAGAAAAAGAAGAAGGAGAGAAAAAAGAGGAGAAGGGGAGAGAGAGAAAAGGAGAGAGGAAGAAAAGACGAGGGGAAGGAGGAGAGAGAGAGAAGAAGAGAGACGAAAAAGGAAAAGACAGAGACAGACGGGGAAGAGACAGAGAACAGAGCGAGAGACAGACAGAGGACAAAAGAGAGACAAAGAGAGAAGAGGACAGACAGAGGAGAGAGAAGGGAAGAAAAGAAGAGGGGGGGAAGAAGGGAGAAGAGAAAAGGAAAAGGAAGAAAAGACAGACGGGGAAAAAGGGAGAGAAGACCACCACTTTTCCAAAAGCCCCCCCCCCCTTTCCCCTTTCTTTTTTTTCCCCAAACCCTTTAAACCAAAAAAAACCCCCAAAAAGGGTTAGGGCCCCAAAAAAGGGGGCCCCGGGCCCCCAAAAAAAAACCGGGGCCCTACGGCAAAGGAGGGAAGGGGGAAGGGGGGGGGGGGGGGTTTGGGAAAGGGAAAGGGGGAAAAAGGGAAAAGGGGGGAAAAATGGGGAAAAGGGGGGAAGAGGGGGGAAGAAAGAGGGGGAAAAAAAAAAGGGGGGAAAAAGGGAAAAAAAAAAATTCCTTTTTTTTCCCCTTTTTTTTTTTTTTTTTTTTGGGGGGGGGAGAGAGGGGAAAGGGGGGAAAAAAAGGGAAAAGGGGGAATAAAAAGGGAAAAAAAAAGGGGGAAGGGGGGGAAAAGGGGGGAAGAGAAAGGGGAAAAAAAAGGGGGGGGGGGAAAAAAAAAAAAGGAGGGGAAAAAAAGGGGGGAAAAGGGCGGAAAACAACAACAAAAAAGGGAAAGGGCGGCAGGCGGGGGGGGGAAGGGACAAAAAGGGGGGGGAAGAAAGGGAAAAAAAGGAGAAAAAAAAGACCGACGCGAAAAAAAGGGGGAAAAGGGGGAAACAAAAACAAAAAAAGCCGAAGACAAAAGGAGAGGGGGGTTTGGGGGGGGGGGGGGGGTTTTGAGGGGGGGAAAATTTTCGTTTTTTTTTCTTTTAAATTTTTCCTTTTAAGGACCCCCCCCCCCTTTTTTTCCCCCTTTTTTTTTTTCCCCCCCCTTTTTTTTTTTTTTAAAAAATTAAAAAAACAATTTCCAAAAAATTTTTCAAATTTTTCCCCCTTTTTTGGGGGCCTTTTTCCCCCTTTTGGGTTTTTAAAATATGGGTGGGGGGTTCCAAATCCCGTGGTTTGGGGGGTTTTGTCTTGTTTGTTTGGGGTTTTTTGTTTTTGTGGGGTTTTTTTTTTTTTTTTTTTTTGGGGGGGGGTTGGGGGGGTTGTTTTTTTTGCTTTTGGTTGTGTGTTGAAAATAGGGATGTCGATTTGGCCGGTTGATGAATGTAGTTTAAAACCCCTTTTAAAAAAGAAAAAAAAAAAAAAAAAAAACCCCCCCAAAAAAAAAAAAAAAAAAAAAAAAAAAAAAACCCCCCCCCAAAAAATTTTTTTAAAAAATTTGTTAATTTTGAGAGGGGGGGGGTTTTAAGATAGAAATTTTGCGTTTTAATATTGGTAGGGGGATTAGAGGGAAAGGGCCCCGTGAATTATGAAGGGCCCCCTTTTTTTTAAAAAAGATAGAGAGGAAATAAGGGGGGTTTTAAAGGAAAGTTTTGGTAAAACCCCGGGGTTTAAGCGGGTTATTTTCCCCCCTTTTGGG
>CM060317.1:15939261-15941761 GCA_030674155.1 Stramonita haemastoma
TTTTTTTAAATACCGCTTTAAGTCACGGCAGATTTCTTTGCGTGAAATTTGGGCTGCTCTCCCTCGGAAGAACGCGTCGCCACAAGAACAGCGCCACCCATTATTTTTTTTCTTTTCCTGTCTGCAACTGTATTTGTTTCCCTATCAGAGTGACTGTTTTCTACAGAATTTTACCAAGGACAACTCTCCTGTTCCCGTGGGTTCTTTTACATGTGCTAAATACTTATGTGTAACCACGGGACCTCGGTTTATCGTCTCACCCGAAAGGCTAGCACCCAGACCACCACTCATGTCTAATGGCTGGGAAAAAGTTTTGAGCCCAAACGGGGATCAAACCATCGCACACTTCCGACCCGGACTTTTCGCTTTTAGGCAGTTGCGTTGGTAACTTCTAGACCACCAATTCTCCATCTGTATGGATTTGTTTGAAAGACCGAAAATAAATGGAAATTATATAAAAGCAGGAGCAGGCTAACAGAGCACTTGTGTGTGTGTGTGTGTGTGTGTGTGTGTGTGTGTGTGTGTGTGTTGTGTGTGTGTGTGTGTGTGTTGTGTGATGAGAGACAGACAGACAGACAGACAGAAGACAGAAGAAGACAGACAGACAGAGACAGACAGACAGAGACAGAAAAGACAGAGACAGAGAGACGAAGACAGAGAGACAGACAGACAGAAAACACATCACAAACACCATCACCACACACACCACCACCAACAACACACAAAACACACATACACACACAGAGTATATCCTACCCCCTTCCCCTCCTTATCCTGCCCCGTACCATTCCCCCCAAAAAAAAAACAACCACACAAAACAAAGTACGGAACACCTACAGAAAGAATAGTCTAAATCCATTACCTTCCAAAAATGTAATCTAAGGTTGCGGGTTCGATCCAGCTTTCGGCTAAGCAGTTGTGCCCTTGAAAAGGACCTTTTACGGTATTTTCTCTCCCCACCCAGGTGTAAAAGGGGGTACCAACCTTGTGTTGGGGGTTAACCCTGCGATAGACTGGCGTCCTATCCAGGGGGGAGTCTATGACTCTCAGTCGCTTAACGCCACAGAAACCGGGATAAGCACCGGCCTGATGAGCCTTAGGCTCGGGACAGACTTTAACTAACTACCTTCAAAATACTCTCCTCACTCATCGATCCTCTTCTGCCCAAGTTAATAAAATGAAATGAATCCCTCCTACCCCCCCCCCCCCAAAAAAAAAAAAAAAGAAAAAAGAAAAGAAAAGAAGAAAAGACGAGAACAGCATCAAATAAAACTAGAGGATAGGTAAGATGACCAATACGATGGAATTCCTGTAAAGGGCGATGAATAGCAAAAGGGGAGAGAAACACGAGCCAACGTGGAAAAAAAACAACACAGATTGGAAATAATAGAATTATTCACGTGATGTTAACCTTTTAGGGTTTGTCCATCTTTTCGTTCTTTCCAGTTGACTATTTTTTGGGGGTACGTATTTACCTGCACGCACCTAGATCTAGGCCTGCATGCATATAATATGCACACTCACGCATCACGCTCGCGCATGGACGTCTACAATCACCCGACCCGCGCGAGTATGTGCGCACGCACTCGCGCGCGAACACACGCACAAACACACACATACACAAATGTGTGTGTCTCTCTCTCTCTCTCTCTCTCTCTCTCTCTCTCTCTCTCTCTCTCTCTCTCTCTCTCTCTCTCTCTCTCTTCGCTCTTCTCTCTCTGTGTCTCTCTCTCTCTCTGTCTCTGTCTCTTTCTCTCTCTCTCTCTCTGTCTCTGTCTCTTTCTCTCTCTCTCTCTGTCTCTCTCTCTCTCTCCATCCATCCATCCATAGCAAGAAACTATAAAGGAGGAGAGGAGAGGAGGTTGGGAGGAGGAGAGGGGAGGATGGCCTGGAGAGGTAGGGGGGGAGAGGGGATAAGAGCAAAGGATATCAATGACAGAGAATAAGACAATAAAAAATAAATAACAACAGCAAAAGAGGAAGAGATCCTATGTCGAACACAAAAGCAAAAATAAATAAATGAAATAAATAAATAAATAAATAAATAAATAAATAAAAACTACAAAAATTGCTTTGTAACATAATGATATCATATCTGCAACTGAAAGAAGACGTTATCGTATTCCTTTATTAGGAATGAAAGGCAGACAGCAAAAAAAAAGCAACAACAAAAAATTAAATAAAATGAATAAATAAATGAATAAAATAAAACCATATACAATTGCTGTATAACATGATGATATCATATATATGCATGCAACTGAAAGAAGACGTTATCGTATTCCCTTTATTAGGAATGAAAGGCAGACAGCAAAAAAAAAAGCAACAACAACAAAAAAATTAAAAAATTAAATATAATAAAACCCACAAAAAAATTGCTGTATAACATGATGATATCATATATGCATCTGAAAGAAGACGTTATCGTATTCCTTTTTATTAGGTATGAATGGGCAAACTGGAACAAAGTAACAAAGTTAACAGACTTGTTGGTGTTGCT
>CM060317.1:15951761-15954261 GCA_030674155.1 Stramonita haemastoma
AGGAACATCAGCAGAACAGGAACGACAAAATTACAGCAGCAAAAAAAAAAAAAATGTTCCAGTAAACGGTACCTACTAGACATCTATGCAACTTTAACTAAAGTCGTTAGGACTGAATGCGCACTTGTTCAACTCTGCAAAATTTACGAACAGATTTGACAGCAAAAGGTCTTGTGTCTTACGAGAGATCTGCGATGGTTTTACAACAAAAAAAAGATATGTTAAAAATTGTCATAAAAGGTGATGATGGAGACAAAGTACAAGAGCTGTATGGGATATTCAGTTTCATGATCACGCAACCTGATCGTAAAAGAGACAGAAATAGCCCGACAAGAGACAGAAAAGCAGCAGCAGCAGCACAGCAGCAGAAGGGCAAACAGCAGATAACTGATAGCAGACAGAAAGAGCAAGCTGTCGCAGAACAGAACGACAGAAATCAGCAGGCAGGTGACAGAGAAACGCAGCAGTAGGCTAGCACAACGGTAGTAGGATTGTCATGTGGAAAGTCACTGCAACACTAGCACAGTAGCAGCAGAACAACTGCTGTTAGGACCAGGTTTGCACTGCATCTTGAAAACTGCACTTCATACAGTATGCAGATCTATAAGATTCTACCTCACTTTTGAACTGAATCCTTAAGTACAAAGTAAAGAAACTCATCTGATATATATATTAACACAAAGGCGCGTGTCTGTCTTTCTACCCACAGTAATTTTCTCTAAAATAAAAAATTCCGTAAGCCGTAGTTCGTATTTCGATTGATAGTTGCAAACTGTTTTCATGATCAAAAACGGATTCTCTTACAAGAAGGCTTTCAGACCGCTAACAGCAATTTCTGTGCATAAAAAAAATATACAGATTTTAAAACGATTATTCCAGTCTAAACGCTTCATTCAAACAAAAAACTGTGGTAACGCTTCACCGTTCAGTGCTGTTAAAATACCATCAATCCCCGAAGTCGAAACACAGCTACCTCCATGGTGGGAAAAATCGATCGCATAACCAAAATCTAACAATGGTGAACCTCGACTTTTAGCCGAGAAACCAAAACCAAAAACAATCCCAAAACAAACCCAAACCGCCAGGCATTGATTTTTTAAAAGCCACACTTGTAATCTAATTTTTTTTCTTAAAATTCAAAGGTTACAGTCAACACTATACAACCTGCCAACCAAACACTATCGCCAAGAAATCTATCAATGTTTATACCTTACCTGCAACAACAACAGCAACAGCAGCAGCAGTCAGTCAGTAAAGTCAGCGTACGTGGTCCACACAGAATCAATCAATACTCCATTCCACCTCACTCAGGTACAGTGTATGTAGGTATGTAGGTAAGGTAGGTAGGTATGTATCCACGCGCGCTACTCTCTGGGCTACGGGGTGAGCCAACACCACAGCCTGCAAGATCACAAGAACCGCCAACGCCACACACAGGAAGTGGACCGCTTTTCCTTGCACGTGCACTCACAGAACATACCCCCCTCTACTACAAAAAGACCACCACAATTAGAACCAGAACTGTCGCGCTAAAAAAAACACGGTACTCTTTTGATGTCAGAAAACTTGCTGAAATGCACGAAAACTTGTTGTTGTTGTTGTTCCTGTAACACTTCTTTGTTGTTTGATTTGCCAGTTTTTCCACACCCAAGACTGAATAAAACGCACATTGAATCCGAAGTTAGTCCTCAAGGTTTATGACGTTTGTTTTAAAGGACCACTTTAGTACATAGAAGTAGTAGTAGTTAGTAAATCACCGATTCATAAACCTGCCTGACATTGTCTACTAACTAAAAAAAATAATGTAAATGAAAAAAATAATATGACAGATTTGGGTTGAGTGAGGTCTTATACAAATCAAATCAGTCACATTGAAGAACTAAAAGAGGGAGGGAAAAGACTACAAAAAACCCAAAACCAAACAACAATAAAAAAATAAAAAAACCCAACTGAAATCAATTGTCCCCAAGTCAGTAGTGCCTTGATGACCTGTCAACTTTTCAGCAGTCCCTCACAGGCTGATAGGTTAGCGGCAAGGGAGGAAGGACTCTCCGCCGCCACCACATTTATCACCAACTTGTGAAACGTGCAAGTTCCGCTGACACTCTGAAACGTGCCTGCTTGCTTAGCGGAATAAATCACCAATCATAAATCATGTCGGGGGGGAAAGAGAGAGCGAGAGTGAGAGAGAGTGTGTGTGTGTGTGTGGGTGAGAGAGAGAGGGCTGTCAAAACGTCGTGCCGTTTTTCAGTGGCTCAATGTAGTAGTAGTAGTAAGAGTGAGTGAGAAAGTAGTAATAGTGCCTAGTAGAGAGAAAAGAACAAGCTAGATTCTCTTCTCTTTCTTTCTGTCTTCCTCTCTCTCTAAAAACTGTCAGCACGCTCCTTTAGCAAAGGCGTACGTACGTAACTGGCACAAAACTCCAGGGCAAGGCTAGGCAAGGCTGGGCGCTCTATTGCAAGCTTGCAAAGAGTGTACACGCACAACAGACACACACAGA
>CM060317.1:15959261-15961761 GCA_030674155.1 Stramonita haemastoma
AAACAAAACGTTATACATTCCTATCGCCACGCAATGGTTACTCTTCCGAAAAGCGGAACCGGTTCTTAACGTGTGTGCAAAGATGTTCTGCGTGCGTTCGCACACGGGACCTCAGTTTATGGTCTCATCTGAAGGACTTTTGGGGAGAGTGGAGTCAGTACTGATGCTGATCCAGGGGAAAATCTCCTCGAAATGGTGCTTCGGTGGTGGCTCGATCCCAGCCTCTGATCGCGAGCGTAATAATGCCAGGGGGACTTTTACCATCTTCCAGGTCACAGATTTTGCCAGGGCTTAACCTCCTCATCGCGTTTGAAGAAAGTATACGTGTGTTACAGATCTATCATTCGTGTCAACCAACATTCAGTGGGTGAGATGGGAAAAAAAAAAACAAGAAAAGAAGGAAAATCCAGCATGTAGCATACCTATCCAAGGTTGACGAGTGCGTTAGGCTGTGGAGTTGATAGAGCCGTGCTGAGCAAACTGATATGGTGTCACATAGGCCCTATAAAAAACACACCGTAAAATCATGCAAAATTACGTAATCTATATATAAAAAGTGTACAGTTATGATGATATGAACCCCTTTTAGTTAACTGATAAATAATTTTGCATGAGAAAATATTCTATTCGAAATTAGATGTCAAATATCCTCTACTTTTAAATTCTCTGTATCCGTGGCGGCCATCTTGGATATTACGCAATAACTCAAGATGCCCAACATTTACGACTTGGCCTCAACGGATTTGGATTCAGCACCCCAAAATCCTTGAGAATTATCAAAAAACCCAAATATATATCTCAGAACAGAGTTATCCGAATTTCGCCTGGACTACTAGTCTATATAAAATGTTCGCTGGCAGATACATCCTTAAAAAAAGTTAAAACAGCAGCAGCAGCAGCAACTGATAACAACATGTCAATCATTATCAGTGAAGCGGCGGAGAACAGATTAATTTTAGAAGACTATTAATATGACGGACGCTATACCCGAGTGGTGAAGACCGTCGACTTCATGAAGTCGTGGGTTCAAATCTCGGCGGCGTCTGGTGATTTAAATCTTCCAGGTCAACTTCAAATGCAGACCTGCTGGTGCCTGAATTTCCCTCGTGTATATACACTTACAGAAGATCAAGTATGTACGTTAAAGGTCCCCTAATTCATGTCACCGTTCGGTGAGTTACCGAAACACAAACATATCCAACATACATCCCTGAAGTCAGGGTACGGCTGCCTTCATGGTGGGCAAAAACGGTGGCATAGATCTACGCAAAATCTCACCATTGGTGAACTTCAAAGCTGTAGCCGGGGAACGAAAAAAAAAAGACGATAAAATTATTGGCTTTGCCTAAGTTGTAAAACTCCCACAGTAAAAAAAAAAAAATCAAATCAAAACAAAACAACTTCAAAAGATGTTGGAAAGAAAATCGTGTAACCTTCAAATTTTTGTCAAGTTTAATTAGAGTAGAGTTTTTTTTCTCTCTTCTGTCAGTCTCTACAGGAGCAGGTGCGCGCATGTATTTCATGACTACACGTGCGGGCACCTGTGCGTGTGTCTGTGATTTCCTGTCTTCTCTGCTTCTCTTCTCTCTCTCTCTCTCTCTCTCTCTCTCTCTCTCTCTCTCTCTCTCTCTCTCTCTCTCTCTCTCTCTCTCTCTTCTCTCTCTCACATACACACACACCTCCGGATGAGACTGTAAACCGAGGCCCCGTGTGCGACGTTAGACCCTGTTCCGCTTTTCGTAAGAGTAGGCCATCGTGTACCAGTGGGAACAAATGACAAGATTTACAAAACTGCATACACACGGGAATTGATGCTAATAAAAAAAAAAATGCACAAGAGTGCTTCATCCACGTATCCTCGATAAAAAGAATGATACAGTGAAAAATTATATGAAAGTGCATGCATACGGGACTAGATCTAGATGAAAAAATACACGAGTGCTTATTCCATTATCCTCGATATAAAAGAATGAATGACAACATACACACACACACCACAATGTACACCGCTCAAGCACCCAACCTGCTTCACCCCCCCCCCACACACACACATACGCGCGCGCGCGTGCGATGCACTTACACACCGTGAATCAAAAGAAACATAATTATTTCACCCCGGTGGCAGGAAAATAACCCAAAACACAACAAAAACATTATCAACAAACACAATGGAAAAAGAAGAAAGATTATGCCAACCCACACGAAAAAACGTTTCAGATAAAAATCAACTGGTGGCTATTATTGTGGCTTGGCACACGCGACTCATTTTACCAGGGTCGGTCAGAAACTGTGTTAGCTAAGGGGCTCCATTTTCTGCCAATCACGCACGCTCCGTTTGCCGCCATTGCTGTTGCTGCGAAGCTGCTCTTCCGGTGCTTCCTAATTACAACCAGGATGGAGAGAAATGTGAGATTTATTTGGCTTCTAATCCTAGAAAAGAAGATGCTGTCTTGCATGAGGAAGGTGCATGTTTAACACGACTTGGAGAGGGATGGAATGA
>CM060317.1:15966761-15972059 GCA_030674155.1 Stramonita haemastoma
GCTGCACTTGTGGCGACGCGCTCTCCCGAGGAGAGCAGCCGAAATTTCACGCAGAGAAATCTGCTGTGACATAAAGTGGTATAAAATATAAAAACACAATGCACACACTGTATAATGCAGTTTATTGCATTGCTTTTCTTTATTCACACATATCCTCAGAAGTCGGAATGCAGTTACCTTCACAATGGTTAAAAGACGGCGCATGCGCAATAATTTCATCATTGGTGAACCTTGGAGCTCTAGCCCTAGGAACAAAAAAAAAAAAAGAAAAAGAAAAAACGAAATTCATATGTGCCCTTGGCAGTTCTTGTTTGCAAAAATGAAAAAGAAAAAAAAAGAGAGAAAACAACTGAAAAGAGAGAAGGAAAAAGGTTTGTCTTCGTGCTAAAAGTTGTATGAAATCATGCCACGTTATGTGCGCACACTGACTATGCCCTCTCACTGCCTAACAATGAACAGCCCCCCCCCCCACTTACCCACCCCCTCGTCTCTCCGACCCCACCCTCCTCCTCTCCAACACGCGCGCGCGCACACACACACACCACTGCACACACACACACACTACACTACACTACACTACACTACACTACACTACACTACACTACACACAGGAAGAAAATCCTCAATTGTTTTAATTTTTTCAAGAAAGGTTGATATTTGTCTTTGAATGTTTAAGAAGTCAATTTTCTTGATTCTTTTGTGAGGGCAGGGTGAAACAAGATGTGTAAACTTAATCTTTTACCATCAATAAAGATCACTTTGACTTGACTTGACTTCACACACGCTCGCGCGCGCGCGCGCGCGCGCACACACACACACACACAACACACACACACACACACACACACACACACACACACACACACACTACACTACACTACACTACACCACGCACACACACACATACTACACTACACCACACCCACACCACACCACACTACACTACACTACACTACACTACCACTACACTACACTACACTACACTACACTACACTACACTACACTACACTACACATACACACAATACACACACTACACTACACTACACTACACTACACTACACTACACTACACTACACTACACTACACTACACTACACTACACTACACTACACTACAACACACTTCACCACACACACTACACTACACTACACTACACTACACTACACTACACTACACTACACTACACTACACTACACTACACTACACTACACTTCACCACACACACTACACTACACTACACTACACTACACTACACTACACTACACTACACTACACTACACTACACACAGGAAGAAAATCTTCAATTATTTTAGTTTTTTCAAGAAAGGTTGATATTTGTCTTTGAATGTTTAAGAAGTCAATTTTCTTGATTCTTTTGTGATCCAATCCAATCCAAAGCCTTTTATGCCTTCTTGGCATGTAGGGCAGCAACAAAGGTTCTCCACTCCTGCCTGTCTTGGGCCAGTTTCTGAATGGTTCCCCAGGAGTGTTGGAGGGTCTTCAGCTCTGTTTCTATTGTCCGACGCCAGGTGTTCTTGGGTCGTCCTCGCCTGCGTTTTCCGTCTGGTGTCCAGTGGAGGGCTGTTCGGGCGATGTTCCCTTGTTCCCGTCGGCTGATGTGTCCTATCCATCTCCATCGTCTTTGCATAATGATGGTATCTATATTTTCTTGGTCGCAGCGGGCCAGGAGTTCTTGGTTGGAGATGGTCTCAGGACAGAAGATGCGCAGTATTCTCCTGAGATTCTTCGTGTGGAATGTAGACAGTTTGTTAATGTCATTCTCAGTCATCCTCCAGCATTCTGCCATTCTTTTGTGAGGGCAGGGTGAAACAAGTTGTGTAAACTTAATCTTTTATCATCAATAAAGATCATTTTGACTTGACTAACTTGACTGCACACGCCCGCGCGCGCGCGCGAGCGCACACACACACACACACACACACACACACACACCACACACCACTACACCACACTACACCACACACAACACACAAACACACACACACACACACACACACACACACAACACTACACTACACTACACTACACTACAGCACACACACACACATACACTACACTACACTACACTACACTACACTACACTACACTACACTACACTACACTACACTACACTACACACACACACACACACAACACACACACACACACACACACACACACATACACACACACGCTACGACACGACACGACACGACACGACACTACACGACACTACACTACACTACACTACACTACACTACACTACACTACACTACACTACACTACACACAGGAAGAAAATCCTCAATTGTTTTAATTTTTTCAAGAAAGGTTGATATTTGTCTTTGAATGTTTAAGAAGTTAATTTTCTTGATTTTTTTTGTGAGGGCAGAGTGAAACAAGTTGAGTAAACTTAACCTTTTACCCTCAATAAAGATCATTTTGACTTGACTTGACTTGACTTGACTTCACACACACTACACTAATACACTACACTACACTACACTACACTACACTACACTACACTACATACACCACACCACACACACACCACACCACACCACACCACACCATACACCACACACACACTACACTACACACCACACACACAACACACTACACTACACTACACTACACTACACTACACCTACACACACTACACCACACACACTCACACACACACACACACACACACACACACACACACACACACACACCACCACCACCACCACCACCACCACCACCACCACCACCCACACCACACACACCACACGTCTTGTTCTTTACGTAGCGTTGGTGCCACCACCACTAGGCCCACAGGTGGACAGAGTGTTACAGGATGTTGGTGGTTCACAAACATTTGTGCTCAGTATATATACACTCTCTTGAGGAGTCGGGAGGGCTGTGACGTCTTGCTATCGCGTCAAAGTCAGGGACAAATCTTTGCTCTTTTTCCTCCGTTTTTTTTTTCTTGGGATAGAGAAGGGCAGTTGAACATTGGTTGAGTAGGGGGGACGTGGATTGAGGGGTGGGGAGGGGGGTGGGGGTGAGGGGGTGGAGGGATGCAGGGCAGGTGGGAGGGAGGGAGAAGTTAGTTAGGGCATGTGGATTCAATGTCGGTGTTAAAACAGGCTGGTCGAGTTCAGGGATGGCGAGCACACACACACACACACACACACACACACACACACACACACACACACACACACACACACACACACACACACACACACACACACACAGAGGGACGGGATAGCCTGGTGATCAGAGTTATGCGCTCGTGATCTGCTGACCCGGGTTCGAATCTCATTCAAGAGGATTTTACTCCAGGAGTTAACATCTGTACCAACTCTACTCCCTCCAAAAGTCCTTCGGATGAGACTATGAGGTCCCCTGTGAGAACTCACGGAGAACACCTTGCGCACACATTAAAACCTTTTCCGCTTTTCGTAAGAGTAGGCCATTGTGTGCGGTTGGGAACGGATGACAAAATTTACAAAACTGCATACACACGGGGTCAGGATGTAAAAAAAGCAAGTGAGTGCTTATTCCATTATCATTGAAATAAAAGAAAAGAATAAACACACACACACACACACACACACACACACACACACACACACACACACACACACACACACACACACACACACACACAGTACAGAAGAATGTTGGTGTTGATGTAGTAGAGGCCCCACACCGGGCAGAGGGAGGATGCAGGTGGGAGCAAAGGTCAGCTGAATGACAGCACTTGCTGTTGACCATGGACACCACAGTGATTCAACTTTGACCACAGCTGATTTGATTTAATCTGATTTATTCTTTTATATCGAGGATAATGGAATAAGCACTCTTGTGCTTTTTTACATCCAGTCCCCGTGTGTATGCAGTGTTGTAAATGTTATCTGTTCCCACCCGCACACGATGGCCTACACTTACGAAAAGCGGAACAGGATTTAACTTGTCCGCAAGATGTTCTGCGTGCGTTGGCACACTGGGCCTCGGTTTAAAGTCTCATCCGAAGGACTTTTGGGGAGAGTGGAGTCAGCACTGATGTTAACTCCAGGGGGAAAATCCCCTCGAACGGGAATCAAACCCGGGTGGTCAAATTGCGAGCGCAATGTTCTGACCACTAGGTTATCCTCTCCCCCAAGTATGTAGGTCTTAATAAAAGATTGTTGATAAAAACTGGGGTTTTTTTTTGGTTTGTTTTAGGCTTTTTCGTTCATCGCCTAGAATTCGCGAGGTTAAAGAATGGTAAGGTTTTTGCGTACACGACCAGTATACCAGCCCACCACGAACGTAGCTGCATTTCAACTTCGGTGTGATGTACGCTGGGTATGTTCGTGTTTTCGTAACCCACCGAAAATTGATACGAATTACGGGATACATAACTGGCATATTTTGATCCTCTGCATGTGTATATACACGAAGGGGAATGCAAGTAGTGGCAGGTCTGCACCTGAAGTTGACCGGGGAGATGTTAAAAATCCCCACCAGACGCCGCCGAAATTCGAACCCAGGACTTCATGGACCCATGGGATTCAAGTGGAACAGTTTTAACCACTTGGCTATAGAGTCCATCAGTTTAGGAACTAATCTGAAGTACAGAGGATCAAGTTTGTACCCAAAATGTACCAGCAACATCACTTGTCGTGGGTATATAAAAAAAGGTAAAGGTGTCCCATAACCTATGTGGTCGTAGGGGAGGGAGGCATCAGAGACCTCAGCTTCTCCAGGGGCCAGCATATTGAGGGTGGCGCCCATCTCCTCTCCCTCGCTGCTTTACCTTCCCTGACCCTAAAGAGGGCAGGTACCCATTTACAGTTGGGTAAACTGGGGGACTGTATTGAAGCCAATGCGCGCAAACGGTCACCCATGCAACTGGTAACCAGGCTCGACGCTGTTTAACCTTGGCTGAGGAAAACGAGTGCTCTGACCACTGAGCTATCCTGTCCCCTGTGGGTATATGCCTGATTTTCGATTTTTACACGACACTAATAAAAGCAACATACGTGACCAGCCGCCATGGCGCAGTGGTTAGCGCCTTGGATTCCGGACTGGAAGGTCGTGGGTTCGATTCCCATAAAAGTCATAGGGATTTTACGGGCTCCAGCCGGCTCTTACCCAGAGTGAGTGTGCTGTGGGTTCAATGGGAACTCTAGAACCACACAGTCGAGCTTCATCCACTTTACTGATGGAGTTTGAGAATGTTGCTCAAATTACCTGACCAACACTGCTAGTGTCTGTTGTATCTCTAGGGCCCTGTTGATGCCGGGATTATATTATGATAGTAAT
>CM060317.1:15972159-15990689 GCA_030674155.1 Stramonita haemastoma
AGAGAGAGAGAGAGAGAGAGAGAGAGAGAGAGAGAGAGAGAGAGAGAGAGAGAGAGAGAGAGAGAGAGATTGGCAGGGAAATGTTCTGGTGTCCATAGAATGCCACCTAAGGCTACAAGAATGTCAATTTGCCGATCATTTTTGGTGTGTGTGTGTTTGCATTTGTCCGTCACTTCTGTGTACACACACACATGTACTTAATGTCATGTGATGTAACCATGTGTGCATGCAATCACCAAATGAATGACAATCTATCCTGAGAGCATTATAACCCCCCTCTCCCTAATACACACACATAATGATAATAATAGTGCCACTTTCATAACTCAATCAATAACTATCAGAGCAAGGACCACAGGCCAAAGGTGAAAGCCCAGACATTATTATACAGAGACTACCAACTAAGAGACTTGGTCAGTGCCCACACCCTCCATTCCTTCTTGCTGACACAGGGTAGGCAAACCAACACAGCCAAAGCCACTGCCCACTGGCTAGCTGTCTGTCCACTTTCTGTTTGCTTGACCCCTGACCAACCGACCTCATAGACAAGTGGTTAAGGCCGTTGACTTCAATCCCATGGGCCCACGAAGTTGTGGGTTTGAATATTCGTGGCATAGTGTGGAATTTAGGGTGGAGATTTTTTTTTTTTTTTTTTAGAACTCCTAGGTCAACTTCAAGTGCAGGCCTGTCAATGCCTTAATTTCTTTTGTGTGTATATACACAAGCAAAAGATCAAAATATCACGTTAATTTTCACGTCAGCATTCGGTGGGTTACTGAAAAACACAAACGTATCAAGCATAAGTCCCCGAAGTTGGAATGTGGCTACCTTGATGGTGGGCAAAAACAGTCCCATATGCAAAAATCTCAGCATTGGTGAGCCTCAGAGCTATAGGAGAGGAGCACGCGCACATACATACATACACACGCACGCACACACACATACACACACACACACACACACCACACACACACACACACACACACACACACACACACACACACACACACACACACACACACACACACAAGAGCAAAGACTACTGGCATAAGGGTAAAAGCCCAGACGTTACTATCATGCAAAAACAAACAAATAAGAGAATTGGTCAGTATAATACCCACACCACACCATTTTCTTCTGACCAGAAGTTTGCTGACAGACAGACAGACAGACCAGAAGCCAGCCTAGAGGGCAGGGCAAGCAAAACCAACACAACCAAAGCCAGAGCTCTCTATACATAACAGGCTAGCTAGCTGTGTCTGTCCACTGTGTGTTTGCTTGATCCCTGTAGGCTGAGCCTGCCTACTGGCCATGGCACGTCACTGCCCAAGGTTACAACACAAACTGCCCCCTGGGTCCCTCCAGCCAGCCACTTGACCAGCAGGGGTCAGTCTCCTGGGGTCCACTGCTGCTGTGTGCAGGACGCTGGAGGTGTTGGCTTGTAGGCCTATTGCAGGGGATGGTAGGTTTGAGAGCCCTGGTTGTAGGACTCCGCTGTATGTTGTCACTTGGAAGGAATGTTACAGAGGGTCTATGTCTCTGTCTGTCTGTTGGTTCCACTCTCTTTCTCTGTGTTTCTGTCTCTGTATCTCTCTCTGTGTCTCTCTCTGTCTCTGCCTCTGTCCCTCTCTCTGTCTCTCTGTCTCTCTCTCTGTCTCTCTCTCTGTATCACCACCTCTCTCTCTCTGTGTCCCCACCTCTTTCTCTTTCTCTCTGACCTCAGACGGTAGTGTAACACAAATGGATATCCATATAATGGAGGAAGATGATGAGTTTGAGCCATGGATTAATGGTTCTCTCCCAGAAAATTAAGTTATTGCTGGTATCCAACATTTAAAAACAGGAAAAAGTGCTGGTCCAGACAAATAATAGGCAAAATACTAAAAAGAAGGGTCAACTCATTTGTTATTTTCTACCTAATTCAACTTTTCAACAACGTTTTTGAAAGAGGTGCATTCCCTTTAGAGTGGACTAAGCCTATAATCATTCCTGTCTACAAAAAAGATGACAGTACTCAGACAATTATCGTGGAGTAGACCTCAGAAGCATTGTCAGCAAAATATCTACTTATATTTTTTAATAAAAAGTTAAATAGATGGGCTGAAGAGACTGAAAAACTAATTGAACAGCAAGCAGGTTTTCGAGCAAGTTATAGAACTACGGGTCATATATTTATTTACCCTCTAGTTTATAGTTTAAAAATACTTTCAATCAAATAAAAAACTATTTGTAGAACGGCGTTTGATTCTGTAAATCGTAATATCTTCTGGACTGTTCTGCGTAAAAAATGGAATAAACCTAAATCATATATGGCACTAAGGAGTATTAATAAATCAGTCTTGACATATGTGTGTGCAAAATATGATTATTCTGAATACTTGGAATGTCCGACAGGAGTGAAGCAGGGCTGCATTTTAAGCCCACAATTGTTTTGTTTTTAATAAATAAATTGACCCTTGAACATCAAAAAAGAAAGAAAGGAAAACAAGGTATTGAAATCATCTCAGAAGCCATTGAGGTATTTTTTTACTACTGTTTGCTGCTGACATGATTCTTTTGTCTAACACAGTAATAGGTTTACAAAAACCAACTAAATGTACGAAAGGAAGAGGCAGATCAGAGGGAAAAGGGAAAGAAAGAGGGAATTCCTAGCACAGAATTTCCAGAAGGTAGGGATGCTATTTATACCGATAGGTCTCCTAGCATCCCCACGGGGAAAAACTGTGAAATTAATTTCAAGATCGTGCAAGAACCGATCAATCCTCAACATCTTATCCCTTGTAGTTTATCAGTCAGCAGTCTGTTCTTTACAACTGTCAACTGATTACACAAGATACCCCCCCCCCTCCACACACACACACACACACACACACACACACACACACACACACACACACACACACACACACACACACACACACGCACGCACGCACGCACACACACACACTGAAACACACACACACACAGAGGCACACACAGAGGCACACACAGAGGCACACACAGAGGCACACACACACACACATACACACACACACACACACACACACACACACACACACACACACACACAATCACACACACCACACACACACACACACACACAGACTTCAGTTTGTCACAACAATTGCCTCTGTCCTCAAACACTCCTCTCGTTCCTGCTGCTGACTTCAAAAGCCCTCAATCTGTTTGTTGAACGTGCGTGGCTGTTCCTTTACGTCACTGTGTTTGTTAGCCGGCGTACGGCAGTGCTGCAAGCGTCTTTTATCGCAGCTCCTCTTCTGCTGCAGACAGACAGATGCCCAGCTCAGCAGGTGATGCAACCCATGGACAGCTTAATAGGTTAGGGATGGTTAGTTGAAAGCAATCTCCGTGGCTGCTGGCGTTATGGGAACGCTATTGCACACTCTAGGCTGGCCCCTGCCCTATGCCAAATTACGTTCCCCAGAGAAAGTATGTAAAAGAGCTACAGACTAAGTTGTAGTTGTCGACAAATTACCAATAACATGATACCGAGGACATTTTTTATATTATATCATGTAACATAGCCATGGTATTTATCTTTAGATTCCCTAAGTCGGAAGGAGACTACCTAAATGGTGGTGGTGGTGGTGGTGGTGGTGGTGGGGGGGGGGGGGGGGTAGAAAGATCCTATATGCAAAAATCTCACCATTGGTGAACCTGGGAGCTCTAGCCCAGGAACGAAAAAAACCACATCTTTCCATAAAGAAGAGTGACATATTTTTTTTTACAGCCAACAGGAAAAGGGTTATGTGAAAGTCAAAGACATAATATACTTCTAGAAAAGTGCTTTTTTGCAAGCGTATCACCAATGCTTACAATGCAAGGCAATTTTTCCCCTGAAGAAATAGCTCTTACTTGTTGCTTACTCATTATATTCCACTTTAAGTTATGTTACACACAACACAGTGTAGTAAGGTTTTGCTTCAGAGTTTGTAAATTTATGCAGTTTGTGACAAGATTTGGTGAAAATACAAGTTTTCCAATATAATGATACTGAACCAATGGTGGATCTTTGTTGAAAAAAACCTCTCTGCTTAAAAGTCTAGACTTCCTATTAACAAATCGTTCTATGCCTGTGGTGAGTGTGTGCCAAAATCCTTCGGGGTTGGAGGTTCAGGTCTTTGGAGGAACGTTGTGGTCACCACCCGGGGTGGAATTCTCACTCACATTAGCTGTGCAACTGAGCTATTGCTGTCGTTAGTGGGGGGCTTAGTAGGTGGTGTCCTGTGTGTTACCTCAGAAGAGGCACCACTGAACACCACCAAAGTGACCCAGCAGCAGTGCAGGGCCCCTCTGACTGGAGGCCCAACGGTGGTCTGCGATACTGATGGACTCCCTGTGCATGGACTTGTGTGACCCTGGGGATGAGACATGACGAATCTGGGTAAGACTGGGACAGAGAGATTGAAATGAGCTGGGTAGGAACAGCAGAACAAGAACATCACAGAAGATGAGGCGAGAGAGAGAGAGAGAGAGAGAGAGAGAGAGAGAGAGAGAGAGAGAGAGAGAGAGATGAGAGAGAGAGAGAGAGAGAGCCAGGTTTTTAAAAATATTTTCCATTAACCAAGGGGTAGTTATATGCATGAGAAGCTTAGCGATCTACGTTTTACTTTATATTTCTACCTCTTTTCATTCTATTCTTACACGCACGCACGCACGCACGCACGCACATACACACACACACACACACACACACACACACACACACACACACACACACACACACACACACACACACACACCACACACACACACATACACATATACATACACACACACACACATCTATTACATGTTGGGTCAAGGTACATCTCATTGTGTGTGTATATTCCAAATTACGCCAGTCTTCTATTACATCAGTCTATTCATTATCTCTACATGGCTTATACGTACCTAGGGGCTGCTGGTGTCAGCGGGAATGGCAAGACGAGACAAGTCTGTCTATATCAAACGGTGGAGGATAATGTTTTTATGTAACGGTAAATCTCGATAGTTTTGCAATGTTATCCAAAAAGGTAACTCCTTCCCCTAACCCCCTCCCTCCAGAAAACCCCCCACCAACCAACCAACCAACCAACCAACCAAAAATAATAACATAAAAAATCAATAGCATGCACATGACAAGGACATGGTTTATGGTCTCATCCGAAAGACTAGCACCCACACCACAACTCACGATCTAGTAGATGGGGGAAAAGTTTCGGACATAAAACGGGATCGTACCCTAACCCAGATCGAATCCGGACTTTTCGCTTTCTAGGCAGGTAGGTGCGTTACCTCTAGATCCCCGAACAGAACAGAAAGAGCAGCATCCCATCACCAACTGGCTTCAAGATGTGGGAGGTGAGTCTTTGACTTTTCTCAGCGAAGCTGACATGTTTATTTGTGTTTGCATTTCAGCCCCTTACCTACTATATAATAATGACCGACTTCTCAGGTGCAGCAAATCAGCAACAGCTCTTAAAAACAAGCAGTTTATCAACACCATCCTTACTGTCACGTTTCCCCCCCCCCCCTACCCCCTCCTCCCCAAGCCTCCCCCCTTCCCTCCTACATTTCCGTGATAACCCTCAAAGAGGCGGGTACTCAGAATGATGAAGAAGCTATGTTCCACCTTTCTAAAGTCCTGTTTGTGTGACGTTATTGGTAATACCAACATTTCTTTCAAAAACCGATTAAGAATATATATATTTTATACCACTTTATGTCACAGCAGATTTCTCTGCGCGAAATTCGGGCTGCTACAAATGCAACTCCACTCATTATTTTTTTTTCTTTTTTCTGTCTGCAAATGTATTTCTTTCCTTACCAGAGTGACTTTTATCTACACAATTTTCTAGGAACAACCTCTTGTTGCCGTGAGTTCTTTTACGTGTGCTTATAATGTGTAACACAGGGGACCTGGGTTTATCGTCTCATCCGAAAGACTAGCACCCATACCACTACTCATGGTCTAATGGATGGAGGGAAAGTTTTGGGCCCAGAATTCTGTTGTAGAGAGCCACTCTGATAAGGAAAGAAACATAGTTCAGACAGGAAGAGGAAAAAAAAGGGTGGCGCTGCTCTTGTGGGATGTGCTCTCCTTTGGGAGAGCAGTCCTATTTCACACAGAGAAATCCACCGTGACTTAAAATGGTACACAACACAATAGAATAAATACAATACAATATAATACAAAGAGAGGGATAGAAAAGAGGGAATTCCTAGCATAGACTTTCCAGAAGGTGAGGGTGTTATTTATACTGACAAGCTCCTGGCATCTTTGTGGGGAAACAGGAATTCTACCATTTTGGCCAGTAGAATGATCAATTTTTTCTATATGTGGAGGGCAGGAAATTGTGTGTGTGTGTGTGTGTGTGTGTGTGTGTGTGTGTGTGTGTGTGTGTGTGTGTGTGTGTGTGTGTTCATTTTTTATTTTTATTTTACAAGCACGCCTGTGGGTTTTTTTTACATCCAGTCTCGTGTGTATGCAGTTTTGTAAATCTTGTCATCTGTTCCCACTGGCACACATGGCTGTGTGTGTGTGCGTGGGCCACGTGCCTGCGTGCAGTGCGTGTGTATCTGTGTACGTGTGTGTATGTTGCAGTGACGTCACTCTAAACTGATTTCAGGAGGATAGAACATATAGGGAGGAAAAGAAGTCCCACCATGACAGGGGAAGTCATCAGTCACGCATGAACCTATGGCACGTGCAAAGTCAGCAGAGCGAAGATAAACACAGTCATCAACTGCTGAGGCAGTCAGCGCCCACATGAAAAGACCCTGTAAACCTCTGACACTGCCAGTATAGTAGGGTTACACTCCTGTTTTAGCTTAGGGGGTGATGTAGTATCTTCTACAGAGTGCTAGTCAGAAAAAAACAACTTTTGGTGATTTTCACAAATCTTATTTTTTTAGAGTATGAAAAACATGCACTGTGTACTTGCTGTTTGGGATTGAGGACACAGAGCAATACCAGGTAGTCACAAGAAAGTTGGAAATAATCATCAAATGAGGAGTGCTTTGTGTTCCTACAGTGTTGACCGTGTGCAGACATACTGGGGTTAGGAAGGTAGCAGTCAACGATGGACTGAGGGGGTACAGTGTTTTCTGAAAAATTAAAAAAAGCATTTCAAAGTACCCAATTTGTACAAAATCACAAGAACTTGGATTCAGAGATTAGTCTTTTACAAAGAGTGTGTCCCCCCCCCCCCCATGGAAGCCTTAGTAGGTGTGGTAGGAATGCAAGAGTAATCATAGGAAAAGAGATGGAAAAGTGCCAAAATGTAACCTTGGTGTGTAGCCTACAAACAGACTCTGTAGTACAGTCAGCCACAGTGTATACAATATCACTCAATATAATACAAAACAACACAATACAATATTATTTAAACACCACAGGATACAAGTACAATAAAATGCAATATGAATACAATGCATTACAAAATGATACAAAACAATACAAATACAACACAATACCACATTCTTTTCCCAATACCCTGCAGTCTGTCTCTCTGTCTGTCTGCCTGTCTGTCTGTCTGTCTGTCTGTCTGTCTGTCTGTCTCTCTATGGGTTGCATAATTATTTTGTTGTCATCCTCCAAAGAAATGAGTCATGATATTCAGTATCATTATATCATAGTCACTATATTTATTTGTAAGTATATATACATAAGGTGCTGACAAGATACAATATTGCCATAAGCCAAGGATTACAGCATATTGTTTGCATGAAACATTTGATTCATTTTGTACAATTAATTGTCATTTATTTTGACATAAGGATATTGTACAGGTGCCTTCAAAATCGGCCAGTAACCTTTCTGAAAAAAATATTGGCATTTGCATCTCTCTCTCTCTCTGTCTCTGTCTCTGTCTCTCTGTCTCTGTCTCTGTCTCTGTCTCTCTCTCTCTCTCTCTCTCTCTCTCTCTCTCTCTCTCTCTCTCTCTCTCTCTCTTAATTATCTGAACCACACCACCTGAACACCAGGTTGCTGTTTTTTGTTTTAGGTCTACTTGACTCTTTTTCTGAAGTAGGCCTACACTTAATTTGATCGAGTTTTTATACCACTGTGTGTTATATGTAGAGTGATTTTGATTTTGATCTTGATTATACTATTGTGTCATATGTAGAGTGATTTTGACTTTGATTTTAATCCTTCTTAATTCATTCCATCCCCAATCAAGTGCTAACATTCCTCCCATATTAATAATCTCTCTTCACCAATCTTTGCACTCATTAATAACTGCTTACCAAACTACCTGTATTAGATGCATCCAAGACACAATACCTGGCCCTCCAAGAATGGCTTACGAATTTGCCACCTAAACATAAACCATGCGATTAACAAAATGGAAGATATATCAACACTCATCACAAATCAAGGCAAACCATTCCACATACTAGGGCTTTCTGAGTCAAGACTCACCGAACATATAACCGATGCTGACATACACATTCCAGGTTATAAAATCCTGCGGAAAGATCCACAAAAGCCAAAAGAAACAGGTATCTTAATCTATATTAGTGATTCTGTAACATTCAAACATCTGCCCGATCTAGAACGTCATGAAATAGAATCTATCTGGATCGAAGTTTCCATGAAAGGTACACGGCCTGTTATGATGGGGTTCTGTTACAGGAATCCAAGTGAAAGAACAAATTGGATAGACAAATTTGACTCCATGATAAATGAAGTCCTACTTGAATCTCGGGAAATAATCTTACTGGGCGATTTCAATATAGACCTAACAAAAGTACATAATCAATGGACCCAAGTTATGAATTCACTCAATCTTCACCAATTAGTTAAATCTCCCACAAGAGTCACATCAAATTCAAACACGTTAATTGACCACATCTATGTATCAAACCCAGAAAACATCATAGAAACATGTGTCCCTGTCTACAACTGCAGCGATCACTACCCAATCTGCGCCACATGGTCAAAAAAAGGAACAAAAATTCCCAAACCTGGCCATAAAACTATAACCTATCGTTCCTTTGCAAAGTTTAATGAACAGCTTTTTCTCATAGACTTATGCAACTCCACACTCTCAGAAACCTTCAATACTACTGATCCAGACTTAGCCATTGAGTTCTGGATAAAAACGTTCACTGAAATCTATAACAAACATTCTCCATTTAAAACCATTAGGATCAAACACAGCCCCAAACCGCCTTGGCTCACAAAGGAACTAGAGGAAGCATGTTATCTTAGAGACCTTCTAAAAGAACACAAATATTATGATGAGTCAAAAAAAATTAAGAAACGCCATAATCTCACAAAAACGGCGTGAAAAAAAGAAATATTTTCAAGACCTACTATCTTCCAAACAAAATTCAAAGACTGTATGGCGAGCAATAAATCAAATAACAAACAATCAATCAACTCCTAAATCAAATGTAATCAAAGACATCTCCGCCGAAAAGCTTAACAACCACTTCATCAATGTTTCTCACAACGTAATTAGTAATGATAACTCAGAGTCCAATGATCTTAATGAATTAAAACAATACTGCCAAGAAAAGCATATTCCTTCAAAACTTCACATACCTTTCATGACTGTCTCAGAGGTCTACAACTATCTGACTCAGCTCAAACAATCAAGAACGCGTGGTCTTGATGGAATAGACAGCAGTATATTAAAATTATCAGCTCCAGTTATCACAGACACCCTAACATATATATATAACCTCTGCCTTGATAAGAACTATTTCCCCAACGCCTTCAAATGTTCTAAAGTAATCCCCATCTACAAGTCTGGCGATACTTCTGATCCTTCAAACTATAGGCCCATCTCCATTATACCGATCCTTTCAAAACCACTGGAAAAACATATGAATAAACACTTAGTCCGTCATACAGAAATCAACAACTTACTTCATCCTAATCAGTCTGGATTCAGAATAAAGCACTCGTGTCATACAGCACTGACCAGTCTTGTAGATAATTGGCTATCAAACATCAATGACAATAAATTTTGTGGAGTATTATTTGTTGATTTCAAAAAAGCATTTGACACAATTGACCACAAACTTCTCCTTAAAAAGCTAAACCTGTATAACATTTCTACAAAAACCCTAGGACTACTCGATTCATATCTTACAAATAGACACCAGTGCGTCTCAATAGCTACATCAACATCCAAACTAAAGCCCATTCATTATGGAGTACCACAGGGATCCATATTGGGCCCTATTCTCTTTTCATTATACATTAATGACCTTCCTCTACATATCAATTCCAAATGTGAACTATTTGCAGATGACACAACCATACATACGAGCCATAATGACATTGACTATCTCACAACCTTATTACAAAAAAGCACTGACGACCTTGTCAAATGGACTGAACTGAACCACATGTCTATCCATCCCCAAAAAACAAAATGCATGCTTATCACTACCAGACAAAAGCGACAAAATTTATCACATAAACTATTTCCAATTCACATAAAAAAGGAAGCAATCGAACAGACCTCTCACCACAAAGTTCTAGGAGTGACAATTGATGAAAATCTCAGCTGGTTCTACCACATATCTCACCTATGCAAATACTTGTCCAAAAAAGTCTACCAGTTGATTAAAATTAAACACTTTCTCGATTTCCATTCAAGGAAACTGTTTTTTCAAGCTTATATACAATCCTCAATAGACTATGCTGCAACCCTGTGGGACTCTGCCAGTGCAAATACCATGAAACCATTACTAAGTCTGTATAAACGTGGTCTCAAACTGGTCCTTCTGAAGAAAACAACCTTGCTAGAAGGGGATTATACTCAGTTAAATATCCTTCCCCTACACCAAAGACTAAAATATAACAAAGGCATCATGATGTTTAAGATACTGACAGGAAATGTCCCCACATCCTTAAAAGACAAATTCCCAATGAATCATTCCAGAAATACCGTAAAGCCAAGTGTCCCAATCCCAAGAATAGACTTGTTCAAAACTAGTTTACTATACTCAGGCCCTACGCTATGGAACTCCCTCTCTGACTCAATTAAACAGCATCAATCATTAACAACATTCAAAAATCACCTTCTAATCTACTTGATGAATCAAAAATAACAGACCACACTTCCCCCCTCTCCAACTATCTGCCCTCTCCCTCCTCACTTCTCTCTGATTATGATGATCTCATGACTATAATCATAAGACTAAGTGAGGTGTGTGTGTGTGTGTGTGTGTGTGTGTGTGTGTGTGTGTGTGTGTGTGTGTGTGTGTGTGTGTGTGTGTGTGTGTGTGTGTGCGTGTGTGTGTGTGTGAGCTGGTTTTTTTGTTTGTTTGGGTTTTTTTGTTCAAAAACTTGTGCTTTATGGGACTTATTTTGATAATAGATGGTGGGATTGATGTTTTCAGTCATTTTACCTCATCATATTCCCATGTTTGCTCTTTAATCTTGCGCCTTTTTTTTGTGTTGTTGTTGTTGTTGTTGCTTTGATTGGTTTTTGTTTGTTTGTTGTACTCAAATCAAATTGTTCATTGATTCTTACTTCATATTTTTGTTTCTGAATGAGTGCCTTTTTATAACATTACCTTAATATTGTATCTCTGTCTTATTTCTTACCTGTTGTTGTTCTTTCTCATCCTTATCAAAATCTTATGTTTTATGGGACATATTTTGATGACAGATGGTGGTGGATTGATGTTTTCAGTCATCTAACCTCATCATATTCTCATGTTTGATCTAGAATCATTGCGCCTTTTTTGTTTGTTTGGTTGGTTGGCTTTTTTTTTGGTTTTGTTTTTTTATTTTTATTTTTATTTATTTACTTATTTATTTTTATTATTATTATTATTATTTTAAATTTTATTTTATCTAATTTTTTTTAAGATATTTATTTATTTATTTATTTTTTGTTTTGTTTCTTTATTTGTTTGTTTGCTTGTTTATTATCCAAATCAAAATCATCACTGATTCTTACTTCTTATTTTCGTTTCTGAATGAGTACCTTTTTTTTTTTTTTTTTTTTTTTAATAACATTACCTTAATATTGTATCTCTGTCTTATTTCTTACCTGTTGTTTGATACTTTGTATGATTTGCTCTTGGTAATTGGATCATTATAATTGTTCTTGTTTTAGTTGAGGCTGTCTTTTTATCTTGATGTTATCCCTGAAAGGGGCGGGGACTGGATGTAAAAAAGCACATGTGTGCTTATCTATTATCCTCGAATAAAAGAATTTTGCCTTGCCTTGCCTTGCCTTGCCTTGTCTCTCTCTCCCTCCCTCCCTCCCTCCCTCCCCCCTTCTCTCTTTCAAGGAACCTTCGATATCTCCAGGATCTGTCTGGGACATCCACCTCGACCCACCACCCACCAGTTCCCCAATGGCCACTAGGGGGTTTCCAGAGCTGCTATACTCCACTAGCTGATCGCTGACTTTCTGGTGCAGAAGCTCCGATGTAAAGTGAATAGATCTATCTGATCCATACCCACTCTCTTCTCCAGCTTTCAGTCAAAGATATGATACTCCAGGGATCAGGATGGTATACTTTATCTTCTTCTTCTTCTTCATTGAACACTCAGACAGTAACTATTGTGGGTCATATGAGCGAAAATACGATACGCTGTTGTTTTAATTTTAAACGTCTGACAAGTCAAGGCCAGAGAATCCGACTTCCGCGTGAAAAAGAATTTGTTATCTTTTTAAGTTTTTCTTTAAAAAAAAAAGGGGGTAGGAGAATGGCGCAAGAAGAAGAAGGTAGAAAATAGAGGAGGAGAAGGGTGACAATGACGAAAAGGAACAAGGCAGAAACAAAGAGAGGGGCAGAGAAGAGGGAATTCCTACACAGAAGGTGATGGTTCTATTTAAGATGGGGGTTCTATTTATAGTGACAGGCTCCTTGGTATCCCCACAGGAAGTGAGGATCTTATTTAGTTTTGACGGCCATATTGGATTGTTTCCATGGCAACAGTGTAGAAAACTGAGTAATTCTTTGATTTTTTAGGCTTTACAAGTGATGCCCTTTCAATATGTGACATAACTTTTAACATGGGCTTGTAAACAAAATGTCATCAGTTTCGACTCCCATGTCTCACCTTAAGTAGGTAGCACTCCTGTCCACTTGAAGAACATGGCCTGCTTTTGTTATTGCTTTGTAACCTTGTAGTGGAGCCATAGGTGCGCGCCACGTGTTTGTTTTTAGAGTGAATGTTTGTATTGCTTTGTGTGTTGTTTTGTATTGTATTCTCCGTGGGTCTGTCAGCATAAATAACATCCCTACCTTCTGGAAATTGTGTGCTAGGAATTCCCTCTTTTCTATCCCTCTCTTTGTTTTGTTGTTGTTGTAGATGATGGAATTGATATACTAGTGGATACTTTTGTATTTGGTACAATTTGATAAATTACGTTTTGATAAAGTGCAGGTATTGGTATTTTTTTTATGTATTGTCTTGTAGTGTGTCCCAGGCAATGGTTGCATATTGTTCTGTGTCATCCTTATGTGATAAACGTTTTTTTCCTCTTTACTTTTTATGTACGCTCGTAATGCACATGAATTTCTGTTTTTTGAGATAATAAAATGTTTCAATTGAAAGCTGGATCACTTGTTTCTGTCAGCAACCCACCTGATCTGACTGGAGTTACAGGATCTTTAACCTGTGTATTTACACAACCAAGAAAAGGGGGTAAGGCAGTGGCTGGTATGCTCAAAAATTTGTCTGGGAGATTACGAATCAAAATCAGTGGTGACGGAGGCTATAGCCCAGGGATTAAGATCCTTGGACTTTCAATCCCATTGGTTCATGAAGTCGTGGGTTCGAATCTCGGTTCAGTGGCGTCTGGTGATTTAAGTGTGGGGATTTTTTTTTTTACAGTCTTTCAGGTCAACTTCAAGTGCAGATCTGCCAGTGCCTTCTGCCCTGTTTGTGTGTTTACACACGAAGAAGATCAAATATGTATATCTATTAAAAATCCCATGTTTCATGTCAACGTTCCTAAGGTTTCAGAAACATGAACATACCCAGCATACATCCCCAAAGTCGAAATGCGGCTACCTTCATGGTGGGCAAAAACAGTCGCATTTTATTATGGAAAATCTCACTATTGGTCAATCTCGGAGCTCTAGCCTAGGTATAGGAACGTAAAAAAATACATTCCCAACCACCCGATAAAAAAAACAAAAACAAAAACAAACCCATCTGAATCATCGCATCTTCAAAGAATTTAGAATGTCAGCAATATCCAAGAACTTTCTCTACGTATGTGCTGAACTTTCTGTTTCCTGACTGATTTTTGTTGTAAAGTAGGACTGTTCGTGTTGCATAAAAATATCCCTTGTGCTTGTCTAGAAAATGAAGCTGATTTTTCAAGAACACCCCCTCCCCCCAATAACTATACACACACACACACACACACATACACACACACACACACACACACACACACACACACACACACACACGTGCGCGCGCACACACACACAGGTATGCATGTACACACATGCTTGTTTGCACACACACACACACACACACACACACACACACACACACACACACACACACACACACACACCACACACACAAACACACACCACAACACAACACACACACACACACACACACACACACACACACACACACACACACACACACACACACACAGAGTTATCAAAACACTATCGGAACATAACCCAGGTTTAGCCTAGGGTTAAATAAATCAAATGTAAGTTGAGAAGGACCACGCTTGCTATAAAAGATAATACTTAACTGCCACACTTGACTTGACTTGCAAGAGGAATTTCAATTTTTTTTCTTTAAGCTGTGTGGTATCTTAACGATTGTTATCATTTCATGGATCCGTGGTCTAGGAGGTAACGCGGCTGCCTGGAAATCAAAAAGTCCCGGTCGGAGTGTGCAGTGGTTCGAATCCTGTTTGGGCCAAACATTTTCCCCCCAATCCATTAGACAATGAGTGGTGGTCTGGGTGCTAGTCTTTCGGATGAGACGATAAACCGAGGTCCTGTGTGTTACACATCGTTATTTGGCGCACGTAAAAGAACCCACGGCAACAAGGGGGTTGTCCCTGGCAAAAATCTGTGGAAAAAAGCCTCTCTGATAGGGAAACAAATACAGTTGCATGCAGGAAAAAGAAGAAAAAATAATGGGTAGGCGCTGCACTTGTGGCGACGTGCTCTCTACGGGGAAAGCAGCCCGAATTTCACGCAGAGAATTCTGCTGTGACATAAAGTGGTATAAATACGATAAATATGATATAAAATATAAAATAAAATATAAAATAAAAACTGTCCATTCAGTCATGGGTTCCTATCCCGGCAGTGTCTGGTGAATTAAGGGCAGAGAATATTTTTTTACCATCTCCCAGGTTAACGTCAAGTGCAAACCTGCCAGTGCCTTATATCCCTTCGCGTATATTATTACACATACAGAAGATTAAATATTACGTTTATTAAAGATCCTGTAACTCATGACAGCATTCAGTGAGAGGGTTACAGAAACACGAACATACCCAGCATACTTCCCTGAAGTCGGAATGCGGCTACCCGCAAGGTGGGCATAAAACAGTCGCATACACAAAAAATCTCATCATTAGTGAACCTCGCCAACTCTAGCCGAGGAATAGGGAAAAAATGCCATGAAGTCAAAGTGACATACATCTACAGCTTCTGTAATGAACAGGTAAGGAAAAACAACAACAAACAACAACACCCATTTCAGGTTCCTGAGGAGGCTTGAAGAATCTAGCTAACACATCTGACCTTGTCAGATACGTGTCAACGCTACCCACTCAAAGCATGGGTAACTTCCAACTAATTAAAGGAAGAAGGCCACACAGAGTGCCCCCCCAAAAAAAAACACAAAAAAAACAGAAACAAAAACAAAAAAACAAAAACAACCCCCCCAAAAAAACAAACAAACACCTCCAACAAAAAAACAAAAACCTACCCCCCCCCCCCAAAAAAAAAAAAGAACCCCCCCCAAGCAAAAACCCCAACCCAACAACCCCCACCTCCTAACCCAAAACCAGACAAAAAACAACAAAAAAAACTACCCTGATACTTATGATTAAAAGAAAAAAGGTTGTTTATGATGTGGCATATTTTTTCGTTGTTTTTTTTTGTTTGGTTATATTTTTGTTTATGCTTTTTTTTGTTTGTTTGTTTGGGGGTTTTGTTTTTACTTTGTTTGAAAGTTATTCTCATTAGTCAGTGATGAAGGGAAGAGAAAGAGAGAGAGAGAGAGAGAGAGAGAGAGAGAGAGAGAGAGAGAGAGAGAGAGAGAGAGAGAGAGAGAGAGAGAGAGAGGAGGAAAATGCAAAACAAAGCTAATCTTGTTCAGCTATCTGGAAGTTAACTCAGCGCTGTGTGTGTGTGTGTGTGTGTGTGTGTGTGTGTGTGTGTTGTGTGTGTGTGTGTGTTGTGTGTGTGTGTGTGTGTGTGCATCCTGTGTTTAGGCAGCAGGTGTCAGTTTTGTAAAGTTTGGATGCAGTCCATTGAAGCAGAGATTGTTGTGACCCCCCCCCCCCCTCTCTCTCTCTCTCTCTCTCTCTCTCTCTCTCTCTCTCTCTCTCTCTCTCTCTCTCGATAATTGTTTACATACTTTAATTCAGCTTAAGAACAGGACTCCAGCATACCCCAGCCAAGAAAGCATTATTGGGCCCACAAGCAAGGTGCTGACAGAGCCCAGTCATAGATACACTGATCGCCACACACATGGATGTGCTTGTGCATGCATGTATGTGCACACAGGAATGGATGGATATACACAGATACAAGCATACATAGATATGGGCACACTCACAAACACAGGCGCATGTGCACACACACACTTGCGTGCATGCACATGCACACACACTCACACAGAACATCTTGCGCACACATTAATCCTGTTCCACCTCTCGTAAGAGTAGGCCATCGTGTGCCGGTGGGAACAGATGACATTTACAAAACTGCATACACACGGGGACTGGATGTAAAAAAGCACAAGAGTGCTTATTCCATTATCCTCGATATAAAAAAATGAATAAAATAAATAAAAAAAGAGATAAACACACACACACACACTCAAGCATGCACCACACACGCACGCACGCACAGACGCACACACTCGCACACTTTACAGTGCAGTTGAGTACAGTAGAGTGCAGTACACTACACTACACTACACTACACTACACTACACTACACTACACTACACTACACTACACTACACTACACTACACTACACTACACTACACTACACTGTTGCACGAGATGAAAGAAATCAGATTCAATTTTTTTGTCCATGTCTTGCACTTGTGGGGTAGTGCATTTACAGTGACAAAGAAAAATATGAAAATATTGTCGGCAGCAGCAGCAGCAGCACCACCACCACCACCACCACCACCAGCAACAACAAAAGTAACAACAACAAACACCATAACTCGAATTTACCTGTGTATGTTTACAAAAAAGTGTATCAGATTTTGTTTTGATTCTGATGGGATCTGTTGCTTTTCTATTTTTGTTGTTGTTGTTGTTGTTGTTGTTGTCGTCCTCATTAATAGTTCAACAAATTTCAATACATTAAAAGTATAACTAGCCTTCAACCTGGTCACTGAGCTGAGAGGAAATTGACTCACAAACTGTCAGACCATTGTCTTTCCCACACACTGACACCTCTAATCCCAGGGGGATTTAGATAAACTGTACTTTAGCCAGGCGACCTGTTTGTCCTCTCCCGAATCCCTGTATATGGCTACAAGGGGGTCACTGTGACCCAACACAGGCCTCGCTCGCTTTTCCCATAGTTTTATCAGCTGGTGATTGGCTGTTATCTCCCCCGTGCTGTCATTTTGTCACCCAAGGTGGCGCCACCACATCCGGTCCGTCTGTCAGGAGGGCTGTTGTTTCTGTGGGTTGTCTCTCCGGGTTGAAACAGTCCCTCTGACTTTTATGGTAATCAGGGGCTTAATACCTAATTATGGGGACAGCTGGAAGAGAAATGGACTGGCCCATCAATTTTTTCACTTGGGATTGTCCTAGTCAGGTCAACTGGGCTTTAGGCCTATATAAAATTCTGTGGTGGTCAGTATGGTGTCAGTGTATGTTTGAGAGTGGAGGATTAGGTAATTTTGGCTGAAAACTTGAATAAAAACAAAAAGCTGGGTGAGTGGGTATATCTTAAAATAACAGAGTATTTCTTGAAAAAAAATCAACTTGATGGCAACTGTGTACCCAAGAGTGGTTAACAAAAATGACTTTAATGAAACTATCATTATCATCATCAGTATGATGGTGATTATTGATATGTTATTGCTATGTCTGGATGACAAGTTTCTTAGAAAAAATCTATGGATATTGAGAATGACAATCGACTCCACAGGAAAATATTCTCTTTTCAACGAGGTAAAAAGCAATAACACATAGATATGGAGAGAGAGAGAGAGAGAGAGAGAGAGAGAGAGAGAGAGAGAGAGAGAGAGAGAGAGAGAGAGAGAGAGAGAGTTTTATTGTCCATTCAGCAGTACAGCATAACAATTTCAGATTTGTGTAACACAACAGTTAGTCTTTGAACAATTAAT
>CM060317.1:15990789-15993289 GCA_030674155.1 Stramonita haemastoma
TCTTTTACCTTAAATCGTCTGCTAGCTCCTAACCACAATATTCATGGTGGGGTCAACATTGTAAAAAACACAAGCAATCCTCATTATTTTGATGACATTTGTAACTTTCTCATGACAGCTCGATTTTGCTCTATGTCCTTAATTACTCCCAAAACCAAGTACACATTGCAATTTTTCATACTTTCAAAGATAGGTGAAAATCATCAAAATGTTTACCCCTGACTAGCATTATACAGAATATACTACATGACCTGGAAGCTAATAGTGAAGTAAGCCTCCATTGCTTCAGTGAACAGATTTCCTTGCCTCTTCTGTGAGAAAAACAGTAGGGCTCATGTTTTGCTTGTCAGCTGCTTTCAGCTGCCCATTGCTTCACTTAACTGCAGCATCCTGGCCCAGAACAAAAATGGCATGTTAGTTATTGATGTAGGCTAAGTGCCCAAGGCCAAGACTAGTAGAAGTTGTTCTACTTGAAATGCTATGTTGAATTATGGTCAGACATGACAAGCTCTTACTATGACACCTATACTCTTTCACCATTGAAGAAGAAAAACCTGCCTATAATGGAATATGGCCGAATGAGGCAAAGGAATGATGAAAAAAAGGCTGCAACTCTAGCAAAACAGACCACCTCAGACTTCATCTGTGTGCCCTCTGCCATAGGACTGTTTATTCCCGCATTAGGCTGGTCGGCCACTCTTTCAAGCCCTGAAGAAATGCCTGCTTTTACCTGTTTGGCGAAGAACTTGGAAACAGCCATACACACATTTTTTTAGATTCAGATGCACTTAAGTCTCACAATGATTCCCAGGTGGATGAGTGAGGCAGAGAGTATATTCTGGGTGATGACCCTTAGATGTTAAACTGAGGAACAGCTGACAGACCCAAGGGCAATAACTACTGTGGTATTTCTAACACTGCTCTAGATTGACGAGAAAGAAAGAAAGAAAGAAAGAAAGAAAGAAAGAAAGAAAGAAAGAAAGAAAGAAAGAAAGAAAGAAAGAAAGAATGAAAGAAAGAAAGAAAGAAAGAAAGAAAGAAAGAAAGAAAGAAAGACAGACAGACAGACAGACAGACAGACAGACAGACAGACAGACAGACAGAAAGAAAGAAAGAAAGAAAGAAAGAAAGAAAGAAAGAAAGAAAGAAAGAAAGAAAGAAAGAAAGAAAAGATAAAAAAGGAAACAAAAAAAAGAAAAAAGACAGAAAGAAAGAAATTACTGTAAAATATTTAAATCACATATGCTGATGTGATCCTCTTTTACATACCAAAACTAAAGAAAGCAGTATACTAAGTGTCATGTTTTACGTCAATTTCATTCTAGAAACTGCATGAGTTTCTAGTCAATTTAAAGTAATTGGGGCTTTGGGTTTCTTTTTTTTTAATTCTAAAAATCTTAATGTCTTAGCTATCAAGAATAATGTACTTAATTGCTTTGAAAGCAAGAAAAAGCCCTAAAAAAATAACTACATGTAAATTGCAGAAGACTTATGTGAATGTAACAAATTAGCCTGAATGGAAAAAGAAGAAGAAGAAGAGGAAGAAGAACAAGAAGGAGAAGAATAGGAAGAAGAAGAAGGAGAAGAAGAAGAAGAAGAAGAAGGAGAAGAAGAAGAAGAAGAAGAAGAAGAAGAAGAAGAAGAAGAAGAAGAAGAAGAAGAAGAAGAAGGAGAAGAAGAAGAAGAAGAAGAAGAAGAAGAAGAAGAAGAAGAAGAAGAACAACAACAACAACAACAACAACAACAACAATAACATCAACAACAACTACTACAACTACAACAACAACAACAACAACAACAATAAAACAACAACTTTAAAACAGCAAAATAATCTGGTATAAATGGACTGATGTGAATAGACTGAAGGGAACAAGGCTAAAATAAAACAAGACTGAAGAAGGCCTGGACTATGAAATGTTCTCAAGCAATGTACTTAGCTTATTAAAAAGTTCACAAGATATATACAAAAGAGGGGGAAGCAAACGTTAAAACAAAGAGATACTGGGGTAAAGTCATCTAAACTCATTCTGCATTTCTCAAAACAGCATTAAAAGTACTCTTATTTGAAAAAAGACACTAATTTCCCTTAGAAAGAAACAAACCAATGCCTGTTTTGTCTCTGTTGTATAAAACAAAAATCATGGCCTTGACCTTTATCTCATTAAAAAAAGTTATATGATATGGGGGTTTTGTGAAAAAATATTTTTGCCATCAGATTTCTGATGATATTCTCTTCACATAAACAACCTCACATACTTCTCGTTATGATGAAATCAAAGCTACTACTCACAAACAATGTTTCTGTGTGTTCAGTTTCAGCTGTTTTGCTTTTTGTGTGTGTTTTGTTTATTGTTTGTTTTGTTTTGTTCAAGATTCTTGTTCGGGTTTTGCTCTTTAGCTATTTTTTTTCCTTTTTTTTTCTTTTTTTTTTGGGGGTGGGGGTATCTTAGGAGGTGGTGGTATTTGTTGGGTTCTATTTTCACCCTTTGTTTAAAAGCTT
>CM060317.1:15998289-16013289 GCA_030674155.1 Stramonita haemastoma
TTTCTTTGTCTCTTTCTTTCATCGTTGACATCGTCGAACGCTCAGGCAGCAACTATTGTCTGTCTGATGAGAAAAAATGTATTACACTGCTGTAAGGCGCCTGACAAGTCAGGCCAAGTGCACGCAACTTGAGTATATTTATTTATTTCAATCTTTCCAGTGGCGGGGGAGGGGAGCAGGAGAATGAACCAAGAAGGCGGAAAAAAAGACAAGGGGATGACCAGAAAAAGGAACAAGGAAGAATTAAAGAGAGTAAAAGAAAAAACAAAGAGTGTAATAGAAAAGAGATAATTCGTATCACAGAAAATCCAGAAGGTGGGGATACCATTTATTCTGACAGACCCTCCTGGCATCCCCACGGGAGTTTGTTTCTATTTGAGCTTGAATTTTCTTTGGTTTGGTTTTGATTTTGTGCTTTGTTTGGTTGTTCGCGCGCGCGCGCGCGCGCGCGCGTGCGTGCGTGTGTGTGGTGTGTGTGTAAGTGTGTAAGTGTGTAAGTGTATGTGTGTATGTATGCCCGCGCGGGCATACCTGCATTTTTTTTTATCAGGATAATGGAATAAGCACTCATGTGCTTTTTTTTTTTACATCTAGTCCCCGTGTGTACGCAGTTTTGTAAACTTTGTCATCTGTTTCCACCCGCACACAATGACCTACACTTACTAAAAGCGGAACAGGATTTAACGTTTTGAGCAAGAGGTTCTGCGTGCGTTCACACTCGGGACCTCGGTTATAGTCCCATCGGAAGGACTTTGGGGAAGAGTGGAGTCAGCACTGCTACTACTACTACTACCGTACTACTACTACTACTACTACTACTACTACTACTACTACTACTACTACTACTACTACTACTACTACTACTGCTGCTGCTGCTGCTGCTGCTGCTGCTGCTGCTGCTGCTGCTGCTGCTGCTGCTGCTACTACTACTACTACTACTACTACTACTACTACTTCTACTGTCGATCGGAGGTCTAGAGGTAACCCGCCTGTCTAGAAAGCGAAAAGTACGGTCGGAGTGTGCGGTGGTTCGAATCCCGTTTTGGCCCCAAACTTTTCCCCCCATTCATTAGACCATGAGTGGTGGTCTGTGTGCTAGTCTTAGCGCACGTAAAGTAAACCACGGCAACAAAAGGGTTGTCCCTGGCAAAATTCTGTAGAAAAAAGCCACTCTGATAGTCAAACAAATACCAGTTGCAGACAGGAAAAAGAAAAAACATGATAATGAGTGGCGCTGCACTAATGGCGACGCGCTCTCCACAGGGAGAGCAGCCCGAATTTCACAAAGAGAAATCTGCTGTGATATAAAGTGGTATCAAACAACAACAAAATACCATACTACCACTACCTCTATTGACACTACTACTACTACTACCTCTACTGACACTACTACTTCTACTACCTCTACTGACACTTCTACTACCTCTACTGACACTACTACTACTACTACTACTACTACTACTACTACTACTACTACTACTACTACTACTACTACTACTACTACTACTACTACTTCTACGTCTACTACTACTACTACGTCTACTACTTCTACGTCTACTACTACTATTACTGCTGCTGCTGCTACTAGTACTACTACTTCTACTTCTACTACTTCTACTAGTTCTACTACCTCTACTACTACTACTACTACTACTACTACTACTACTACTACTACTACTACTACTACTACTACTACTACTACTGCTGCTGCTGCTGCTGCTGCTGCTGCTGCTGCTGCTGCTGTTATTTCTACTACTACTACTACTACTACTACTACTACTACTACTACTACTACTACTACTACTACTACTACTACTACTACTACAACTACAACTACAACTACTAATACTGCTGCTGCTGCTGCTGCTACTACTACTACTACTACTACTACTACTACTACTACTACTACTACTACTACTACTACTACTACTACTACTACTATTACTACCACTACTACTTCTACTAATTACTACTACTACTACTACTACTACTACTACTACTACTACTACTACTACTACTACTTCCACAACAACAACAACAACAACAACTACTACTACTACTACTACTACTACTACTACTACTACTACTACTACTACTACTACTACTACTACCTATCAGTAAGTGGGGTTGTTTTTTTTTAATAGATTTATACAGAGATCAACCTAGCACCGTAAGACAGGGGCAGGTGCATTGTGGAAAGCGTACAGGCAATAAAGCACAACAGCCTTGCAATCTCACACCTCTCAGAATACTTAGAGGATTATCTGTCTCTAGAAGGCGAGGAAGGATAATGCCCTTATTATCTACGTTCACCTTTAAGAACAGAGTGAAAAGGAACAAGCAGATGTTTCTTTGCCTTTATTCGGTGTGTGAATAGGATTGTGAGTGGGGGTTTTGTTGTTGTTCAGATGGTGGGATTTTCGTTTGCCAAGCCTACAGTCTAACCTTGCGCAGATGCAGTCAAAGAATTATAAGATTTCCTCTGTCTAGATTTTAAAATTACTTACTTTGTGACTATCACAGAGACAGGTAGATGAAATAGACAGGAAGAGGAGAAGGAATTCTTTTTCTTGTTGTTGTTGTTGTTGTTGTTGTTGTTGTTCTTCTTCTTCTTCTTCTTCTTCTTCTTCTTCTTCTTCTTCTTCTTCTTCTTCTTCTTCTTCTTCTTCTTCCTACATGTAGCAATATAAAACCTGTAACTAGAACAACAACTACAACTGCAACTATAATGTTGCTGCCGCTGCTTCTGCTTATGTTACTTTTTTTATAATCTACACAGATCTTTGTTAACATCTTTTCTTTTCGTTCCTCGGCTAGAGCTCTGAATTTTATAGATGGTGATATTTTTTTGCGTATGCAACAGTTTCTTCCCCTACCTTTTAGGTAGCCGAATTCTAACTTCGGGCATAGTCTCATAACACAACACCTATGACCATGCGCTTTTTTTTTTAATTGTCGTCCTTCGGATGAGACTTTAAACCGAGGCCCCGTGTGCGAACGCACGCAGAACATCTTGCGCACACGTTAAATCCTGTTCCGCTTTTCGTAAGAGTAGGCCATCGTGTGCCGGTGGAACAGATGACAATATTTACAAAACTGCATACACACGGGGACCGGATAAAAAAAAGCACATGATTGCTTATTCTGTTATCCTCGATATAAAAGAATAAATAAATAAATAAACAAATAGATAAAACGGCCTTCTCTCCCAAGAGGTGGAACAGGTTTCTAACATGTACGCAAGATGTTCTACGAGCATTGTTGGCACACAGGGCCTCCTCAGTTTATAGTCTTATCCAAAGGATTTAGACATTCATTTCAATTTTTTCGTCAAACTAGAAAAAAAAAAAAGATGGAGATCGAACCTAAAATCGAACCCCAAACCTCACAGTTTACTTGTAATATTAAGCAGGTGAACATCTCAACCGTTCTGCCACCTTCCTTCTTATAATTACAACACTAGGCAACAGAGGAGCAGGTGCACAGTAAACCAGGCAACTGCAGTAAAGCACAACAGCCTTGCAATCTCACACCTTTCGGAAAACTAGAGGATTATCTATTTCAGAGGGTGAGAAAGAACAAGGCCATTGGAAGTATTAGGACAGAAAGAAGCGGCGGGATAGAAAGCAGATGTTTGTTTGTCTTTTAAGAGCGTGAAAAGGATAATATGGTGTTTTCTTCACAGGCAGAGATTTCCAGGGTATCAGGCCTTTAACATTAACTGCACATGCCATCAAAGACTCACGAAAATTCGGGTTTTGAGGAGGTTGTTTTTTTGTGGTGGTGGGGTTTTTTGGGGGGGTTTTGTTGCTGTTTTTTTTTTTGGGGGGGGCTTTGAATATAAGCTAGTAATAAGACATTTAGACAGGAAAAGAAACGAAAAAAAGAAACGCTGACAAGAATAGAAGCAGAAACTAAAAGGAGAAAGAGAGAAAAGGGAATTACGAGAGAGAGAGAGAGAGAGAGAGAGAGAGAGAGAGAGAGAGAGAGAGAGAGAGAGAGAGAGAGAGAAGAGAGAGAGAGAGAGAGAGAGAGAAGAGAGAGAGAGAGATTATGACAGATAGACAAACAGACAGACATACAGATAGAGAGACGGAAGTACAGACACAGACAGACAAAGACAAAGACATAAAACAAATCAAACCAACTTTATAGACCACAACCCTATCCCACACCTAAGTTGATAGTGCCGGGCCTGATTTCTCATGCGCTTAGCGGTAGTGCAACGCATTTTCGCTCATACTACAGACAATAGTTGCTGTCCGAGCGCTCGACGATGAAGAAGGGATCAAAGTCTCTTATTTCGAGAATAATTAACAACCCCTTATGTGCTTGAGAGAGAGAAAGAGAAAGAGAGAGAGAGAGAGACAGACAGACAGACAGACAGACAGGCAGACAGACAGACAGACAGACAGACAGACAGACAGACAGACAGAGACAGAGAGATACAGAGAGAGAGATACAGAGAGAGGCAGAGACAGAGAGAGGCAGAGACAGACAGACAAATACACACAGACACAAACACACTCACACATACACACATACACACACATGCACGCACGCTTGCACAACACACACACACACACACACACACACACACACACACACACACACACACACACACACACACACACACACACACACTTCTCCAACAGATACCTTCCTCCCCTCCCCTCCCATCCCCATCCATCCCGAAAAACTACCCCCCAAAAATTCAACAACCACACCAACTGTCATTATAACATCATCATTACCAAGATCATCATCCCCATCATAACCACCCATTTCCCTCCCCCCTCCCTCCCCCCCCCCCCCCCCTCTCTCTCCTCCCCCTCTCTCCTTCTCTCTCTCTCTCTCCCTTCTCTCTTTCTCCCTCTTCCATATCTCTCGGTCTCTCTAACCCTCTGCTTTCCCACATTCTCTCTCTTTCTATACCCTCTTTGAACAGAAAAGTTTTCAAGTTTCTCCTCTCTCTTCTCTTCTCCTCTCTCTCTCTCTCTCTCCTCTCTCTCTCTCCTCTCTCTCTCTCTCTCTCTCTCTCTCTCTCTCTCTCCTCTCTCTCTCTCCCCTCTCCCTCTCCTCTCTCTCTCTCTCTCTCTCTCTCTCTCTCTCTCTCTCTCTCTCTCTCTCTCTCTCGCACACATAAACACACACACACACACACGCACACACATGAACACATGCACGCACACGCACGCTCACACAATCACACAGACAGAGTCTCTCTCTCTCTCTCTCTCTCTCTCTCTCTCTCTCTCTCTCTCTCTCTCTCTCTCTCTCTCTCTCTCTCTCTCTCTCCGTGTACGAACGCACGCAGAACATCTTGCGCACACGTTAAATCCTGTTCCGCTTTTCGTAAGAGTAGGCCATCGTGTGCCAGTGGGAACAGATGACAATACTTACAAAACTGCATACACACGGGGACCGGATGAAAAAAAGCACATGATTGCTTACTCTGTTATCCTCGATATAAAAGAAAAAATCAATCAATCAATCAAAATCTCTCTCTCTCTCCCCCTCTCCCTCTCTCTCTCTCTCTCTCTCTCTCTCTCTCTCTCTCCCCAATATTGGGGGTACGGGATAGCCTAGTGGTCAGAATATTGCGCTCGCAATTCGACGACCTTGATTCGATTTCCGTTCGAGGAGATTTTTTTCCCTTGGAGTTAACATCAGTGCTGACTCCACTCTCCCCAAATGTCTTTCGGATGAGACTATAAACCGAGGCCGTGTGTGCGAACGAACGCAGAACTTCTTGCCCACATGTTAAATCCTGTTCCGCCTTTCGTAAGAATAGGCCATTGTGTGCCGGTGGGAACAGATGACAAGATTTACAAAACTACATACACACAGGGACTGGATTCAAAACAAAACAAAAACCCACATGAATGCTTATTCCATTATCCTCAACATAAAAGAATAAATGAAAATAAGTAAATAAATATTTTTTTTAATATCCCTTTCTTCCCCCCCCCTCTCTCCTCTCTCTCTTCTCTCTCTCTCTCTCTCTCTCTCTCTCTCTCTCTCTCTCTCTCCTCTCTCTCTCTCTCTCTTCTGCCAGTCTCTCTGTCTGTCTGTCTATCTCAGAACATTCCCTTTCTTCAGCAGCTAAACCGGTTACCTTTAGTCAAATAGCTCCGACAACCACATTTTGTGATGTGATAATAAAGGACAGATGACTCCACGCTGCTGTCACTATAAGTGACCCTGGAAGTACGTCATTAACATGTCAGGAGGCAGTAGCTCTGAGGACCAGGGCCGTGTTGTCAGGGGTGTTGTCAGGGGTGCTGTTGGCGTCCTGTTGAACCTGACACTGATTGTGCCTATCTTCCTGCTGACGTCCTGGCTGACTGACTGACAGCATCAGTACAGTGACAGTGTAGGGTATTTTCTGCAATTACCTCTTTAACCTTTCACACAGAGATGGAAGGGAGAGAGAGAGAGAGAGAGAGAGAGAGAGAGAGAGAGAGAGAGAGAGAGAGAGAGAGAGAGAGTGTGTGTAAATTCAAATTTAAATTCAAATTCAAAACACTTTATTGTCTCATGGACAGGGAAACTCAAGGGGGGCACAAATCATACATTAAAACAGTTAACATATAAACATATTATTAAATAAAAAGATGAAATAAAGTACCCACAACAGAGTAGCTCTGAGCCATTATGTTGTACTGGTTTGTCAAACAGCAAGACAAAAACATGTTAAAAGTGGAACGTGTCAAACTCGCCAGTTTGCCCAATGGCATAACAAATCCAGGATACACTACACAGGGAGACCCTATCACGTGCCTCACAGGATTTAGCGACCCTTCTAGACTTCCTCCAGTTTTATCTTGGCTGACAGTGTGTGTGACAGAGAGTTGACACAGTAAAGGCTCTGAATGTTGTAACAAATCTGGACAGTGAAGGGTTCGGTGTTTGGCTATACATTATGAAGATCAATGCCCTGGTTTCCATGTCATGTAATGGCGTTGCCCTGCGAAGTTCCATTCTGTTGCTGTATGAGCTTACCAGCTTAAAGCAATACAATTTTGATATCCTTCTCATTCTTTATCATTATCTGTGTGTGTGTGTGTGTGTGTGTTGTGTGTGTGTGTGTGTGTGTGTGTGTGTGTGTGTGTGTGTGTGTGTGTTGTGTGTGTGTGTGTGTGTGTGTGTGTGTGTTTGTGTGTCTGTTAAATTCAAGGTCAAAGTCAAAGTCAAATTTTTATTTCAAGATGGTTCATTGAATAGATTCGCTTTTTTTTTCATCAAGCCATCTATCTAGGAATAAATATCATTCCATCAATTATGTGTAAATAACATGATTACGGCAACCTTAAAAATGAAGTATACCTATAAGAAAACAACAAGCAAAAAAGAATGTATTCAAAAGTCTCTCTTCTCTCTCTCTCTCCTCTCTCTCTCTCTCTCTCTCTCTCTCTCTCTCTCTCTCTCTCTCTCTCTCTCTCTCTCTCTCTCTCTCTCTCTCTCTCTCTCTCTCTCTCTCTCTCTCTCTCACTCCCCCCTCTCTCTCTCTCACTCCCCCCCCCCTCTCTCTCTCTCTCTCTCTCTCTCTCTCTCCTCTCTCTCTCTCTCTCTGTATGTATGGATGGTGGTCTTCAATTTTGTCTTTTAACAAAAAGTGACATTAATAAGTGTGTGTGTGTGTGTGTGTGTGTGTGTGTGTGTGTGTGTGTGTGTGTGTGTGTGTGTGTGTGTGTGTGTGTGTGTGTGTGTTCATGTGTAACACCTGCAAAAGTTTTGATAGCTGATATTCAATGTAAACTACTAAAGTCATGTCTTATCACTTGACTAGCTATAGGAAATATCTGAGAAAGACAACAGATTTTTTTCTCTTTGTTCGTGGATAATGATATGCCTGATGGATTAGATCAGTGGTCAGGAAGTAACCACATGTCCATAAAGCCAAACGTCTGGATTCAATACGGGTCTTGGTCCATTCCCCATTTGTTCCTAAAACTTTTCCTCTGGCCACTAGCCTGTGGGCGGTGATATGTGTGCTAGTCTTTTGGATGAGATGATCGACCGAGGTCCTACGACTAACACACATCAGCGCACGTAAAAAAAAAAAAAAAAAACACCCACGGCAACAAGAGAGTTGTCCTTGACAAAATTCTGTAAGGAAAAAAGTCACTCTGATAGAGAAACAAGTGCACATGCAGACAAGGAATGAAAACAAAATAATGGGTGGTGCTGCTCTTGTGGTGACCTGCCCTCTCCTGGGGAAAGCAGCCTAAATTTCATGCAGAGAAATCTGCCATGACTTAAAGGGGTATACAAATACAAATGGTGGGAGGAATAGGATTTTGGGCTGTATCAGTAGTTGACACGTTCTCCCTGTGGTGGCTGAGAGACAAATTGAAACTCATGTTCTGATAACAGGGACTTCAAGCTTTAGCCTGAATAACACTATGTGGAAGAAAAAGTGACAGGTTGTAGCGATTGAAGGATTCTCCCAACTTGAATTGAAAATGGACACACAGAGAGAGAAAGAGGGGGGGGGAGAGAGAGAGAGAGAGAGAGAGAGAGAGAGAGAGAGAGAGAGAGAGAGAGAGAGAGAGAGAGAGAGAGAGAGAGAGAGAGAGAGGGGGGGGGGGGGGGGGGGAGGGGAGGGGGAGAGAGGTGTGAGAGAGAGAGATTCACATAAATAATTTTCTTTCAAATTGAAAAAAAAACTTATTCTTTCATTCACTTTGAAACCACAAAAGCAACTACAGTTATTTAATTTCTGAAACAAGCAACCCCACTTCAATTGTGTCTAATTCAGAATGAAAGCATATGCCCCAACTGAATAAACATCCACAAAATTTTCCCTATTTTCACAGCTCAAATTTTCCCCTATTTTCACAGCTCGCTGATTCATGAAAAAACAACAACAACCCACAGCAACAGCAACAACAAAAATACCATACTTCGGACTTAATAACACAAGAAAAAAGAAGAAATCCCCTCCTCCCCAAAAATAGACGACATATTTTCAGCCGCCATGACGGCTGTGGTCACGTGGTTCAGGGAAAGGCATGACGGGATAGAGCAAAGCTCTACTGGGCTCGCTGCTGGGATTCCATCCGTTCTTGGAAACCATGGCGACGTAAGCTGATGACAGCGCCATCAGACGGCTGTCGCGGGCAATCAGGAAAGAGCACTCTGCGGGCAGGATGAAGAAAATGGCGTCTGGCACTGTGTGGCGGGGTTTTGGTGGGGAACGGGAGGTCTCAAAGCATTCCTGGCGGTCTTTGGGGCTCGCTCCACCTCCTGCCCCCCCCCCCCCCCCAACCCCCCAACCCCCACCCCTCTCACATCCTTCACCTTCACCCTCACAGCATTATACTGTCTTTCCGTGTCTTTACTTCTGTCATGTGCCCAGACATGTCTGCTACTGTGTGATTTCTTTTGTCTTTGTCTTTATAAATCTTTGGCTTCTTCTCTGCTTCTCTCCTTTTGTATTGACGGTGCTTTTGTTTTCTGGTTTTCAGATGTTTTCTGTCTTTTTTTTTGTCTTTTTGTTTTAGTACTACCGTCCTGTCTTTACTATGGCTTAGCTCTCTCTCTCTCTCTCTCTCTCTCTCCTCTCTCTCTCTCTCTCTCTCTCTCTCCCTCTCTCTCTCTCTCTCATTTCATTTTATATTATAATATCCTATACAACTATCAATTTTGAGAGGTATTTCCCCTTGCAATTGTATCTACTTTACCCCTGAAAAACGTGTCGCCACTAGGACAGCCCCAACACCCATTTAAATGATTTTTTCATGTGTTTCCAAGGGTATTTTCCCATGAAAAATGACGGGATATGTTTAAGACAGACCAGCTGTATGTTACACAAAAAAACCTTGCTTTATCGTCTCATGATGAGAGACTAGCACCCAGATCACCACTGCTCATGGTCTAGTAGATAGAGCGAAAAGCCGACTTCAGACGGGAATGAAACCGCACACAATCTTTTGTTTTCTAGATGGGTGTGACCACTAGACAGTTAAGCTGTCTTCTCTTAATGGTGGTTGGATCGGTAGTTTAGAGGTTACTTATGTACCTGCCTAGAAAACAAATAGTCCAGGTCGGAAGTGTGCGGTGGTTTGAACACTGCTTGGGTCAAAAACTTTTCCCCCCCATCCATTAAACTATGAGTTGTGGTCTGAGCGCTAGTCTTTCGGATAAGACATTAAACAGAGGTTCCGTGTGTTACACATAATTACCTAGCGCACGTTAAAGAACCCACGGCAACAAGAGGGTTGTACATGGCAAAATTCTGTAGAAGAAAGCCACTCTGATAGGGAAACAAATACAGTTGCAGACAGGAAAATTTAAAAAAATATATGTGGGTAGCGGTACTCTTGGGGTGACACGCTCTCCCCCGGGAGAGCAGCCCGAATTACACGCAGAGAAAATGTGCTGTGACTTAATGTTTTTTGGTTTGTTTGTTTGTTGTTGTTGTTGTTGTTGTTGTTGTTTTTGGGGGGGGCGGCTGTATCAGGGAGAGTTGTTTGTTTCTTCATTGTTGGTTTAGGATTACTTTTTGTTTTTCGTGTTTGGTGTGCGTGTTTGTGTGCGTGTGTGCGTGCATGCGTGAGTGCGTGTGTGTATGTGTGTGTGTTGTTTTGTTTAGGTTTTGGAAGGGGTAGCTGCGAGGGTGGGGTGAGGGGTGTTTGTTTTGTTTTTGGGGTTGGTTTTTGTTTTTTCTTTGTTTGGTTTGGGTTTTTTTTGGTCGACATATCATTTCTGTCTAGATTTTATTTCACCTTTCGAAACTTTATAAACAAAAATTAATTGTATTGTCTTCAGTCCAGACAAGAAAATGGCCGGGGCCGAGGCTTTGTTGTCTGTGTCTGTAATTGAGTTGTTTGTGTGTGATAAAACAAGCAAAATTCCACTTTGTCTTCCACGGGGGAATAATTTTTTCCGGTGGAAAAATGTTAAAAATTGCCTTAAAAAAAGACAAAACGGAAGACAAAAATTCCCAGACAAGAAGAGAAAGAATTTTTAAAAAAAAGCCACAATCTATAAAAAAAAAATTTTTCAAATCTTTGTATGCAAAGAGGGTTCAATGATAATCAATTTTCCCCACATCCCAATTTTTTTGTAAATCTTTTTTGATCCAAAGATATCCCCTTTTAAATGTCCAAAAATATTTTTTTTGTTTTTTTCCTTTTGGGAAATTTAAAAAAAAAAAAAAAACATAAAAAATTTAAAAAGAAAAAAAATTCAAAAAATTTTACAACAAAGGGCAATAGTTAAAAAAAGTTTTTTCCAAAAAACAAGAAAAAAGTTAAGAAAAAAAAAAAGAAGGGGGAAAAAAAAAAAACAAAAAAAAAAAAAAGAAAAAAAAAAAAAAAGAAAAAAAAAAAAAAAAAAAGAAAGAAAGAAAGAAAAAAAAGAAAAAAGAAAAAAGAAAGAAAGAAAAAAAAAAAAAAAAAAAAAAAAAAAGAAAAAAAAAAAACAAAGAAAAAAAAAAAAAAAAAAAAACCAAAAAAAAAAACAAAAAGACTTAAAGACAAAAAAACAACAAAGACAAAAAAGAAAAAAAAAACCCCGAAAAAAAAACAAAAAACAAAAAACCCACAATTTAAAAAGAAAATATAAAAAAAAATAAAGGAAAAAAAAAGAAAAAACCCCAAAAACCCCCATTTTTCCACCCACACCAAAAAAACCCCAAAACAATTTAAAACCCCCAAAAAACCCCTTCCCCTTTTCTTTTTTCTTTTTCTTCTTTTTTCTTTTCCTTTTTTCCCCTTCTTCTCATTCTCTTTTTTTTTTTTTCTTCTCTCTCTCCTCTCTCTCTCCTTTTCCCCCCCCCCCTTTTCCCTTTTTTTTCCCCTTCCCTTCCCCCCCCTTTTTTTTCCCTTCCTCCTCCCCTCTTTTTCCCTTCCCCCTTTTCCCCTTTTTCTCCTCTTTTTCCTCTCTTTCCCCCCCTCTTCCCCTCTCTTCTCCCTCTCCCCCCCCCTCTCCCCCCCCCCTCCCTTTTTTCTCCTTTCCCCCCCCCCCCCCCCTCCCCTCTCCCCCCTCCCCCCTTTTTCCCCCCCCCCTTTTTTTTAAAAAAAAAAAATTTTTTTTTTTTTCCCCGGGGTTTCCCCCCTCCCCCCCCCCCCCCCCCCCCCCCCCCCAAACCCCCCAAAAAAAAAAGCCCCCCAACCCCCCCCCCCCCACCCTTTCCCCCCTCCCAAAAAAAACCCCCCCCCCAAAAAAACCCCCCCCCAAACCCCCCCCCCCCAAACCCCAACCCAAAAAACCCCCCCCCCAAAAAAAAAAAAAAAAAAAAAAGGGAAAAACAAAAAATGGGAAAAAGGGGCCAAAAAAACCCCCCCCATTTTTTTTAACTGGGGGGGGGGGGGGGGGGGGAAAAAATGGGGGGGGGGGGGGGGGGGGGGTTTTTTGGGGGGGGGGGAAAAAGGGGGGGGGGGGGGGGGGGGGGGGGGGGGGGGGGGGGGGGGGGGGGGGAGGGGGGGGGGGGGGGGGGGGGGGGGGGGGGGGGGGGGGAGGGGGGGGGGGGGGGGGGGGGGGGGGGGGAGGGGGGGGGGGGGGGGGGGGGGGGTTTTGGGGGGGGGGGGGGGGGGGGGGGGGGGGGGGGGGGGGGGGGGGGGGGGGGGGGGGGGGGGGGGGGGGGGGGGGGGGGGGGGGGGGGGGGGGGGGGGGGGGGGGGGGGGGGGGGAAGGGGGGGGGGGGGGGGGGGGGGGGGGGGGGGGTTGGGGGGGGGGGGGGAGGGGGGGGGGGGGGGGGGGGGGGGGGGGGGGGGGGGGGGGGGGGGGGGGGGGGGGGGGGGGGGGGGGGGGGGGGGGGGGGGGGGGGGGGGGGGGCGGGGGGGGGGGGGGGGGGGGGGGGGGGGGGGGGGGGGGGGGGGGGGGGGGGGGGGAAAGGGGGGGGGGGGGGGAGGGGGGGGGGGGGGGGGGGGGGGGGGGGGGGGGGGGGGGGGGGGGGAAAAAGGGGGGGGGGGGGGGGGGGGGGGGGGGGGGGGGGGGGGGGGGGGGGGGGGGGTAAAAGGGGGGGGGGGGGGGGGGGGGGGGGGGGGGGGGGGGGGTGGGGGGGGGGGGGGGGGGGGGGGGGGGGGGGGGGAAAAATTTTTTTTTTTTTCCCCCCCCGGGGGGGGGGGGGGGGGGGGGGGGGGGGGGGGGGGGGGGGGGGGGGGGGGGGGGGGGGGGAAAAAAAAAGGGGGGGGGGGGGGGGGGGGGGGGGGGGGGGGGGGGAGGGGGGGGGGGGGGGGGGGGGGGGGGGGGGGGGGGGGGGGGGGGGGGGGGGGGGGGCCCCCAAAAAAGGGGGGGGGGGGGGGGGGGGGGGGGGGGGGGGGGGGGTTTTTGGGGGGGGGGGGGGGGGGGGGAAGGGGGGGGGGGGGGGGGGGGGGGGGGAAAAAAAAAGGGGGGGGGGGGGGGGGGTTTTTGGGGGGGGGCCCCCCCCCCCCCCCCCTTTTTTTTTTTTTTTTTTTTTTTTTTTAAATTTTTTTTTTTTTTTTTTTTTTTTTTTTTTTTTTTTTTTTTTTTTTTTTCTCGGGGTTTTTTTTTCTGTGGTCTTTCCTTTTGTTTTTGCTAGGGGGTGGTTTTCCCCGTTTTTTCTTTTAATTTTAAAGGGAAAAGTAAAAAAAAAATTGGTTTTGGTTTCCTGATTCCCCCCCCAAACTTTTCTTTTTGCTGGTTCTTTTTTTTTTGTTTTTATTTTGTTTTTGTTTTTTTTTTTGGGGGGGGGGGGTACAAAAGCTTGGGGTGGGGTGTGAAGGAAGAGAGAGGGAAGGGGTTTGGTGTATTTGTGTGGTGTTTTTGTATGCGGTGTGCAGCGCGTGCAACTCTCCTCTCCCCTCTCTCTCTTTTTCTCCCCCTCCCCCCCTTTTCTCCCCCCCTCCCCTCCCCCTCCCTCTCTCCCCCTCCCCCTCCCCTCTCTTTTCTAAAAAAACGGACAAACCCCAATTTTTTTGCCCCCAAAAAAAGGCCCCCCCCCCCCCCCGGTAAAGAAGGGGTTCTAGTTAAAACGGCATTGAAAGGAGGAAGTAAAAGAAGTTACCGTATCCAAAAGATATAAAAAGGGATTTCCCCACACCAAAATAAATGTCAAACTTTTTCCGGATGCCGGGATAAATCGGGTAACGTTCGGGAAAACATCTTTTCGTATTCTTGCAAAATGATGCCAAGTTTGTTTCCCCCGACCCCAAATTTAAAAACTATTTGCCATTTTCTAAATTGGAATGTTTTTGTTTTTTTTGGGGGTAAGGTGGGGTTAATATTGTGGATGAAAATTTAAGTCAATAAATTGCGAAATACCCCTCTCATTTCTTGTTGCGGTTTTTTCCCTTCTTCTTCTTTCTTCTTCTTTTTTTCTTCTTTTCTTCTTCTTTCTTCTTCTTCCTTCTTAAAATTTTTTCCCTTCTTCAAATTCTTTTTCCCCTTTAAAAAAAATTCCCTTCTTCTTCAAATTCTTTTTCTTAAAAATTTTTAAAAATTTCCCCTTCTTCTTCAAATTTTTCCCTTTTCAAATTCTTTTTCCCAAATTTTTCTTCTTCTTCTTCAAATTCTTCTTCTTCTTTTCGTTGCCCGTCCCGAATGCTCAAAAGGGAAAACTATTATATGTCTGTCAAATGAGCGAAAATGTGTTGCGCTCTGGTGAAGACCCAGCGCATCCGACTTCATCATGGGAGATTATTGTTATTTCCCAAGTTTTTCTGCAGGGAAAAAAGGCAAGAAGCATTGACCAAGAAGACAGAAAATAGACAAAAGGAGGTGGGGATAGAAAGAAAAGGGAAAAAAGTGGAAAGAAAAAAAGGGGATAGAAAAGAGGGGAAATTTTCTAACACGAGAGGAAAGAAAATAAGAGATAGAAAAGAGGGGAATTTTATCTAACACAAGAGGAAAGAAAAAGAGGGATAGAAAAAAAGGGAATTTTTATCTGACACAAGAGGAAAGAAAAAGAGGGATAGAAAGGAGGGGAATTTTATCTAACACAAGAGGAAAGAAAAAGAAGGATGGAAAAGAGGGAAATTTTTCTTAACACGAAATTTCTAGAAGTAAAGTTGGGGATGCTATTTAACCT
>CM060317.1:16018289-16025789 GCA_030674155.1 Stramonita haemastoma
AGTGTGGATCTGGGGGATGGGGGGGGGGGGGGGTTGTGGCTTTATATTGTTTAGAGAATAAGGTACAAGCTGTATTTTCTTTGCGTGGTTTAAACATAATTGTATGGGCTTTTTTTAATAATACATATCCACTCGTACAATACAGCAACAACAAGCTTACAGCTTATAGTGAGCTTTTACTTTGTTTTACATTTGCCATGAATTCATCTGAGTATACGTGTCTGATCTGCACCAAAGATAAACACTACCACAATACCCATGAATATCAATATTTAAGCATGATAACTTGTGGTGGCTTTCTTTCTTTCTTTCTTCTTTTTTTTTCTTTTGTTTTATTTTTTGTGAATAGCTGGCAAACTTTCTGTCTATGAATCTCTGGTACTGATCCACCCTGAACCCTATATGTGGGTCAGCTCTGTTTTGACTCAGAGGGCATACATGACAAATGAGTCTGACACTCTGAATTCTATCACAGTTTCAAACTCCCCTCCTAGTGCTGCTTTTTTTTCTCACAGAGAGTCACTGGAACATTGTATGTACTCCTTTCTGTACGCACTGCTTTAAGAAACCAAAGCAACAACAGAGTAAGCTTGAATGTGGATGTGACTACAGTGTGTGATGGTGAGATTGGAGTTTGAGGAAAGAGAGGGGGGAAGAGAGATGGGGCAGTGCGTGGTGAAAGGCAGCACTGGTGCGGGACAAAAAGATGTTCTATAAAGGAGGGAAATATTTTAGATATGTTGATACCCTAAAGCACAAAGGATTTCTTATGATGATATATATAGCATGCTCTCTCTCTACCTTGAATGGACTGGACTTCTTTCTTTCTCCAATCCATGAGGAGCCATCAAGGCTCTGTGCTGAATTTTTTAAGTCGCGCACACGCACATGCACGCAACGTACGCACGCGCGCGCGCACACACACACACACACTCAAACACAGAGGCAGGCAGGCAGGCAGGCAGGCATACACACACACATACACACGCACGTGTGTGTGTGTGTGTGTGTGTGTGTGTGTGTGTGTGTGTGTGTGTGTGTGTGTCCAAAGGCACACCACAGTGGACTAATTTCCCCACAGACAGAAGAATGCAGAAAATAGCGTGAGAGAAGGGCGACAGGAAAGGAGAAGAAGGGAGTCTCAGACTGATGCCATGCCTTGATTGCTCGCTGAGAGAGAACACAGGAGTGACAGAGAAATCACGGGCACTATATTACCTACCGTGTTGGTCTTAGACTCCCCCTGTGGGGATTCCAGGGGCCTGGAAGTATAATAGCATCCCCACCTTCTGCAAATTATGTGCTGGGAATTTCCCTATTTTTCTATCCCTCTCTTTGGTTCTGCCTTGTTCCTTTTCTTCCTGTCACCTCCTTCTTGTCTATGTTCTGCCTTCTTGGTCCATTCCCATGCCCCTTTTTTATAACGCGGAAAGAGTTTAAAAGATAACAATTAACTCCTATACTGAAGTTAGATAATTATGCTTGGCCTGGCTTGTCAGGTGCTTAAAATGGCAATGCAAGACATTATTGCTCTTAGAGAGACTACAATAATTGCTGTCTGAGCATTTAGAGAAGAAGACAAGTTCATGTTGGACATGAGGGTTTTAACTGCTCAGAATTCTGTAGCCAGTTACTTAATACTGATAGGCATGCCATGAATTAAGAGGGCGTCACATGTAAGTTTCAAAACCAACAAATGATGTACTTTTCTGTATCAAACTTTACAGACAAACGATCACAACTACCAAATAAATAAATAATATATAATCTTCTAAATAAAATATTTTATGCATTTTCGCATGTCCTTCATTTTTCTTGACAGTGAGGGTGCACAGAATAGAGACAATGACAATGACAATGACAAAATGGTTTATTGTTCAGACTCAGAGTGTCCATAAACAAAGAGAAATGAATAAACACGATTACAGCAAAATATCAAATTTAGCAAATAGTTTGAGACAAAAAAGAACACCCAAAACAGTATAAATAATCACATGACATGGCTTCCACATCAAGGCGTTAATTGTGTTATGTCAGTCTCTATGCCTTTCATCTACTATTTTGATTACAATATAACAACAAAAATATAGCAAAATACTTTGTAACCAACGTAGTAATTAAGAAACATCTCTGCCAGGATTTCCATCAGAAAGAGATTTGCATTCAGCTGTAACTTGTCGTAAAGCCAGATGAAGATTATCAAGTTGCTTGTTATAGTGATCATAAGACCACTTAAAGATTGCCTCCACATCACTGTAAGTCAACACTGAACTTGAATTTTTCTTATCTGATTCGGAAATAAGAGTCCTGTGCTCAGAAACAGGAGTACTTTCTGCTGCAATGTCACTGTTAATATCCATATGCTCAAGCATGGTCACTTGCGTTTTGTTCATCTCACCTGCCCCCTCACATTTGCACAACCCTTCCTCTTCAGTGTCACATTCTGTTCCACCATTGTAACATAGAGTCACTGACTGTTTGTTTATACTATTTGGTGGCATATCAATCTGCACTTTGTCTTCACATGGGCCATTTGAAGACAGGGGTACAGGGGAAGAACACGGGGTATATGGAAAACTGTGTGCAATAACAGGGCTCTTCTCAGGCTGGTCAGCAGTATTACTCGATGTCGGAGGAGTTGGCCAAAACAACCCTGATGGGGATGTAGTACTTGCCTTCTTTTCTGCTCTGTGCACCTCAGCCCTCCTCCAGTCTCTGTTGATTTGAGACGGACACTTCCGTCTGTACACGACATTACTGTCTTCAGTAGCAGGGGGATGAAAGTAGTCTTTGCTGTCAGTCTGAGAACTACGATAGTTTGACTGCCTCTGCCGTCAATTTTAAAAGACGACACTGCGTTGTCACACAGTGCTGCATTCAGCATACATTCTAAAGTCGATGGCAGTCCTTCCACAGGCATGTTGAACTTAGATATTCACGAGAAACAATAATATTTTTACCTGCTGTTGAGTGATGCGTCTTGCTGGCTACCAAGCAAGGGAAGCTACCGCACAGAATAGAGAGAGAGAGATAGAGAGATAGATAGATAGATAGATAGACAGACAGACAGACAGACAGACAGACAGACAGACAGACAGACAGACAGACAGACAGACGGATGGATGGATGGATGGATGGATGGATGGATGGATGGATGGATGGATGGATGGATGGATGAACTCCGGGTTCATTGACGTGTTGTCCAGTCTTAGTGTCATACCTTTTTCTCATACTATCTGCAAAATGATGTGTTTACAAGTGTCGAAGAATCAAAATTCAACCAAATGTACCTAGTATCCCAAAGGAGTTAAGTCTATGGCAGAAGTTTTGAAAATATTGGTATCGTGGAAAAGTGAACGAATTGTTGTTGGATTATAGAAAATGGCTTCCTAAAAAAATATATCTGAAATTTGAATGAGGAAGGTTTGTGAAGAATCTTTGATGGTTTCTAAGAATGTCCATGCTTAGGTGTTGTCGCTACATTTGAAACTAATTGTGGGTCTGTATTTGATTCCATTTGTTTGCTTGTTTGTTTATTTCTCTATCAATTTCAAGTATGTTTGTATATTTACAGAGTCTATGGGCATTCGTACCTATATGATAGTAGTGTAAAAAATGTTTGAACATCCCACATTATTTCTAATATCATTGAATCTGTGCTTCCTTGATAAAGAGAAAATCAATTTATGTTTTTGTACATTCTAGTTGATATTTTTCTGTACATAAACTAAAAGGTGTTCATTTTCTTTCTTTGCTGTAATTTTCTGGATTTATTTTTTACGTAAGTATCAGAAAACATAAGTTCTTTAAATGTACTCTGAAAATTCTTTATATCTGTTCACATAGCAATTTTCAACATGAAAAAATGACGAATTTACCTAAAAGAAAAATACACCCATTGCAAATCACAAGCATCCAGATGACCCTATGTTATCTACAGATATGGGGGTTCATAAAATCCAGACTAGATTCAAACAACTGACCTCCATTTTCTACACGAGTGATATAACCTCAATGTTTCAAACCATAGCTGTCCTGTCAAATGATAATAACCTTTGTAAATACAGTCTGCCCACGTGTCACAGTCCTATTCTAGAGCATGAATTCTATTTCTTCAGTTGTCAGAATTTCGATAAGAAAAAATTAATTACCAAAATTTATCAGAAAACTCAGACATACCAGACTCCCTCTACAGCCATAAATAGAAGAATCCCCGTCTTCGGTTAGCCCATGTTGTTAAGCAGTAATGATCGCAGTGTTTGATTAGACGACTGGCAACATTCCCAAGAGAAAACACAAAGGCACAGACGGGGGAAATTTCTCCTACCGACACAGAACAGAGATGAACAGAGGAGCTGTCAGATTGGCCAAGGCCAGGGCAGGACACACACAAGCTCCTCTGATTCTCTGCGTGACTCAGAAGCTAAAGGTGGAGTGTAGCCAATACTGATGTTCTGACACAGTTCGTCGTGGGGGGCCATGTAAAAACAACGAACATCAACATATTTTTTTTAATCAATGTAAGTTCAATATAATACATACACTACTTCAGCATTTTAGAAGCTCCTCATACATTTTTGTCAACTTTCTAACTTCAGTTCCAAGTTATGACAAAGTGCGTTGACGCACTGCGTTGACACACTGCGTTGCTATATAGAACAGTGTCAGAACAACTGATAACTGCGTAGCTGCAGCTGACCATCACTATAGCCTTCCATCAGATCCCTGTGACTTATTTTAACTTGACTTTCTTTCGGCTTCTTCCTAAACTCGGTAAGGAGTCACTACGGACACTACACTCCATTGTCCAGGCAGTGAAATGTGTCTTTTTCAAGTTGAACCTGGCGGAGCCCATCCATCTCCGGACAGCAGGATGCATGCTGGGTATGCTTGTGTCGTGTCATCTATCTCACCGGCCATAGCTAGCACACTCTTTTACGAAAGACGGATGAGGGTGGTTTTTTTTTAATATATTTAAGCGTGGGTGAGATGTGCATGTGTTTGCACAGGATGTCTGTTTGAAATTTCAACTAAAGCACTTTCTAGGCAGTAGTAGTAGCATGGCCTCGCGCTGGGACTGCACGGCGTTGGGGCGCGGCCCCCGGGTGGTGGATGGGGGATTGCACACGTGAACCAAAGCAGTCTAAGGGAAGGACACCCTGACAAAAAACCCTGGTCCTCCAAGTCTGGGGGTTGGGCAGAAGGCCAACTACCTCCTCCCGTAAAAAAAACCAAGTTACAGAAACTATGGACATAAATTTACAAAGAAACCAGGGGGGAGCAGGGATCGCCAACTCTGGCAACATGACGACGATGGGTGAAAGCCTCCGGGAAGCCCAGCGTCCGACGAGGTCCTTCGCAAGCCCCACCACTAAACTTAACATCGGACACTGGAATGTCAGAACAATGTATAGCATAGGAACAGCAGCTCAAATTGCAAGAGAAATGGAGGACTATAAACTAGATATATTAGGGATTAGCGAAAGTAGATGGACGGGAGCTGGCAAAGTAAAACTAGCATCAGGGCAGACTGTAATCTACAGCGGGGAGGATGAAATACATGAGAGAGGGGTTGCGCTCATGATCAGCCAAGCAGCAGCAAAGTCACTAATGGAGTGGACGCCTGTCAACCAAAGGATATTAACTGCCAGATTCTATTCAAGATTCAGGAGAGCAACAGTCATACAAGTATATGCCCCCCACAACGGAAAGGAAGCCACGGAAAAGGAACAGTTTTATCAAGAACTGCAAGAAACGGTAGATGGATGCAACAAAAACGACATCATCATCATCATGGGTGACTTCAATGCCAAAGTAGGAAGCGACAACACTGGATATGAAAGGACGATGGGGGTGCATGGCCTTGGAGAGCAGAACGACAATGGAGAGAGGCTGTGTGAGTTCAGTCAGATGAATGGCCTCGTCATAACAGGTACACTGTTTCCACACAAGGACATACACAAAGCCACATGGGTCTCACCTGACGGGATGAGTAGGAACCAGATAGATCACCTGCTGATTAGCGGACAATGGAGATCATCTGTAATAGACTCGAGAGTACAGAGGGGAGCAGATGCCAACAGCGACCACTACCTGGTGAGGACCAGCTTCAAACTACGGCTCAGCACACACAGGAACAAGAACAGGGTGAAACCAAAGATAAACGTGGATAGACTGAAGGACGAAGAAGCAAAGAAAAGATACTGTGAGGCAGTGAAGAACAAGCTGGAGGAAAACAGGACAGAGAGTGAAGACATAGAGACGATATGGGAGCAGCAGAGCAGTGCTTATGTCAATGCTGCAGAGGAAGTACTTGGATTCAGAAAAGGAAAAAGCAAACCATGGATCAGTGACAACACATGGAAGATGATAGACGAGAGGAAGGAAATCAAGACCAAGATAAATAGCGTCCGGTCAGAAAGGATTCGGAGCAGGATGAAGGAAAGATACAAAGAAAAGGACAAGGAAGTGAAAAGGAGCGCAAGAGAAGACAAGAGAAAATGGATAGCAGAGAAAGCACAGAGAGCACAGGCTGCGGCGGAGAATGGACAACAGAAAGAAGTTTACAACATAGTGAAACAGCTGACAGGACAAGGTACAAGACAAGCGGCAGCAGTGAAGAACAAGAATGGAGACCTGCTGAAGAGTAAGGAGGCCAGACTAGAAAGGTGGAAGGAACACTTTCAGGAGGTACTCAACAGGGATACACCAGATGACCCACCACAAGAAGACGACGAGGAGAGAGAAGAACTAGATATTTCAATAGAAACCCCTACACTGCAAGAGATAAGAAATGCACTATGCACCCTCAACAATGGAAAAGCACCGGGAATAGATCAAGTTACAGCAGAGATGCTGAAAGCGGACCCAGAGAATACCAGCAAAGAACTGAAAAGAATATTTGACGTCATATGGGAGAAAGAAACTGTTCCCACGCAATGGACAAAAGGACTCATCTGCAAGATACCAAAGAAAGGCAATCTCCAAGACTGTGGAAACTGGAGGGGAGTCACACTACTGCCACTGGCCAGCAAGGTGCTGAGCAGGATCCTGGTCAGCAGGATACAAGCAGGAGTGGATCCATCACTAAGAAAGGAACAAGCCGGCTTTAGGAAAGGGAGAAGAACCACAGAACAGATATTCATCATCAGGAACATCTTAGAACAAGTCAACGAATGGAATGCAACAATGTACATCCACTTTGTAGATTTTGAAAAGGCCTTCGACTCCATACACAGAAACAGTCTTTGGATCATCATGCGCCAGTATGGAATCCCTGGGAAATTGATCAGGATGGTTAAGTCCCTTTATGAGGACTTTCAGTGCGCTGTCATAGATGAAAATGAAACAACAGACTGGTTTCCGGTGATTACTGGAGTGAAACAGGGGTGCTGCATGTCTGGATTCCTTTTCCTGTTGGTGATTGACTGGGTCATGAAGAAGACGACAGAGGGCGAAAGAACAGGGATCAGGTGGAATTTCACTACAATGCTAGAAGAC
>CM060317.1:16050068-16082568 GCA_030674155.1 Stramonita haemastoma
GGGGTTTCCAGAGCTGCTATACTCTACTAGCTGATCGCTGACTTTCTGGTGCAGAAGCTCCAAGGTAAAGTGAATAGATCTATCTGATCCATACCCACTCTCTTCTCCGGCTTCCGTCAAAGATATGATACTCCAGGGATCAGGATCGTATACTTTATCTTCTTCTTCTTCTTCTTCTTCATTGAACACTCAGACAGTAACTATTGTTGTGGGTCATATGAGCGAAAATACGTTACGCTGTTGTTTTAATTTTAAACGTCTGACAAGTCAAGGCCAGAGAATCCGACTTCCGCGTGAAAAAGAATTTGTTATCTTTTTAAGTTTTTCTTTAAAAAAAAAAAGGCAGGAGAATGGAACAGGAATAAGGTAGAAAATAGAGGAGGAAAAGGGTGACAATGACGAAAAGGAACAAGGCAGAAACAAAGAGAGGGGCAGAAAAGAGGGAATTCCTACATAGAAGGTGATGGTTCTATTTAAGATGGGGGTTCTATTTATAGTGACAGGCTCTCTGGTATCCCCACAGAGGGGGGGGGGGGGGGAGGATCTTATTTAGTTTTGGCGGCCATGTTGGATTGTTTCCATGGCAACAGTGTAGAAAACTGAGTAATTCTTTGATTTTTTAGGCTTTACAAGTGATGCCCTTTCAATATGTGGCAGAACTGTTAACATGGGCTTGTAAACAAAATTTCATCAGTTTCGACTCCCATGTCTCACCTTAAGTAGGTAGCACTCTTGTCCACTTGAAGAACATGGCCTGCTTTTGTTATTGCTTTGTAACCTAGTAGTGGAGCCATAGGTTCCGCGCCTGTTTAGTTTTAGAGTGAATGTTTTGTATCGCTTTGTATGTTGTTTTTGTATTGTATTCTCCGTAGGTCTGTCAGTATAAATGGCATCCCCACTTTCTGGAAATTTTGTGCCAGGAATTCCCTCTTTTCTATCCCTCTCTTTGTTTGTTGTTGTTGTTGTTGTAGATGATGAAATTGGTATACTAGCTGATATTTTTGTATTTGGTACAAGCTGGATCACTTGTTTCAGTCAGCAGCCCACCTGATGCTGACTGGAGTTACAGGATCTTTAACATGCATATTTACACAACCAAGAAAGGGTGTAAGGCAGTGGCTGGTCTGCTGAAATGCTTGTCTAGGAGATTGTAAAAAATATCCTCTTTTCATCCACCCGTTGCTGTTACAGAGATTAGATCTCACGCGACAATAGGATTAGATGGATCGCAAGTCCAGTAGTTGATCTTTTGTTCTCACAGTGTCAAGCAGCAAGCGTTTTCAGATTCTCCCTCTGGAGTCCTCTCAACTTTGTTTTGTCTTTGTTTGGTATGATGACGAATCCAAATCAGTGGTGATGGAGGCTATAGCCGAGGGATTAAGATCCTTGGACTTTCAATCCTATTGGTTTATGAGGTTGTGGGTTCGAACCTCGGTTCAGTGGCGTCTGGTGAACTAAGTGTGGAGGTTTTTACGGTCTTTCAGGTCAACTTCCATGTGCAGATCTGCCAGTGCCTTATGCCCCTTTTGTGTATTTACACATGCAGAAGATCAAATATTTACATGTATTAAAGATCACGTAATTCATGTCAACGTTCGTGAGGTTTCAGAAACATGAACATACCCAGCATGCATCCCCAAAGTCGAAATGCGGCCACCTTCATGGTGGGCAAAAACAGTCGTATATGGAAAATCTCAATGTTGGTGAATCTCGGAACTTTAGTCTAGGTATAGGAATGAGAAAAAAAAATCACGCCTCCACCCACCTGAAAAAAGACCTAACTCAACTGAATCATCACATCTTCAAAGAATTCAGAATGTCAGCAATATCCAAGAACTTTCTCTACGTATGTGCTGAACTTTCTGTTTCCTGACTGATTTTTGTTGTAAAGTAGGACTGTTCGTGTTGCATAAAAATATCCCTTGTGCTTGTCTAGAAAATGAAGCTGATATTTCAAGAACACCCCCTCCCCCCAATAACTACACACACACACACACACACACACACACACACACACACACACACACACACACACACACACACACAGAGGGAAACACACACACACACAAGCACGCACACACATACACACACACAAGCATGCATGTACACACATGCCTGTTTACACACACACACACACACACACACACACACACACACACACACACACACACACACACACCACACACACACTCACTCACACACACACACAAGCACGCACACACACATACATACACACACACAAGCATGCATGTACACACATGCCTGTTTCAACACACACACACACACACACACACACACACCACACACACACACACACACACACACACACACACACACACACACACACACACACACACACACCACACTACCACACACACACACAACACCCCACACACAACTACTACACACACACACACTCACTCTCCACACACACACACACAACACACACACACACACACACACACACACACACAACACACACAACACACACCACACACACACACAGCACACCACACCACACAACATACACACACACTGTTATCAAAACACTATCGGAACATAACCCAGGTTTAGCCTAAGGTTATATAAATCAAATGTAAGTTTAGAAGGACCACGTTTGCTATAAAAGATAATACTTTACTGCCACACTTGACTTGACTTGCAAGAGGAATTCAATTTTGTTTTCTTTAAAAGTGTGGTATCTTCACGATTGTTATCATTCCAGGGATTGGTGGTCTAGGAGGTAACGCGCCTGCCTGGAAAGCGAAAAGTCCGCGTCGGAGTGTTCAGTGGTTCGAAGCCCGTTTGGGCCCGAAATTTTCCCCCATCCATTAGACCATGAGTTGTGGTCTGGGTACTAGGTTTTCGGATGATACGATAAACCGAGGTCCCGTGTGTTACATATCGTTATTTGGCGCACGTAAAAGAACCCACGGCAACAAGGGGGTTGTCCCTGGTAAAATTCTGTAGAAAAAGCCACTCTGATAGGAAAACAAATACAGAAATGTTGCAGACAGGAAAAAGAAGAAAAAATAATGGGTAGGCGCTGCACTTGTGGCCAAATTTCACGCAGAGAAATCTGCTGTGACATAAAATGGTATATAAAAAAAAAGTGTCCATTCAGTCGTGGGTTCAAAACCAGGCAGTGTCTGGTGAATTAAGGGCGGGCATTTTTTTTGCCATCTGCCAGGTCCATTTCAAGTGCAAACCTGCCAGTGCCTTATATCCCTTCGCGTATATTATTACACATACAGAAGATTAAATATTACGTTTATTAAAGATCCTGTAACTCATGCCAGCATTCAGTGAGAGGGTTACAGAAACACGAACATACCCAGCATACTTCCCTGAAGTCGGAATGCGGCTACCTGCAAGGTGGACATAAAACAGTCGCATACACAAAAATCTCATCATTAGTGAACCTCGCCAACGCTAGCCGAGGAATAGGGGAAAAAATGCCATGAAGTCAAAGTGACATACAGCCCCTGTAATGAACAGGTAAGAAAAAAAACAACAAACAACAACACCCATTTCAGGTTCCTGAGGAGGCTTGAAGAATCTAGCTAACACATCTGACCTTGTCAGATACGTGTCAACGCTACCCACTCAAAGCATGGGTAACTTCCAACTAATTAAAGGAAGAAGGCCACACAGAGTGCCCTCCCCCCAAAAAAAAACAAAAAAAACAGAAACAAAAACAAAAAAACAAAAACACCCCCCCCCCAAAAAAAAAAAAAAAAACTCCAACAAAAAAACAAAAACCTACCCCCCCCAAAAAAAAAAACCCCCCCCAAGCAAAACCCCAACCCAACAACCCCCACCTCCTAACCCAAAACCAGACAAAAAACAAGAAAACAAACTACCCTGATACTTATGATTAAAAGAAAAAAGGTTGTTTATGATGTGGCATATTTTTTCGTTGTTTTTTTTTGTTTGGTTATATTTTTGTTTATGCTTTTTTTTGTTTGTTTGTTTGGGTTTTTTGTTTTTACTTTGTTTGAAAGTTATTCTCATTAGTCAGTGATGAAGGGAAGAGAGAGAGAGAGAGAGAGAGAGAGAGAGAGAGAGAGAGAGAGAGAGAGAGAGAGAGAGAGAGAGAGAGAGAGAGAGAGGAGAGAGAGAGAGGAGGAAAATGCAAAACAAAGCTAATCTTGTTCAGCTATCTGGAAGTTAACTCAGCGCTGTGTGTGTGTGTGTGTGTGTGTGTGTGTGTGTGTGTGTGTGTGTGTGTGTGTGTGTTTGTGTGTGGTGTGTGTGTGTGCATCCTGTGTTTAGGCAGCAGGTGTCAGTTTTGTAAAGTTTGGATGCAGTCCATTGAAGCAGAGATTGTTGTGACCCTCTCTCTCTCTCTCTCTCTCTCTCTCTCTCTCTCTCTCTCTCTCTCTCTCTCTCTCTCTCTCTCTCTCTCTCTCGATAATTGTTTACATACTTTAATTCAGCTTAAGAACAGGACTCCAGCATACCCCAGCCAAGAAAGCATTATTGGGCCCACAAGCAAGGTGTTGGCAGAGCCCAGCCATAGATACACAGATCGCCACACACATGCATGTATGTGCACACAGGTATGGATGGATATACACAGATACAAGCATGCATAGATATGGGCACACTCACAAACACAGGCGCATGTGCACACACACACTTGCGTGCATGCACATGCACACACACTCACACAGAACATCTTGCGCACACGTTAATCCTGTTCCACCTTTCGTAAGAGTAGGCCATCGTGTGCCGGTGGGAACAGATGACATTTACAAAACTGCATACACACGGGGACTGGATGTAAAAAAGCACAAGAGTGCTTATTCCATTATCCTCGATATAAAAAAATGAATAAAATAAATAAAAAAAGAGATAACACACACACACACACACTCAAGCATGCACCACACACGCACGCACGCACAGACGCACACACTCGCACACTTTACAGTGCAGTTGAGTACAGTAGAGTGCACTACACTACACTACACTAACACACTACACTACACTACACTAAACACTACACTACACTACACTACACTACACTACACTACACTGTTGCACGAGATGAAAGAAATCAGATTCAATTTTTTGTCCATGTCTTGCACTTGTGGGGTAGTGCATTTACAGTGACAAAGAAAAATATGAAAATATTGTCGGCAGCACCAGCAGCACCACCACCACCAGCAACAACAAAAGTAACAACAACAAACACCATAATTCGAATTTACCTGTGTATGTTTACAAAAAAGTGTATCAGATTTTGTTTTGATTCTGATGGGATCTGTTGCTTTTTTATTTTTGTTGTTGTTGTTGTCATCATTAATAGTTCAACAAATTTCAATACATTAAAAGTATAACTAGCCTTCAACCTGGTCACCTGAGAGGAAATTGACTCACAAACTGTCAGACCATTGTCTTTCCCACACACTGACACCTCTAATCCCAGGGGGATTTAGATAAACTGTACTTTAGCCAGGCGACCTGTTTGTCCTCTCCCGAATCCCTGTATATGGCTACAAGGGGGTCACTATGACCCAACACAGGCCTCGCTCGCTTTTCCCATAGTTTTATCAGCTGGTGATTGGCTGTTATCTCCCCTGTGCTGTCATTTTGTCACCCAAGGTGGCGCCACCACATCCGGTCCGTCTGTCAGGAGGGCTGTTGTTTCTCTGGGTTGTCTCTCTGGGTTGAAACAGTCCCTCTGACTTTTATGGTAATCAGGGGCTTAATACCTAATTATGGGGACAGCTGGAAGAGAAATGGACTGGCCCATCAATGTTTTCACTTGGGATTGTCCTAGTCAGGTCAACTGGGCTTTAGGCCTATATAAAATTCTGTGGTGGTCAGTATGGTGTCAGTGTATGTTTGAGAGTGGAGGATTAGGTAATTTTGGCTGAAAACTTGAATAAAAACAAAAAGCTGGGTGAGTGGGTATATCTTAAAATAACAGAGTATTTCTTGAAAAAAAATCAACCTGATGGCAACTGTGTATTCAAGAGTGGTTAACAAAAATGACTTAATGAAACTATCATTATCATCATCAGTATGATGGTGATTATTGATATGTTATTGTTTATGTCTGGATGACAAGTTTCTTAGAAAAAATCTATGGATATTGAGAATGACAATCGACTCCACAGGAAAATATTCTCTTTTCAAGAGGTAAAAAGCAATAACACATAGATATGGAGAGAGAGAGAGAGAGAGAGAGAGAGAGAGAGAGAGAGAGAGAGAGAGAGAGAGAGAGAGAGAGAGAGAGAGGAGAGAGTTTTATTCTCCATTCAGCAGTACAGCATAACAATTTCAGATTTGTGTAACACAACAGTAGTCTTTGAACAATTAATCTCACTCCATACTTATATGTACTTATGTGCAAGTCTATTTGCCATGCATCTCTCTCTCTCATACAGATAGATCCTAGGATGGACCATCTGGGGACTAGTTACTTTGTTCTATCTTTTTTCTAATTTTTGTGGCTTCAATCATGATTTTAGCTAGACCTTTTATTTTCTCTTCCCTGCTATATGCAACAGAATTCATGTCAATGGTGAGAGAGAGAGAGAGAGAGAGAGAGAGAGAGAGAGAGAGAGAGAGAGAGAGTGTTGGGTACAAGTATGTGGAATAAATACATTGTGTGAAGAAATTTGTGCAAGCAATGGTGTAGAAGCTCTTAAAAACATGTAGAGGAAGAGTTACAGGAAAATGGTGAGATGGTATAATGCACACAGCCCTGGAGATTATAGTGTCTTGCAAAAAACATAAGTTCAACTGATCAGAGATTTGCAAAAGCTGGAAGCATTATTGTATTGCGAAGCAATAATTATATATATATATATATATATATATATATATATATATATATATATATATATATATATATATATATATATATATAAAAATATAATTATATATATGTATATATATTACACACACATATATATATATACATATATATATTGCATTGTGTTTTATCATATATTAATTGTGTTGTAGAGCATTGCATTGCATTGCAGTCTATTGTATTAAAACATAGTTTTCCAGAAACCATTATATTTCTTTTCATTGAATTGTAAATTTTACTGTCTTGTGTTGCTTTTTGTATTGTTTTCAGTTGTGATGCATTGCATAATGCTGTGCTGTACTGCACCTAATGTACAAACCACGGTTATGCCAGCAATAAAAAAATGATTTTTACAAAAGATTTCCTTGAACAAGGAGCCATTTGACTCTACTACACTACAGTGAAAAACCAGACACAGACTGTTAAGATAAGAAGCAGGCAAAGCTTGTCTTTACTACAGCAGTGTGGCTGATTGTTCTATACCACTCTTGGTGTGCTGTCTGTACTGGCAGTGTCAGAGGTTCACCACGCCTTCTCTATGTCGGTGCTGACACCCTCAAGCAGTTGATGACGTGTGTTTATCTTCGCTTTGCTGACTTGCACGTGCCACAAGTTCATGCGTGACTGATGACTTCCCTGTCACTTTGGAACTTCTTTCCTGATACCTATACTGCTTCTTAAAGGATCATTGTGGCAGCAGAAACTAGTGGGAGGGTGGGGGTGGGGAGTGGGTGGGGTAAGATGGGGGGGGGGGGGTAAGGGAGGGGGCAAGGCTGCTTCTGTGGTGATAGATAAGTGTTGTTTGTGTTAAGAGCTGTTTCTGATTTTGCAGCAGTTAAAAAGGGCATTTTGTAGTAGGAAACAGGCTCAAACACAAACAATAGTATGCGTACACACACTTTCTTTATTAATAAAGGTCAGAGAAACACATCTTGAAACCAGTCATGGTAGGCCTTTTCCCTGTTTGCCATACGCAGAGAGGAGAGAGAAAAGGCATGGGGACAATGTGGGAATGTCAAGACTCTCTCTTTGGTGACAGACACACTGCACTGGTCATTGAGCATGTCTTCCCTTGTGGAGATGCAGGGGACCTGTCAGTATAAACACATCCCCAACTTCTGAAAATTCTTTTTTTTGGTGCTGCCTCATCTTCTGTGACATGCCTATCCCTACGTTCCCATGCTGCTCCGTTTCTATCTCCTCGCCACAGCCATACCCCAGGTTCACTATGTCTCATCCTCAGGATCCAAAGTCCACTGGGAGCTCATCAATATCTCCTGGAAATTCTGTGCTAGGAATTCCCTCTGTTTTATCACTCTCTTTGTTTCTGTCTTGTTCCTTTTCTTCTTGATACATTTTTCTTGCTATTTTTTGCCCCCCTTTGTCCATTCTCCTGCCGTTTCTTTTTACAGAAAGACTTAAAGCATAAGAATTCTCTCCCACACCGAAGGTGGATGTGCTGGCTTGACTTGTCAGGCCCTTAACTGCAGTGCAGTGTATTTTTCATTGATATGACAGACAACAATAGTTGCTTTCTGAAGGTTTAACAAAGAAAAAACTAATCATGTCTGAAATCTGTCCACAAATAGTTTTGGAAACAAGTAACTAAACGACTAAAAATTATGAGGCTTTTATTGTTGTTTTTGTTTACTTGGGCGGTGGTGGCTGTGTTGTTTATTTGGTTTATTATCCTTTGGAGTTAACAATATCAAGTGCCTACTCCTCTGCCACCACAGTTTTTTTGAATACGACTATAAAGGGATGTCCCGTGTACAACGCACGCAGACACTGCGCCATGTTAAAACCTGTTCTGCTTTTCGAAGAGTAGGATGACAGAATATACAAAAACTGCATACACACCGGACTGGATGTAAAAAAGCAGTGAGTTCTTATCCATTATACTCGAAATAAAAGAATGAATAAATAAATAAATAATAGATAAATAAAATAAATAGATAAAGAAAGTAAGAAAGAAAGAAAAAAAAAATTTCATTTATTTGCTTGCTTTTTCATTTTTCTGGATGGTATTGGAAAAGCCTTGTTAGCCATTTCTGTTTTACAAAAAACCCAACATATTTTGTTTGCTTCTTACGTTCTTTTCCTGGGTGGTAACGGCAGTAAGTGTTTATCTCCAACAATTCCCACATGTAACAGTTAGGGCCTAAGATTCCCTGTTCTGTCCTGAAGTTGGTCTCAATCACTGATACAGACAGTCTTGTTTTGTCTTGTCATTCTTATTGATATCACCTGTCCCTCGATTTTCGACGCGCCATGTTGAGATAACGAATGGATTGTTATGATAACAGCTGGATCAGTGTACCTTTGGGTACACCAGTGTGAGCCGTACCTTACGCTCCATGTTTATACTCTATGGGGGAGGATGGTGTATGAGAGAGAGAGAGGGGGGGTGTGTGAAAGATGAGAGAAAACAACTATGATTGTGGGGTAACTGATAAAGAAAATATTGTGAACTAGATGCATACAAAACTAGATCAAAATAAGGAAGGCAAATGTTGATTCTGATCCAGTGATTGAGCCTTCTTTTGTGACGGCATGCTGCAGTGTTTTGTCAAACGAGTTCTCTACCTAGCTAGACATAGATCCCCTCTCATTCATAGCTTATTTTCCAAACACAGTGTCTGCTGAAATCTGCACCACCCCCATTTTTCTTGTCTGGGAGAATAAAGGCAAACATGTTTGGCTGTCTGACCGGGGAATCACACCAACAGAACTTTAATCCACCTCTCCTAATCCTGTGTGAACTAACACAACCAGATCCTCTTCAGCCAGCCAGCCCAGCCACCGAATACAGAGAAGGCTGATACCAACATGGCCTGATTTGAGCAATACAACTACAGGATGACAGAGCAATTCTACACTGTCAGCCACAAACAAGGGATTAAAGGGAAACAGGCGGCTCTCCCTCCCCCCTGCCCCGCAATGCAATCTACCCCTGTTACTCCCCAATCTGATGGCGTCTTAATCCTTTGCATGCAGACACCAATACAAGTGGATCATTGGAGGTGGTTAGATTACACGCTTGTCATGCCGAAGTCGGATGTGCTGGCCCTGATTTGTCAGGCGATAACCGGCAGCGACAACGATTTTCACCCATATGACAGTTGTTGCTGTCTGAGCGTTCGACGACGACGAAGTTGGGAGAAGATTACATCTGCAGCTGCTCATTTTCGTCTGTTTTTGACGTGAGCAAAACGTTAGAAGAGAGCACGTGTCAAACACAGCAAAGTATCAAAATATGCTGTCTGGGTTTTGAAACAAGAGTGTCGCCAACAAAGATCGCTCATTTGTTAACACACTCTGTTACAAAACCACACGTTGACACAATCGCAAACATAGCGTAATCATATAACTAAGGAAAGTTTCTACACCTTTTAATGAGAAACAAAGAAAGATGTGAAATGTCAGAAGTCAGTCAGTCACATGGGTGGAGTAGTTTTATTGGTTAGAGTGTTTAACTCGTAATCCCAAGGAAACTGATAGTGCAGGTCTGACTTGACTTGACTTGATTATGTCTGTGAGTTCCCTGGGGAACAAAGGGCCGCAATGACACCCCTCCAATGGACTTGGTTCTGGGAGATCCTCTTCAGCTCGGCCCACGTCATTCCGGCTGCCTTCGTCTCTGCTTCGATATGCTTCTGCGCCAGGTTTTTTTAGTTGACCCATTTTCCACTTCCCTTGTGGATTCCAGTCAAGGGCCTGCCTGGTGATATTTGAAGCAGGCTTGCGAAGCGTATGGCCCATCCATCCCCGTTTCCTTTTCTTGATCTCAGACTCGAATGGGGCGTGTCTGGTCCTGTTCCAAAATGTGTTTGTTGCAGATGACTTCTGGCCACCTGATCCCAAGGATGTCCTAAGACATCTGTTGGTAAATGTCTGGAGTTTGTGGGTGTTGGTCTTTGTTACCTGCCAGGTTTCTGAGCCGTAAAGTAGGACCGACTTGACGTTGGTGTTGAATATCCCAATCTTGTTGTGGAGTGGGAGGGCTGTTGATCTCCAGATTGGGCGAAGGGTGTTGGAGGTTTGAGTCTCGGCTAAATTATTCATTTGGAGCGATGGTCTCCACTAGAATTTACATTCGTGGCAACCCTATTCCCTGCCTCTAGGCCCCGTGAGCAAACGCTAAACAGAACATCTTTGAAAAACCTTAAAACACTATCAACTCCCATCGGGATGCTGAAGGGCCTTTCAGTATAGATGGCACCCCCACCTTCTGGATGTTTTAAGCTAGGAATTACACTCTTTTCTATCCCTCTCTTTGTTTCTGCTGTGTTCCTTTTCTTCTTGTCGCCTCGTTTGTGTCCATTTTCTGCCTTCTTGGTCCATTCTTCTAGCCTTTCCCCCCAGTAAGACTTGAAATAATTATAACAATTCTCTCCCAAGTCGAAGGCGGATGCACTGGAGCCTGACTTGTCAGGTGCTTTAACGGCAGCACGATGTATTTTCACTGATGTGACAGACAATATAGTTGCTGTCTGAGCATTCAACAAAGAAGAACAAAACCCCTTAGAAGCGTAGGACAGCTGTAGTAGGTAGCATGGTTGACATGAACATACCCAGCATGCAATTTTACCTGAAAATAGCTAGGCTCCATTCGAATCAACTTGCCCACACAGTATCTACTGAAAAACAATCAACTAAGCTCCAAAATTAGAAATCAATCAAAGACAAGTCAAGTCATTCATGCAAATTTAAAAAACCAAAAAAACAAACCTATATGCAAATTTGCCTCCAGATTCTTGATCATGTTTGCTCAAATGAAATGTCTCCTTTTTAGTGACATTGTGTGAACCTAACTTTGGTTGTCTTCCTAAATAGCATACTACAATGTGATATTCAAGACTTCATAAAATATTACTGTGTGTGTACTGATTGCAAGCTTTCCCATGGGAATGCCAAAACCTGTCAGTACTAATAGCATCCCCCCTAAGGAAAATCTGTGCTAGAAATCCCCTCTGTTCTATCTGTGTCCTCATGGTTGTCTGCTTTGTTCCTTTCCTACCTTTGTCACCCCACTCCTTCTTTCTCTTCTATTTTGAAATATTTAACAATTCTCTCCAAGCAAGCCGATGTGCTGAAGCCTCACTCGGCAGGAAGTTAACTGCAGCACAACGCATTTTTCGCTCATGTGACAGCAACACAACGCCCGACGATAAAAAGAATAACTGCTTGCAAACAAAACTTGCCCATAACCTTGGTTGTCAACAACACACTGCCATTCATGTCGTGAACCCTATGGTGTGTACAGTGGAACCCCCCTAACACACACAACGACACAGCGAGATAGCCCTAGACTAACCATCGCTAAGGATTAAACTTGTCCATGGATTGCATCACCTGCTGAGCTGGGCATCTGTCGTCTACCACAGAAGAGGAGCTGCGATAAAAGACGCTTGCAGCACTGCCCTACGCCGTACACAACAAACACAGTGACGTAAATGGACAGCCAAGCATGTTCAGCGAGCAGATTTGGGGCTTTGAAGTGAAGTCAGCAGACAGAACGAGAGGATGTGTGTGTGTGTGTGTGTGTGTGTGTGTGTGTGTGTGTGTTTTGTGTGTGTTGAAAAGGCGGCATCTTGTGTAATTTGTAGGAGATAACAAAATAAAACAGCAGATTGTCTGCTCTTTGGTAAACTCTACTTGGCTATCATGTTGTCGGTTGATTGATTGCTTCCCTTATGGGAATACCCGGGGCCGTCAGTATACACAGCATCCCTACCTACTGCTGGAAAATCTGTGCAAGAAATTCCCTCTTTTCTATCCCTCTCTTTTTCTGCTTTCTTCCTTTTACTTTTTGATCACTTCCTTCTTGACTGTTTTCTGCCTTCGTGTTCCATTCTCCTGCCTTTCACTAGAAAAACTTACAATGTAACCATCTGTCCCATGCTGAGTCAGTATGCGCTTTGTCCCGACTTGTCAGGGCTTCAACGGCGTGCAACGCATTTTCTCTCATATGACTAGATAACAATGTTGCGGTCTTAGCGTTCCACGAAGAAGAAGTTGATAACTTCTGGACTGATATAAGAACTGCGCTAGTTGCACGCAGACAGACAGACAGACAGAAGACAGACACAACACACACATGACAGACACACATGACACGACAACACACACACACAACACACACACACACACACACACACACACACACACACACACACACACACACACACACACACACACACATTTGGAAACAAATTTCTTCACATTGCTTCTGCTGTTTCTTTTTTCCTCTTTCATTTTTGATAAAATTGACTAAAGCCTTCTCCTCGTGTTGTTACATAGTATTGTATATCCTTAATTAAGTCACGGCAGATTCCTTGCTGAAATTCGGACTGCTCTCTCCCGGGGAGATGTGTCGCCACAAGAGCAGCGCCGCCCTTTTTTCTTCTTTTCCTGTCTGCAACTGTATTTGTTTCCCTATCAGAGTGGCTTTTGTATACAGAATTTTGCCAGGGACAACCCTCTTGTTGCGTGGGTTTAAAGAAGTAGAGGTGTTTGTTTCCACGCTGAAGAAGAAGACATTCCAGCATACCTTCCATTCCTAAAACTTTCAAGCTTCGACGAACCCGTGCTGAATGTCCTCCAGGGGTCCAAAAGCTTGTCCCTCATCGGCAGTCAGATGTTGGCTCTCAGGTTTGGTGTGTTGGACGGACTGGAGGGAATGTTATACTGTCATGGGAAAGTGCCACAGGGGAACACTTCAGAATCTCCAATTGGAACTTGGTGAACCGTGATGTCTGAGTCTGCAGTGTCCAGTCCTCAGCCTCACCATTGTTACTTGGTCTTCTCTGTGGAGCAGGTAATTGTCATCCTTATCTGTTGAAATTAGGGTGTTGCTGAAGCCATCTTCTCTTTTGCTTTTCCTTCACAATTGTCCTTTGCCTCTTCATACGTCACCTCCCTGTACTCTAGAGGCATCTGACCTCCTACCTTCGCCAGTAGGTCAGCTTCGTCGTTGCCATGGATGCTGCAGTGTGAAGGAACCCACTGGATGACTGTATGCTCAGTGGACTGCTGCAGGGCAACAAGAGCGGAGGCAAAGGACGTTAAGTTCCTTGCTCTGCGAGTTTCCAGTGGTCTGAAACACAGATAACGTATCAAGAAGCTGACAACTGTGATTTATTTGACTTGACTGTGTAAATGCTTCATCAGTGTTGCTTTATGTTTTCTTACAGCACCAAAGCTTCAAAGTATTAGTAGGCTTAAAGAGAAAAGAAGGAAACATTTTAAAGCCTAATTGTACTGTTGTTAGTTACCCCCCCCCCCTTTCATTTTGGTTCCATGGCTAGAGCTTCCAGGTTCACCAATAGTGATATTTTTGCATATACGACCGTCTCTGCACCTTTTAGGTAGCCTTATTCCGACTTCGGGGATAGTGTCTACACACGACACCTGTGTGCATGCGTGTTTAAGATTTTGTTTTTCATCATTTCCTACCACACGAAATGGCCTACTCTTCAAAAGGCGGAACGGATTTTTAACCTGTGCGCAAGATATTTTGCGTGCACTCGCACACAAGGCCTCGATTTATTGTCTCATTCGAAGGACTTTGATATTCAAATAGATTTTCTAGTCAAACTGGGAAAGAAAGGGCAAGGCTGGGAATCGAACCCAGAGCCTCACCGGTTACTTGCAGGGCAAGTGTGTGTGTGTGTGTGTGTGTGTGTGTGTGTGTGTGTGTGTGTGTGTGTGTGTGTGTGTGTGTGTGTGTGTGTGTGTCTGTCTGTCTGTCTGTCTGTCTGTCTGTCTGTCTGTCCAATGTGCCTGAAAGAGGAAAGGTCGATGACTTTAACAGTGTGTCCACAAAAGCTGTCTATTATTTTCAGCGGGGAATTTTGTTTTCATCCTGCAGTTTGAGATTGTTTGCTTATTTTTTTCATTCCTTACTTTCTGGAACGTTTGATGTTCCGTAATTTCAAATGTGTGTGTGTGTGTGTGTGTGTGTGTGTGTGTGTGTGTGTGTGTGTGTGTGGTGTGTGTGTGTGTGTGTGTGTTGTGTGTGTGTGTGTGTGGTGTGAGAGAGAGAGAGAGAGAGAGAGAGAGAGAGAGAGAGAGAGAGAGAGAGAGAGAGAGAGAGAGAGAGAGAACGCCTCTTCCTCCTCCACACAGTGTGTGTACCCCACAAACATTATTCAAACACCTTACATCCATAATGAATGAGCAAACACACCCATATCCTTCATGCTCACACTCATTCCAAACCCTCGTAGCCACATACAGCCATACCACACCACACACTCTTCACCATTCCTTTTCCCTTCTGACTAGCCTACAGTTTGCTGACAGACAGACAGACAGACAGACAAACCAGCAGAGGACAGGGCAAACAGGCACAACCAAAGCCTAGAGGCTATACTAGCAGGGTCTGTCCACTGCGTGTTTGCTTGACCCTTGTACTGACCATGGCACGTAAATGCCCAAGGTTACAACACAAACTGCCTGCTGGGTCGCCCAGCCACTTGACCAGTAGGCCTAGGGGTCAGTCCCCCTGAGGTCCATTACTATACAGTGTGTACAGGACTCTTTGAGGTGGGCGCGTTGAACCCTACTAAACTGGGGGTTTTATGGAACCACCATTTTCCTGTTCTCCCCTTCACCCTTCTCCCCACACCTTCCCCTGCGATGCACATGCTACCGGACTGATAATTTTCTGCGCGCGCACACACAATCATGTGCGTTTACACACACAGACACACAGACAGACACAGACACAGACACACAGACGCGCGCACACACACACACACACACACACACAAACAGACACACACACACACACACACTGGGAGTGGGGGGATCTGTCCCTTTAATTAAATAGCATTCCCACCTCCTGGAAATTCTGTGCTAGGGATTCCCTTCCTGGCTTTGTTTCTGCCTTGTTCCTTTTCTTCCTGTCTCTCCTTCTTGTCTTTTTTTTTTTCCTTTTTGGTTCATTCTTCTGCCTTTTTTTTCTCTCTCTCCAGAAAACAAAACTTAAAAATATAACAATCCCCCCTCCCCCCCCCATTCTAAAGTCAAATGTGCTGAGCCTGACTTGTCAAAGCAATGCATTTTTGCTCAGTTTGATAGACAGCATTGAGTTGCTGTCTGAGTGTTTGAAGAAGAAGAAGAAGAAGAATTTGAAGAAAATTGAAGAAGAATTGAAGAATGAAGAAGAAGAATTAAAAAGAATTGAAGAAGAATTTGAAGAAGAATTTGAAGAAGAATTTGAAGAGAAGAAGAAGAATTGCGAAGAAGTTGCGAAGAATTGCGAAGAAGAAGAATTGCGAAGAATTGGAAGAATTGAAGAAGAAGAAGAGAGAAGAAGAAGAAGAAGAAGAAGAAGAAGAGGAAGAGAAGAAGAAGAAGAAGAAGAAGAGAAGAAGAAGAAGAAGAAAGAAGAAGAAGAAGAAGAAGAAGAAGAAGAAAGAGAAGAAGAAGAAGAAGAAGAAGAAGAAAGGAGAGAGAAGAAGGAGAAGAAGAAGAAGAAGAAGAAGAAGAAGAAGAAGAAGAAAAGGAAGAGAAATCCTGTGTGGGAAGGACAACAGGCCTCCCTGAGGTTAACAATAGGGACTTTCAGGTGTTGTTGTGTTTCTTGATTTTTACCCCCCCCCCCCTTCCTCTGTCTTGTCTGCCTGTCTGTCTGTCTGCTGTCTGTCTGTCTGTCGTCTGTCTGTGGTCTCTCTGTCTCCCCCTCTCTCTCTTTATGTTTTTCCTCTGTCTGTCTGTCCTTTCACTCGTTCTCTCTCTACTTCTCGTTCTGTCTGTCTTTCTGTCCAATCTCTCTCTCTCTTCTCTTTCTCTCTCTCCTTCTTCGTCTTCTCTCTCTCTTCTCATCTCTCTCTCTCTCGTCTCTCTCATCTTCTCTTCTGTCTACATCTCTCTCTCTCTCTCTGTCCGTCTGTTTGTCTGTCCTCCCGTTTCTGTCTCTCTGTCTGTGTGTTTTTTTTCTGTTAGTATCAGCCTCTCATTCCAGTGCATCTTTTCTTTGCATACACTACATCTGGTATGCACTTTTTTTTTGTATGTCTCTCTCTGTCGCCACGTTGGCGTTTTCTCTCCTTGAGAGTTTTGTCACGTTGGTTCCCAAATACAAGGCGACTTGTACAGAAGAAAGAAAGAAAGCTTAGAGTAGATTTTACTTGCTAAATACCTAACTTTGTTTCAGAGAGCAACTTCAATAAAAAAAAAAAAAAAAAAAAAAAGCAGCAACCAAGTTTCGACCGGATATGGTGAGAGAGGACGTGGAAGAACTTGAAGATAGAATTGAATTCACAGGGGGTGGGGGGGGGGGAGGGAGGAAAAAAGAAGCATAAGAAAGATAAGAAAAAAAAGGAAAGGCTGCATCAACAGTTTTGGCAAAATTTGACCACATACATTCTTGTATTTCTGACACTTTCGATGGCTATTTTTTTTCGTTCTTTTTTCTCTGTTTTTTTTTGTTTTATATAATTATCATAATCGTGTTTTTAAGCTATCAGCGATGCACACCCTAGCAGGCGCACGATGGTAGTGCGTGTTCATGTTGTATACGTGCAAACTCGCATGTATGTGTGTGTGCATGCCTGCCTGTATCCATATACGTGTGTGCACACATGTACATGCACGTGTATATGCGTCAGCGTGAACGCTTGCACACGCGCGTGGAAAAGTGCACTTAATACATACATACATACATGCGGGGGAAAAAAAACAACTGAACTGTCTGCAGCATCACTGAAACTTCAAAAGCTGGTTAAATGAAATAGCATCACCAGAGCCCACAGAAAGCTTGATAATTGGACCAATTACACACGGTAACAGCAACAAACAAACAAACGGTGCAACCACCATTAACTGTCATGATTAGCATCTCTGTCATGGTGTCTTTGCTGACCCACTGTAGTTCAGTCCATGATGGCAGGTAATGGTTTTAATTAATGTGTCTGTGTGTGTTTTAGGTGTGTGTGTGTGTTTAGGTGTGTGTGTGTTAGTGTGTGTTGTGTGGTGTGTGTGGTGGTGTGTGTGTGTGTGTGTGTGTGTGTGTGTGTGTGTGTGTGTGGTGTGTGTGTTTAGATGTGTGTGTGTGTGTGTTGTGTGGTGTGTGTGTGTGTGTGTTGTGTGTGTGTGTGTGTGTGTGTGTGTGTGTGTGTGTGTTTTTGGTGTGTGTGTGTAGTTGTGTGTGTGTGTGTGTGTGTGTGTTTAGTGTGTGTGTGTGTGTGTGTGTGGTGTGGTGTGTAGTGTGTGTGTGTGTAGTTGTGTGTGTGTGTGTGTGTTGTGTGTGTGTTGTGTGTGTGTGTGTTGCATGTGTGTGTTGTGTGATGTGTGATGTGTGAGTGTGTGTGCATGCATGGTGTGTATGTATGTGTGTATGTGTGTTCTTGCTGCAAAGAGTTTCTCTCTAGAGCGATGTTTGGCCATTAATTTGTGCAGTCTGGCATTTATTCCTATTAGGATTTTATTGCTGCGTGAAAGCTGTTTGCCTTGTTGTGTCTGTACTGAAGAAGGCAAGTCTTTTCAAATAGAGTAGTGGTGTATGTGTGTGTGTGCGTGTAAGGAAGAGAAGAGAGAGAGAGGGAGAGAGAGAGAGGGAGAGAGAGAGAGAGAGAGAGAGAGAGAGAGAGAGAAGAGAGAAGACGAGACAGACAGAAGACAGACAGACAGAAGACGAGACAGAAGACAGAGACAGAGAGAGAGAGACAGAGAGAGACAGAGCAGAGAGACACAGAGACAAGAGACAGAGAGACAGAGACAAAGACACAGGAAGACAGAGAGAGATTCATGAGTTAATCAAAAATTATTAAATTCGCAAAACCATCTGACCCAAAAAATCACTTACAACTTCGTTTTCACCCACCCACCCCTTCCCCCTCTTCCGAAACTTCAGTCAGTAGCTCTCTCTTAAACATCACCACCGACATGAATACAGCACACAGGCGAGGGCAGGGCGGAGATGAGTGCTGTTTTCCCTGAAAACAAGAGAGGAGGGGCAGTGTGGAAGCTGAACAAACATGCCCATTACTACCTTTCACTTCCCTCCTCACCTTCCTTTTTCTCTCCCTGCTCTGCTTCTGCTCCCTGTGCTGTGTTTGCCTTGCTGAGCCTTTGATGTGGCCACATACATACATACATTACATTCAGCCTGCTGCCTGCCTGCTACAATCATGTCCCCTGTGTGTGTGTGTGTGTGTGTGTGTGTGTGTGTGTGTGTGTGTGTGTGTGTGTGTGTGTGTTGTGTGTGTGTGTGTGTGTTGTGTGTGTGTGTGTGTGTGTGGAAGTGTGGGAACTGGTGGGAAGTATAAGTTCAGTAGGTACTGCTAGCCTAGTATGTTGAAGAGATGGAGAGAGAGAGAGAGAGAGAGAGAGAGAGAGAGAGAGAGAGAGAGAGAGAGAGAGAGAGAGAGAGAGAGAGAGAGAGAGAAGAGAGAGAGAGAGAGAGAGAGAGAGAGAGAGAGATGAGAGAAGAAGAGAGAGAGAGAGAGATGGGGTAGAGAGAGGAAAGGGAGAAGAAGAGAGGAGAGAGGCTGACTGGTCAGGCCAGTCCAGTTGGAGATAATTTAAATCTTTTAAGTCTTTCAGATAAAAAAAGACAGGAAAATGGAGCAAGAAAGCAGAAAATAGAAAGGAGATGCCAGGAAGAAAAGGAACAAGGAAGAAGCAAAGAGAGGGATAGAAAAGAGGGGAATTCCTAACACAAAATTTCTAGAAGGGGGAGATGCTATTCATGACAGACCCCCAGCCTCCACTTCACATGGCGGATGTGTTTTCTGTTTTGTATATCATTGAAGCATGAGCAGCTTCTTTGGGTTAGCGAACATGTCTCTTAACAGAGGTACGGGCACTGAAACAGACCTACAGATGCAAAAAAAGATTAAGCACAGCAAAGTGACACTTTTCAAACACTTTCCCCTTATCCAAAACGAAAAATGGTAATTTCCAGTTTATGGAAATAAAGTGTTTCTTTCCTTTCTAGCTGTAAGTGCTTCAGTATTCTGAAGTACATTCAAAACCTCTGTATCAACAACACCCCCCTCCCCCTCCCCCACCTCATCCCCAGCCCCTCCTGTCCCGTTCACCCTTTTATCTTTAATAAGATGGGACATCAAAGAATGTTGACAAGAATTGGTGAATGGCACGGAACTTGTTCTGTCCTCTCAGTTCTTAGGGCTGTACATGAAAGCTTGGAGAAATATTATGTTGTAAGACCTGATATGTTCCTTCCATCAGGGAGTTTTTCCCTGTTGACTCCTCTTCATCATGAAAGATCCAGGGTACATGTACTCTTTTTTCCCTCATACCTTTTTGTGCTGTTTGAATTTAAGATTTTCTTTCTTTCTTTCTTTCTTTTCTTTCTTTTCTTCTTTCTTTCTTCTTTCTTTCTTTCTTTCTTTCTTTCTTTCTTTTTTTTCTTTTTCTTTTCTTTTTTTTTTCTTTTTTCTTTTAAATTTCTCTGTTTCTTGGCTAAAGTTCCAAGGTTCACCAATGGTGAGATTTTGTGTATGCCACCGGTCTTTGCCTACCATGAATGTAACAGCACACCCTTGTGGATGTAACAGCACACCTTGCATACGTATGAAATTCAGGCTGCTCTCCCTGTAGAGAGTGTGTTGCCATATTAGAGCATAACGATGATGATTTCAATAGTTTTAAACACACCTACTTTTTCACAGAACATTCTTGCTCTTGAGTGAAAAGAATGCATATCTAGGTAATAGATGTGAAGATACACATACATAACAGCTTGAATAAATGCAAACCACACCCACAACACACACACACACACGCGCGCGCGCACGCACACACACATACACACACTGCACACACATTATACATACACATAACACACACAATACACACCACTACCACCACCACCACCACCACCACCACCACCACCATCACACCCCACCACCACCACCACACCACTTCTGAAATTTCCCCGACTGCCCAACCCCTTTCCAACCGACAAAGCAGCAAAATACCCCTCCCTCCCCCCAAATAGCCATTGTATAAGTTTACACCACTTGGATAACAAGGACTGCAAAAAAGAAAGTCTTCCCTGAAAAAAGAGGGAGAAAGACCAAGAAGGCAGAATATAGAAGAGAAGAGGTGACAGGAAGACAAGGAACAAGGCAGAAACAAAGAGAGGGATAGAAAAGGGGAAATTCGTAGCACATAATTTCCAGAAGGTGGGGTTAGTATTTATAGTGATAGCTTCCCCCCCTCCCCCCACATAAGGCCAGGGAGGGGAATGATGATAATGGTTTGTCAAGAAAATAAGGCACACATAGAACTGGGGTGAACAGGGGACATTTGTGTTTTGTATTTTGTACCACTTTATGTCACAGCAGATTTCTCTGTGTGAAATGCAGGCTGCTCTCCCCTGGAGAGCGCCCGGCCACAAGTGCAGCGCCTGCCCATTTAAAAAAGAATGTCCTGCATGCAACAGTATTTGTTTCCGATCAGAAACATGTGGTTTGTATTTATTTTCCTTGCTATCCAAATCTTGGCATGGTTATATGCGCAATGGCCATTTGGTCTTTATTGCTGGTTTGTTTTGGGAAGGTTCAGAGGGTGAACTGAAGTTGCCCATGGTGTGTGTGTTGTGTTGTGTGTGTGGTGTGTGTGTGTGTGTGTGTGTGGGTGTGGTGGTGTGTGTGTGTGTGTGTGCGGTGTTTGTGCATTTGTATGTACTTTGTTTAGTATATATTTATTTATATATAATATAATATATATATATATATATTATAATATATTAATATATATATGTGTGTGTGTGTAGTGTATATATGTGTGTATGTGTGTGTGTGTATGCGTGCGCATTTGTTTATGCTCATTTGCACAACTTTTCCAAGGTATGTCCATCCCATAGATGTGTGTTTGGATGAAAAACAAAAAAAAGTGTACTAAAAAGCATATTATTGTTTTAAAACATTGAAATCATTAACAAAGATCATCTATCTCTCAACCATAATCACATCCAAGTCTAACAGTAACACCACAGATGACACACCACGATTTTATCATTGATTGCAGTCTTTACTTTTCACTAACATCTCATTGAAAGAAGTTTTACTAAGAAACAGAGACACCCAGTTTTAATCAAAGTACACAGGCCCCCTGTACAACATGACACACTGTTATGAAAAGCTGCTACCTGTTTGTACGGGCATTCAAACACGCCCTGAACCCCATATTTTACTAGGGCTGGAGCAACACTTTCCTCATTGAAATGACACAAAAGCCTGAAAAAAAGGGACATAGGATCTCTGAGAGGAAGGGAAGAGAAAAAAAGGGAAGAGGGTTGAGGGTATTCGGTGTTGTGTGTGTGTGTGTGTGTGTGTGTGTGTGTGTGTGTGTGTGTGTGTGTGTGTGTGTGGTGTGTGTGTGTGTGTGCAAAACTCCACACTGGCAGGTGCAAACTTTCTCACAGGGTTTTGTGTAAGCCCTTAAGATCAGGGAGGGCTGAACAAGTTCCCTGCCTTTCACCCATTCTTGTCAACGTTCTTTGATGTTGATCTTTTGTGACATACATGAAGATGATGTGGGGATGTAGAGGAAAAGGTTGGGGTGGGGTGTGGGTATGGTGGTTGAAGTGTTGATGTTGAAATGTTGAATATGCTCCAGGATTCTCAAGTATCTGCAGCTAAAAGAGAGTTTGGGGTATTTGGGGTTTATCTGCAGGTAATTACAACATTAGCAATAAATGTTAAAGAAGAAAGGAAGAGGAGGTGTTTGAATGGTGTTAGTTTACAGCCATAGTACATATACTTATATATATATATATATATATATATATATAATATATATATATATATATATATATATATATATATATATATATATATATATATATGTGTGTGGTGTGTGTGTGTGTGTGTGTGTGTGTTGTGTGTGTGTGTGTGTGTGTGTGTGTGTGTGTGTTGTAGTTGTGTTGTTGGTCTGCATGCAAGTGCTGAGCCAAAGAGAAAGAACTATGTATCTGGGGGTGGTGGTGGGAGTAATGTGTGTATGCCATATGTGTCTGCAACTGACACCATATTATTGTATTTTTTAAGACTTAAAGAGCCTGTCTTTGTGCATAAGTTGCCTTTAAAAATATATTCTTTCTATGGGTTTTCTTTCTGTAATAAGATATTGTTGTGTGTTGTATGATTCTACTTGCATTGTGCTGAATGTCTCATTTAAATGACATTGTAGCCTTTCCTGTGAGCTGGAGTCTTATCTATACTTTTCTATTTATCTGCACAGCTGTCTGTCTATCTGTCTGTTTGTTTTTCTATCTGTATAACTTTTATCTTAAATGTTAATGTTGAATATTAAAAGAGTTAGACCACCTCTCCTCAAAACCTGTTTAGAGCTTTTAAATAGCCAAAGGCTAATAGTCAGTGTGTGAGGCAGATTTAACTCATTCATTTCTGATTGCATCTTTATTCACAGATTTCATTACTTTAGGAAGGAAAACTATGAAAACTGAAAGCATGCGTCATAAATGAGAAGAATATGGTGCATACTGGCCATGTCTGTCACTGCAATATGAAAATTGTAAAAAGGGATAGATCACAGAACATATTATATTAACAGGAGTGCCTCTTCCTTAACAACAAAAGGAATTCTCAATGAGAAATCATTTCTATTATTTTTCAAGAAGTGATCTCCATCTTTGTAATTATTGCCCCTTATGACTTTTTCTTAAGGCATATATATCTAAGTGTTCAAATGAGTACACGAAAAGGCCATTTCTACCTCTAAAATTTGTTTTTGTAAATGAAAGGCAGTACCTTTAAAAAAAGTAACAATACTAACTTTACCATACACACACACACACACACACACACACACACACATCACCATACATGCTCGTAGACAGAGATTGGCATCAAGATGAGAATTAGCCCCACTTTTCATGGTGCAAGTGAGTGAGTCAAGACAAAATTCATGTGTCAAACAATTAAAAGGGGAAAAAATCGAAACAAACTGCAGCCACAATGAAAAAGAATGACAGTTACCAAATTGATCCCTATCTGCCAGGCTAGTCTTTGTTTCTGTTAAAAAAAAATCTTTTTCTTTTTTATAATTCTGCCAACAAGACACAAGGATCTGCATGCACAGATAAGAAACCAGAACGATAAAAGCAGAATGGGAAAAAAAAATCCCCGACATAGTCAATATCCCATCTTGATGATAAAGCTTGTGACAACGCCCAACATTTTTTGAATAATATTGGGATTTCAACGAACCTAATTTATCAATACAGTTATCTGGAGGGTATAGGAGGAAAAATAAAACACAGAGAAGGTAGGTGACATGTCGCCATTCTGACAGTCTGCTTCGTAGAGTGAAAAAAAATGGCTGTTTCATTGCTGGCGAGGGCACTGCTGGCTGAACGCTAAACGGTGAAGCCAGGCAAGTTATTGGAATGACATTTAATTTGGGCAGGGTTAGGGTTTAAAGGTTACCCTAATATGTGATTGCTCACTTGTCGCTGGTGTTGCTGAAAAGGACAAAGTGTCTTTTTGACATGGAAGTGACACTGAAAGAGAGGGCTATGCATGAGAGAGAGAGGGAGGGAGGGAGGGAGGAGGGAGAGAGGGAGAGAGGGAGAGGGAGAGGGAGAGGGAGAGAGGAGAGAGAGAGAGAGAGAGAGAGAGAGAGAGAGAGAGAGAGAGAGACAGACAGACAGACAGACAGACAGACAGACAGACAGACAGACAGACATAGGGAGAGAGACAGAGACAGAGACAGAGAGGGAGAGATATGCTGAATTACATTTGGCCAAAAGCATATTATAATTATAAACTGAAAATAGGAGCACAGGATATTACGTCCACAGTACTGGCTGATATAAAGCACATCAGCAAATGGTACAAACTTTCTGTATACGTTATGAAATGTGACACATGGAAGAAGGAAAAGAGAGAGACACAGGAAGAGGAAGGAATGGAAGGAGAAGAATGACATCAACAACTATAGCAAAAGCAACAACACTTGCACCAATGCCAGTAGTGGCAAGAATAACATCTAATATAAAGCAAACTCCTAAAGCAGCTCAAACCATTGGATGGAAACAAAGACAAAACCCCTCTGTAATGCTTTTTCACTGGAGATGATCTCGGCGGAAAGATGTCTATGGAAAGCATGTCAAAATTGATGTGGATAAAGTTTTGTCTTTTTGTAATCTCATATCCTTCACACCTGATAGGGATGCTGCTTATCAATGGCATTATTTTATTTGTTCATCAAAACTGTTAGTAAGCTGCTCCAAAACATGAAAACATTAACAGGCAAAGAATCCATTTTGCAAGAACCATGGCTCATTTTTCTTATTTGCTCTATGTTTCTAAGATTCAGTCTTGGGGATAAAGGAAAAAAAAATTAACATGTCTGACACTGATGAAATATTTCATACGTAATATACCATAGATAGTTAGCATGTTTTAAAAAAAAAATTATTAGATAAAAGTACAGGTGCTAATTTAGAGAACTTATCATTGAATTGAGTGTTTTGATTGGATAGAGATTTTTCACATTATTGTTCACTTGATTAATCAATATTGCCTTTAAAAGATGTTCAACATTGCACAGTTTTCTAATAAAGTTTCAAAGGGGTAAGTAGCAAAAATGGTCACATACACAAAGACCTCACCTTTGATCACCCACAAATTCCAGCCAAGAATGAAGAAGAAGAAGAAAAAAAAGAAGAAGAACGAAGAAAGAAGAAGAAGAAGAAGAAGAAGAAGAAGAAGAAGAAGAAAAGAAGAAGAAGAAGAAGAAGAAGAAGAAAAGAACAAGAAGAAAAGAAGAAGAAGAAATTTGTTGGATCTGTATGTAGTATGAGAGGGGACCCAACAAGCTAACGACAATAATGAGTTTCACCAAAATTTTCCCATATTGTACTATGTGACCTAGTCTGAACTGAACTGAACTGACCTGCTGAACAGCAGTCACTAAACTCAAACCCCTACCTTTTACTAGAAGAAAAAAAAGAAAAACCCAACACAAAAACTGCCACACCATCCTTCCCAGCAACAACCAAGACAGTTTCTTTCTACAGCTTCATTCCTAGACAACACAACATACAACTGACACCCCATCCCCCACCCTACGTCTCAAACTGCTGACAACACTGTTGTTAAGAGATAAACAGCAGATATACATTTCCACTCCAGGTTCCTGCGACCAAGAAGAGACAGACAGACAGACAGACAGACAGACAGAACAGACAGATCTCTGTGGTCTGTTGTCATTGCTGCAGAACAGTCTGCTTAGAACAGAACCAGAGTACTAACAAATACCCAGCAGTGGAGGTTTCTCTCCTGTCTACTCTGATACCTCTAGCTTGGAGAGCTTGGTCTGGTGGCTGGCTGATAATCTGAGGTCTTGAACAGACAGCAAACGTGAATGAATCCATCACAAGGAAACAGTGTCTGTGCACAGAATCTGCTGAAAGCTTCTCTATGAAATAAGCAGAGAACTTTAAGGAACAAGGAGTGAAACTGCCTGCTGTTGTTACTGAGAGGAGTCAGGTTTGATGTTAGGATTTGAAAGAAGGCAGGCGATTCTGCTCATTGCTTGTTGCTTCTGTCTCAGATGGGGTTTTGAAACACCGAGAACTGATCATAAGTACACGTGGACCACACACACACACACACACACACACACACACACACACACACACACACACACACACACACACACACACACACATACACACAAACGCACACACACAAGACACACATACGCACACAGAGCACACATGCACACATGCACAACAACAACACACACATGTGCAACCCGCTCATCATTGTATTTACCACAACAAGTATTGCAACTTCCTACCCTTCTCTGTTGTTGTCTGTCTGTCTGTCTCTTTCTGTCTCTACCTCTCTCTCTCTATCTCGAACAGAGTGAGTCATTTGCTCTTTGAACTTTTCATTTGCCATTTTCCTCTTCTTTTGTTTCTTATTTATTTCAAAAGCTGTTACAGATTCAGAGAAAAGAAAGACAACAAACCAAAGGAAACAGAGACAAAATAAGTTTCAAGAACAACTTCAGCAATTACAATAAAGCCTTAGAAATTTAATCAGTGTATTCCACTTAAACACAACACACACACACACCACACCACACACACACACACAACACACACACACACACACACACACACACACACAGGCACACACACCACACTCACACACACACACACACACGCACGCACGCACCATCGCACGCACGCACACAACCACACACACCACACACACACACACACGCACGCACGCCCGCCACGCTCACATGCTCACCCCCCTCCACACACACACACATACGTGCCCGCGTGTGCAGTCTGTGCGCATGCCATGCGCTTGCACACACACACACACAAGCCGCGCTACACACACACACCACACACACACACACACACACACACACACACACACACACACACACACACACACACACACACACACACACACACACACACACCCTCTCTCCCTCCACACACCACACACGTCTTATAACGAAAACATTTTTACTTTTCAACAGAAATAATAAAAAAAATATCTGGTGACTTCTTCCTGCTTCTTTTTGTCTTTTGAAATCAGGAAAATGACAACATAAGTTTTAGGTTCCTGCCTCTTCTTCTGTTCCAGAATTTAATTAGTAAGAAATTGAAAGTTTAGATCTCGAACTTTTTATATTTTGCTGAGCTCATGTGCTGTTTGCAGTTTCTTCAGAATCTTATATTGTGGACATCACAAAAAGAAGAGGAATACAGAAACAAAAATAAAGTTGCTGAATTTGAGGAAAAAGGCGAGATTTGTTGTCTAGAAATTGTCAGAACTGGGTGGGAGTCAAAGACTTGAAGATAAAATGATTGCTTGTTTTTAACCTGTTGGCACAATCTACATGGTAACCTTGCTAAGTGTCTCTCTGCCTTGAAGAAGTTTTTGTGGCAAAGTTGCAAAAATTGAGTTTTGAGAGAGAGAGAGAGAGAGAGAGAGAGAGAGAGAGAGAGAGAGAGAGAGAGAGAGAGAGAGAGAGAGAGAGAGACAGACAGACAGACAGACAGACAGACAGACAGACAGACAGACAGACAGACAGCAGACAGGACACAGAGACACAGAGAGCGAGAAGAGACAGAGAGAGAGACAGAGAGAGACGAGAGAGAAGAGAGAGAAGAGAGAGGCGAAAAACATGACTTATGAAACAACGTTTCTATTGACTTTATGCTAAAAAAATTATGATCTTTTGTGGGATTCTTGAAATAGTATTTTATGGTCTTTGCTCTTTGTTTTGTTCTATCCATCTTTTGAATGCAGGATTTCCCCATTCCTTTTAAAAAAGGTAAAAGAAATATTTTAGTTTCAAGCTGTGTTTTCATGTTACTCTGTGTGTTTTCCTCATTCTTACTTAAGTTGCTGTGCTCATTAATCTATATAGATCAGCTCGTAGTTGCTGTCCTGGGTCTTGATGCTGTTACCCTAGAAATAACTGGTATGATTTGTTGACATAGGAGAGGATAAAAGTTCTTCCTTTGATTATTTTGACACCAACACGAAATCAACTAGAGAAAAAGTTGAAATTGGAAATCATGTGACGTCTTTGAAGATGGATTCATGGCTTTCTTTTATCACAGAGTATTCCCCACCCCATCTAAAAGGTCTCCCCCAAACAAAACTTAGTTATACATGCAGAAATCCTACAGCAAAAAATAGGTAAGAAAGTTTGTTTTGTGGTCTGTATACTGGAATTCTTGTACTCACGAAAGGGTGAAAGTTAAAGGAGAGAAAAAAAATCATTGCAGTATCATGTCCTCAAAAAGTAAAATTAACCTTACAATAAAGAGATATGACTAAAGAAAAAAAACAAGTAAGGGAGAGATAAGGGAAAGATGTAGAATGTTTGAAACTTAATCCAGAACTTAAACTTGATTTATGTAAACTCTACAAATTTTAAGTGGATCAGTTTTATTTCATCCTCACCACTGGCTGTATCCTTTTACAAAAAATTGGAATCGATTTATAACATTAATAAATTTGACATAGATTTTATAAAATACAAATTTAAAACACATCACACACAAACTTTGGTTTAGAGTTTCATTACAAAAAGGAAAAGGAAAAAAGGTTAAAAACCCGAGGGAGAAATCTTAAACATACAAGCAAGTCCAAGCCTCAGTTTACTTCAAATCGTCATTCTATGTTAAACATGATGCTGTAACTACTGATTTCTGCTTCATAAGTATATCTCTCTTCACCTTAGGCAAAATACCACCAACTGCTGGGTGTTTCATCCCTCCCCCCCAAGTACAGTCATCCACATCAATGACCTACAATCTGGTTTAAACTAAATGTTATTAGTTAAGAACATTAATCTTTAGCACCGAAACATGAACTTAGTACAAGAAGCAATGGCCAGGAATCTCTATGTGACTTGGAGGACCTTCAGCATGCTACTGACTTTCCTGGAGAGACCGAGCTGTCCATCTGAAGAAAGCAAACAAACAAACAAAAAAAAGCTGTGTACGCCCCTCTTTGGCATACAGTCAGAATGAAGCAAAGTTGTGATGAGTGCTGTTTTCCCTGAAAACAAGAGAGGAGGGGCAGTGTGGAAGCTGAACAAACATGCCCATTACTACCTTTCACTTCCCTCACCTTCCTTTTTCTCTCTCTGCTCTGCTCTGCTCCCTGTGCTGTGTTTGCCTTGCTGAGCCTTTGATGTGGTTACATACATACATACCTACAGCCTGCTGCCTGCTACATGTCCCCAGTGGGTTGGTGTGTGTGGAAGGCGGGAATTGAGTAAATACTGGCTGAAGAGAGAGAAAGAGAGAGAGAGAGAGAGAGAGAGAGAGAGAGAGAGAGAGAGAGAGAGAGAGAGAGAGAGAGAGAGAGAGAGAGAGAGGATGGCCATGTCATGTAAATGGTTATCTTTTAGACAGTAATATGCATCCCTGAAACAGATTCATATCATGTATCAATCTGATGCTCATTGTTCACTCTATGGCAAATTTCATATGGTATCCATCCCACACTGGGAAGGTACACAATTTTTCATTGAAACAAATAAAAAAAATGAGGGTATTAGGCTGAAAATTTTCACACAGAAGAATCAGAAAAAGTGCTTAAAAGTCCAACAGTGACAAAAATGGTGTAAATGCTGTCAACTTACTATTAAAAAGCAACATCATAGAGTGTATATATATAGAACAAAAAGCCTGACTTATTTATAAGCCCACAAAAGACCAATTCAAAATGAATTTTTCCTGATAATTTATGAAAACTAACCGACCAACTTACTGAATGACTAATAAACTAACTAACCCATTGTAATTGGTGTACTGAAAACGAAGATAACCAATCAACTAGCCAACTGGTTAACAAAGTAATTATCTGACTGATTAATTGGCTGACTAATTAACTGACTGACAGATGTGCTGACTATCTTCTAAAGTTAACCCATTCACATCCTCCATCATTACTTTTTACCCTTTAAAGAAAACTGATTAAGAATTAAACAAAAAACAAAGAATTTCCATGACAAAAGCAATGTTCACTGGCCTTCTTCTCACGAAACATTAGAGACACCCTGGTGCTAACAGGCAGAAAAACAAACACTGACCATCTGTCTCAAAGGGGCGAAATGAAGTCTGATGCTATGACATGACTAATCAGTCAAACTAGTTCTATGTCTACCCACCTTTCGCCTGGAAGCATGGCAGGAATTTTCCACCCAGGAGGATGCAGAGAACGAGAGAGATATTTAACCCCTGTCTAGGGAAATCTTAAACTCCCCACTGGCACCACCACATGCACTGAGGCCAGGCTGTAGACATTTTCCAGACCTCGTATGCTATCAGGGATAACAGTCATTTTGGAAATAAAAGACAGTTGCATCTTCTGGAACGTCTGGGAATGAAAACTCACAGGCATTACTTTTTTTTGGAAATACCTGCAGTGTGGATTTGCAGAGAGAAAATTTAAAAAGCTTTCCTCTGTATCTGAAACCACTAGGGCTGTCATGATTGGTGTCAATATTTCAAATAAATGCTAAATGGAGTTTTTGGTGTCTGTTTTTTTGTTTGTTTTGTTGTTCAACATCTTTTTCTCGTTTTGAACTCCAGTATCAGTTCCTATCAAATGAACTTTGTGTGCATTATTTTGATCATATTGTGTTATTATAAAAATCTATAATTAAGTTAAAGAAAAACATTTACCTATCTTCCAGGAAACAAGACACTGCTGCACTACAGTTTTGAATCTTTCCAGTTTGTATTATATATGTATTTCTTTATTTACTGGAGAAAGCTAACGTAGACAACAGGATGCAAGCAACACCAAATTTTTACGTTGCTGTAAGCTCTCCTGATCAAACCTTTCACATTCTGCAAAAGTACTAGCACACAGACCTCTGCCTTAAGGTTTACAAAATAAAGAAACAGACTAATTAAAAGTCCAGTACATAGATCCAAACTGAAATCAAAAGCTATTCTTAAGTCCTTGATGCATTTTCATCACTAAACCACCGCTTTGTACTGATCTTTTCTTTCACACTGTCTCCCAACTAAAACTCAGAGTGTGAATCTAAGAGGACAGAAGATTTTGGCGTGTGCCACCTGAAACCCTTCTGTCTTTCCCCGTTTGGTGTTGAAAACAGCAGAGGACCACCCATGAGATGACAGCTTTGGGGGAACATGGAGGGTTGAGGAGAGTAGGGAAGAAGGTGGATGAGGGTGGTGGGTGGTGATGTTGGATGAGGATGATGGTGGTGGTGGATGGTGGTTTGGTAAGAAAACAAGGCAGTGGCACAGAAAGTGTGGTGAATAGGGGGGCATGTGGTTTATATTTGTATTCCTTGTTATCCAAGTCCTACCATGGTGTTGTACGTCATTGCGTTTGTTCTTTGTTGCTAGTTTGTGTATGGACAGGTTGGAGGGCAGACTGTGGTTGTGTGTGTGTGTGTGTGTGTGTGTGTGTGTGTGTGTGTGTGTGTGTGTGTGTTTGTGTGTGTGTGTGTGTGTGTGTGTGTGGTGTGTGTGTGTGTGTGTGTGTAAAAACATGTTCACACACTCATATGTGCAACAAGTCTATGTCTGTTCATGTCTATAGATGTGTGTGTATATTAAAGACAAAAACTCTGTATAGCATGCATTTGAAACATGGAGATGGTTATCAATTACCACTTCTTAAAAGGATGTCATGTTTTCAGCATTCATGGCTTTATTTACCATCAACTAGCATCTCTGTCAAGACATTTTGCAGAGAAACAGAACCACCCAGTTTTAATCAATGCTTGTAGGACATGACACACTGTTATGAAAAGCTGCAACCTGTTTGCACTCTATTCAAACACGCCCCGAACCCCATATGTAGCTGAGGGCTGGGCAACACTTTCCTCATTGAAGTAACACGAAAAGCCTGAAAAAGGGGGACATAGGATCTCTGAGAGAAAAGGAAGAGGAAGCAGAAGGGTGGTGGGGGTGAGGCAGGTGAGGGGTGCAAAACTCCATACTGGTAGGTGTAAAATTTCGTCACAGGGTTTTGTGTACAACCCTATGATCAGGGAGGGCTGAACAAGTTCCGTGCTTTTCACCCATTCTTGTCAATGTTCTTTGATGTCTGATCTTTTGTGACATACACGAGGTGGTGGTGGTGGTGATGGTGGTGGTTGATGCAGGGAAAGGGAGAACTGTGGTGTGGA
>CM060317.1:16087568-16102568 GCA_030674155.1 Stramonita haemastoma
GTCAGGCAGGCAGTCAGTCAGTCAGTCAGTCAGTCAGGCAGGCAGGCAGTCAGTCAGGCAGGCAGGCAGTCAGTCAGTCAGTCAGTCAGCCAGCCAGTCAGTCAGTCAGTCAGTCAGGTAAGTGGCATGCCTGCCCTCAGGCGCCTTTGCTATACATCAATAACTGCATCCAAGCTGCTTGCTTTTCTTTTCTTCCGGGCCCCAGACAAATGGCTGCCAAACAGCAATGATTTTCACATCCATTTATTTATTTTTTTTCTTTCTAGACAACACACCCGTGTTGTGAAACTTTGTCTATGGCGTATGGAAAGTATGTGATAAATATGTGATCATGAAATATATGGAGGGCGGGTTTAGACTGGGCACAGGTTTATTGATCCTATGACAACGTGCTTCATCTTTCTATTATCAAATATGTAGTATTCGTATCACTGATGTATATACACATTCTCTCTGTCTGTCTGTCTGTCTGTCTGTCTGTCTGTCTGTCTGTCTGTCTGTCTGTCTGTCTGTCTGTCTGTCTGTCTGTCTTTCTTTCTCTGTGTGTGTGTGTGTGTGTGCGCGCGTGCGTGTGTGTGTGTGTGTGTGTGTGTGTGTGTGTGTGTGTGTGTGTGTGTGTGTGTGTGTGTGTGTGTGTGTGTGTGTGTGTGATTAATTGCTGGTTTTGATTATTTTAAAAAAATGTTTACTGTTGGGCTTGCTGTAGTGTTAATTTGTGTCTCTATGCATGTATATTAGCAATATAGAGATACCCTAGACTGATTACAAAAGACATGTGGTTGTGAATTTGTGGGGTATATTTATTAAACGATTATTTATGCATTTATTTCTTTACTTACTTATCCAGTCAATAATGGATTTGCTTGTTTGCTTATTTGTTTATTGTTTCCCCACTTTTTCACGAGAGCCTGGTGTAAACAAACCTCTGCCATATCCAAGTAAATGTAAAGGTAAAGGTGTCCCATAACCTATGGGGTCATAGGGGAGCAAGGCATCAGAGACCTCAGCTTCTCTAGGAACCAGCATGTTGAGGGCGGCTCCCATCTCATATCACCCTGAATAAAACATTCGATTTTATTCGATTCTCTCTGATATGTATTTGACAGGCATACTGACACATAGCTACAGAGGCAAATTTACCAACGAATATATATATTATACATATATATATATATTATATATATATATATAATATATATATATATATATATATGCTTATGCTTACAAGGCTGGTTAAGAGCACTGCCTCACCTTTCTGCTTTTTTCAATTTCTTTGTTATTGGAACAGAAAGTGGGGAAAATCCATGCTCCTTGATAACAAAGTTGTAATAGAAGAGACCAGCCCAGGTGACACAGAAAAAAAACTAGCTGACAGAAAAGTGCAACAGGTCTGAGAATAAAGCTGTGTGTCACAGTGAAAGAGCCATTTATTCAGCTCCCTAAGGTCTGGCACTAATCCCCTTGTCTTGTTCACATCCTCCTCCCCCTCCACCCCTTGCCCCCCACCCACCCTCCCCTTCTTCACCACACCACAACCCTCTAAATACCTGTATAGTTCCCCCCACCTCCCTTCCTTCCACCCTAGAAGGGTATGATAGTGCCCGTCATTGTTAAACGTCGATGATTGCAACTTTTAATTTAAAACTTATCATGAAATAAAGGGATTAAAAAAAAGTAGACACCAAGAGTTGTAATGCGTTTTCAAGCCAGTGCTAAATTAGATTGCCCCCCCCCCTTCCCTCTCCTCTCCCTCCCTCCCTCTCTCTCTCTCTCTCTCTCTCTCTCTCTCTCCCTCCCTCTCTCTCTCTCCCTCCCTCTTTCTCTCTCCCTCTCTCTCTCTCTCTCCCTCCCTCCCTCTCTCTCTCTCTCTCTCACGCACACACACACACACACAGAGGAAAGGATCCCCCCCCATTACTGGTCTGACCCAGTGCTATGGACATAATTTACATTGTTCCCCCCCCCTCTCCCTCCCCCCTCTCTTTCTCTCACTCCTTCTCCCTTTCCCTCTTTCTCACTTGCTCAGATACTTGGTACTCTCTCCTCATGCCGTTTATAATACATGACAAAGACAATTTGTTATTTTCAATAGCCAAAAAGCCACCCGACAGTGGATCGGTGGTCTAGAGGAAACGGGCCTGCCTAAAAAGCGAAAAGTACGGGTCGGAGTGTGCGGTGGTTCAAATCCCGTTTGGACCCCAAACTTCTCCATCCATTAGACCATGAGTAGTGGTCTGGGTGCTAGTCTTTCGGATGAGACGATAAACCGAGAACCCCTGTGTTACACATCATTATTTGACGCACGTAAATAACCCACGGCAACAAGAGGGTTGTCCCTGGCAAAATTCTGTAGAAAAAAGCCGCTCAGATACGGAAACAAATACAGTTGCTTACAGGAAAAAAAATAATGGGCAGGTACTACACTTGTGGCGACGCGCTTTCCCCCGGGGAGAGCAGCCCGAATTTCACGCAGAGAAATCTGCTGTGACATAAAGTGGTATTAAATAAAAAAAACAACAAAAAAAACAAGTAAGCAGCAAGTAATACATGTATATAAGGGTAGTCTTCTAGCTTCAGCCGGCCCTCTCCAGATTAAACACCAGTCCAATAACTTACCTGCCTTCAACGTTTTAGTGGTGCCATGAAAACCACATCCAACCAGAGCAGGGTCAAACAATCATTTTTCTCCCAGAAAGCAGACTATAGGAATGGCGACACGTTTGTCAGCTTCGTTGTATTTAGTTTCTCCTTCTGTCTGTGAAGGCAGACGTTATTGATAAATGGTGGTGGTGGTGGTGGTGGTGGGAGGGACACGTTGTTATTGAAGAATGTTGGGCATTTCACATCTGCCGTTTGTCAAAAAATGGGATATTGATGATGTTGGTATTTTTGAAAACATTACTTAAAAAAAATCTTGATGGTGTATGCAACACACATGCCGTGCTGCATGTGCCTTGTTTTATTAAGAAGAATTTATCACACGCAGACAAAAAGAAGATACTAGAAGAGAAGGTTCTCTCTCTCTCTCTCTCTCTCTCTCTCTCTCTCTCCTCTCTCTCTCTCCTCTCTCTCTCTCTTCTCTCTCTCTCTCTCTCTCTCTCTCTCTCTCTCTCTTCTCTCTCTCTCTCTCTCTCTCTCTGTTTGGTTGAGCATTTAATTCTTTTTGGTCTCATTGTTGTTATTTCTGATTTCCTTTTAATTGTTTAGCAACTTTTATTCTGCCTTGTCTCACTTATAGGAACAAAAAGTTATGTGTGTTCTATTATCTTATTTTGATGTGGTTTTATCTCCGAATGTGTGTGTGGGTGGGTTTCTATTTGTCTGTGGTAAACTGGAATGCTGTGACTTTCTGAGAAATTACTTCTTTCTTTTCTACACAACTAAGTTTTACAAGATTTTCCCTTGCATAATAATATAGAAAATGTAGGTGGAATTCAGGGAGACATATACACTGAGTAAAACGGGGGACTGGATGTATAATCGAGTGGGGAAAGAAATGGAATTGGTGATTGAATGAGTTTGTACAACTTGTACTTCGCATGCGCCTTCACCTGTCCTGTGGTCTAGGAGACCGTTTGTGCACAACTGAAGATTTTTGCAACCAGCTTCCTCCATTCCCCCGTTTTTTCCGGCTTTCCCGTAGAAAGTCATTCTACACAAGGCCAGTCCACTGTCTTATGTTGTCTTCCCATCGTTTTTTTCTGTCTGCCTCTTCGTCTCCCTCCTTGTAATGTTTCCTCTAGGTCAGTCTTGGCCAGTCCAGATTTTCATGTGACATGGCTGCACCACTTCACTGCACGCTAGTGTAGCTTAAAACAGAGACAAATGCATCAATTAGTAAATACTGAAGAATGCATTTATTGTCCATTAACTAGAGAATACAATGCCACATGCAATTTTGTAGATAATTGGAAGGACTGGAGGGAAAATACAAATATTAGTAGACATTTATTATTAAAATTTATAAGGTGCCTTTTTATGTCTTTATTACACCATCTAAATAGGACATTACCCCCTCCCCCCTCCCGACAATACAGACTGGGAGATAACTTATGTGAAGAACACTAGTAACACAGAGGACGTAGTTAATAATTTATGGTAACAGTCATGTTAATATTAACACATTAATAAATGTTTTCTCCTTGATTTTGAATATTGTAGTTGCACATTTTGGTACATAATGTGATTTTGAATATTACAGGTACACATTTTGGTATATACTCTGTGTGTGTGTGTGTGTGTGTGTGTGTGTGTGTGTGCGTGTGTGTGTGTGTGTGTGTGTGTGTGTGTGTGTGTGTGTGTGTGTGTGTGTGTGTGTGTGTGTGTGTATGTGTGTGTGTGTACCATTATGAAGCAGTGTTTTGTATACATTACCTTTCATATTCTAATATTCCGCCCACCCCCACCATCCCCTACAGATAAGGTAACATAAATAAAAAGGTAATCCAATGTTTATAATTAAACTTAACTTTTCCTATGATTGTTTTTTGTCTATAACTTCTGGCATTTTATGATAAAACTTCTAAAATTTGGGAAAGGATAAGGTCTTGCACAGTTATTAGGCAACATCAATACCCAAGATGAAAGGTAAGAGGTTAAAACGACTGTAGCTCCATTCAAATTAGTGTAGAAACACCTATCATTTTGGGTACTTTCCAGAGTCAGAGATATCTCTTTTATGCAATCGCAATTGGCTTAACTTCTTGATAGATAATGTTTCTTGTTGCCGCTGCTGCTATTATTATCATTATTATTGTTATTCTTCTTCTTATGATTATCATTAGTGTTGCTTTTGCTCTCCTGCTTCTTCTTCCATATGTACTTTGTGATACATATTATGTGTGATATTTTGTTTTATGAACTTTTTTTCACGAAAAACATTTTTCTCATTCCGACTTTAACTACACAGCTTTCAGAGTATTGTTTGTTGTATTCATGTTCCCAGATTACCTATATAATAGTAATATATAATGACCATGTTTAAAATGCAAAAAAGCCCACCCCAAACAAACAAAAAACAACCCAAACTATGTAATTGTGTGTGTGTGTGTGTGTGTGTGTGTGTGTGTGTGTGTGTGTGTGTGTGTGTGTGTGTGCGTGTGTGTGTGTGTGTGTGTGTGTGTGTGTGTGTGTGTGTGTGTGTGTGTGTGTGTGTGTGTGTGTGTGTGTGTGTGTGTGTGTGTGTGTGTGTGTCCATTAACATTACGAAGCAGTCTTTTGTGTTACAATTCTTATTCCCAAGACACCAAAGACTGTGTAGAAATTATTTTTGTATGCTTTTTTAAAACCCTGAGATGGATGGATATTCCAGATTTATGTGTGATAATTATCAAAATACTCTCTTCAAAAGGGCATTAAATTTTTTTTCCATTCCTCCGGCTAGAACCCTTTTTGCCCACCACGAAGGTAGCTGTATTCTGCCTTTGGAGGATATATGCTGAGAGTGTTCATGTTTCTTTAATTCACCCAATATTGACATGAATTACGGAATCTTTGATATGCATATTTGATATGTGTATACACGGAGGGAACTAAGACACTGGCAGGTCTGCACTTGAGTTTGACATAGGATATTGTAAAAAAAATCCTTAACCTTAATTCATGGGCCCCATGGGATTGAAGTTGAAGGGTCTTAACCACTTGACCATGGTGTTGGCCAGATTTCATAAATGAACACTGATGCTGTTCAAACATACTTGGTCAATCTTGGAGCTCTTGCTGAGGAATGAAAACAAAAACCAAACAAAACAAGCAAAGCACCACACTTTCTCTATCTTTCTGCATAAAAATTTTGCCATTACCCATAGACAAACTTGAAATGACTCAAACTCCTTTTTTCACCGGCAAAGATCTGAGTATTCAGGAGCAGGTTCAACACCTCAGCATCTATGCTTCCTTACCATCACCCTTGCAGCCTCCACTCTACTTCCCCAGCCTCACTTCCATGTATGTTTCAAGGGATCAGACATCAAAGAACGTTGACAAGAAGGGGTGAAAGGTAGGGAGCTGGTTCAGCCCTCCCTGATCTTAGGGTTGTACACAAAACCCTGTGACGAAATTCGACACTTCTGAGTGTGGAGCTTTGCACCCCCACCCCCCTCTCCCAGGCCCTCTTTCTCTTCCCTTCCTCTCAGACAGAGATCCCGTGTTCCCCTTTTTCGCACTTTTGTGCCATTTCAATGACAAAGGTGTTGCCCCAGCCCTCAGCTACATATGGGGTTCAGGGCGTGTTTGAATGCAGTGCAAACAGGTTGCAGCTTTTCATAGCTGTGTGTCATGTTGTTGTACAGAGGACTTTTGTACGTTGATTAAATCTGGGTGGTTCTGTTTCTTGACAAAACTTTCATTCATGATGCTGGTGGAGACTTATAACAGCAAACGTATGATGAAATCAGGATAACAGTCATGTGTGGTGAGAATGAAGAAGTTGATTATACATGTATTATGTGTAAGAAATGGTAATTGATAATGATTGCAATCTATTAGACATGATGCTGCTTAACAAAGTATTTTTTTGTCTTTGATGCAAAGACAAAGCCCTGGTCATGGATGCACATAAACAGGTTCAGCAATGCATATGTGCAAGTGTGCGTGTATGCATACACACATACACACACAAACACACACAGACATGCTCACACACACATGCTCTCTCTCTCTCTCTCTCACACACACACACACACACACACACACACACACACACACACACACACACACACACACACACACACACAACACACACACACACACACACACACACCACTCAGAGCTTGACTTCAATCCACCTCCACCCTTTCCAAAACAAACCAACAATAGAGAACAAATAACCATTACGTAGAACACTATGACAGAACTTGGATAACAAACAGCACAAATATAGACCAGATGCCCTTTATTCACCATACGTCTATGCCCACTGCCTTGTTTTCTACCAAGCCACCATCTGCCACCACCACCCTCAACCAACATTACCCACCCACATCCACCTCCCTCTCTACACTTCTCACCCTCCGTTTCCCCAAAGCTGTCATCTCATGGGTGGTCCTCTGCTGTTTTCAACACCAAACAGGGAGAGACAGAAGGGTTTCGGGTGGCACACGCCAAACTCTTCTGTCCTCTCAGCTTCACACTCTGAGTTGTAGGGAGACTGTGTGAAATAAAAGATCAGTAAAAGGTGGTCCTTTAGTGATGAAAACACATATCACAGACTTGAGTATTGCTTGTGACTTCAGGTATGAGTTTTCATTGGCTTTTGTTTTGTTTGGGTGTTTTATGCTGGTTTCTTGGTTTTGTTGGCTTTTAAGTAAAAGTCTGTGTGCTAGTTTTGAGAGGATGTAAACAATTCCTATAATGGAGAATTTACCACAGCATATGTCTTCTTGCTGCCAAAATTCTGTGTAGGTTTGGTCTTTACAATACACAAATAAAAAATATATAAACTAGCAAAGATGAAATGCTGCACTATTCCAGTGTTTCCAAGGAGAATTTAACAAACTTTTAAAGGAGAAATTATTTTTTCTGAAGAAAAAAGGTAAAAATGAATATAATACCAAATAACAGAAACAAATCTGGTTGAGTCTACTACAACTAACTGAATGTCTTTTTTTCAGAAATTAAGACAATGCAATGCAAAGACAATTACGTTAACCAAAAGATTTCTGGAGATGAATAATAATTCATATTAAACTGCACGAGTTTCTTTGTCCTAATGTGAATGACAGTCATTTCTGAAAACATTGCTTAAAGTAAAGTTACTATTAAAAACATGAATTTTCAAAATAAGATTTCACCAAATTGTAAGACATAAATAAACAAAGAATATTCTCTGGCTACTTAAAAGCTGACCTGGAAACTGACCATGATGACGTCTCAGAAAGGTTAGCCAGAAATAAGAATAGTTCTATGTCAAAGTGGTTCAATGTCTCGATCAGCCTGATGTTGACAGAACTATACAAGATTTCTTCCTTTTCTTTATTTTATCCCTTAGCCACGCGTTTTCTACCCACAAGAAATAACTTATAAAATGAACATCTTTTTCTAATAACTACTGTTTTCTTACCTCAAAAGTGATTTCAGCACATTCATGATACTGGGAATAGTGCTGTAACAGAAAAAGGACAACAAGGAGAGCTGGAATGACAGGTTTATCTGTTCTCCATAATGTTCACTTTTCCGTTCTTGTTCTTCTTGTTCTTGTTCTTCTTGTTCTTGTTCTTCTTGTTCTTCTTGTTCTTGTTCTTGTTCTTCTTCTTCTTCTTGTTCTTCTTGTTCTTGTTCTTGTTCTTGTTCTTCTTGTTCTTGTTCTTCTTCTTCTTGTTCTTGTTCTTCTTCTTCTTGTTCTTGTTGTTGTTGTTGTTTTCTTCTTCTTCTTCTTCTTCTTCTTCTTCTTCTTCTTCTTCTTCTTCTTCTTCTTCTCCTTCCTCTGTGTACACAGAATTTCAACTTCTATAAGATCTGTAATCTAAGCACATTGAATCACATCAAAACTTACCTACTGTTCCTAACATTTAGAGAAATTTGATAGGCAAGGAGTTATTCTCATCTTTGAGGAGTTGGAAAAATTGGATTCAAAAGCACATAATTCTAACAGAAGGAAAAGATATGCCTTGAAACAAAAAGACAGCCATTAAAAATCCTAATGGTGTATCACCAACTTTCACATCTGCAATGGTTTCAGAAACAGGCAAGAGCTTTAATTTTTAATCTGAGAAGCCTAGCTGCAGGCATTCAAAAGGCAATGTGTAAGAGTTTCAATTCTCAGTCACACCATATATTCTTTTCTGTTTTTCTACCAGCAGTTGTCTCCTGATATGATATGGGTTATGGCTATTCTCTACAACATTGCCCAAGTTCATGCGGGGGGTGTCAGTGTAGAGTTGGAGACCTTCCCAGAGAGGGTTTGAATATCTCTCCTTTTCTCTGTAACCTCCCCGGGGTGAAGATTCCTTTTGCACCCCCAAGTTATGGAGTAGACGTAAAACTAGTTGGACTGATTGATCGTGTCATAATACCAAGCTTCATTTCGTTCCTTTGAGACATATGATCTGTGTTTGTTTTCCTGTCTGTTTGCACAAGAATACGTGTTGAGTTTCTTGATGAGATGGCTAATGAAAATTGCACTTGTCATGGATATTACTGTGTTTTTTTAAGGTTTAATCTCCTATCATGTTTCTTTGAGTGGATAATTGTATGTGATGTGTGTTGCAGTTTCAGACATCCATGCAACAAAGGGGATTGATAAATGGGTTAACTTTAAACTTCTTCTTTTTGTTTCTTTGTTTTTTGTTTCTTCTTCTTCTTCTTCTTCTTCTTCTTCTTCTTCTTCTTCTTCTTCTTCTTCTTCTTCTTCTTTTGTTCCTGGCCATGCTAAATTTTTAATCCAGCCTGGTTGGCAAAGTCTACTTTTTTACAGTGACCCTGCTGGTCCCCATAGTTTTTCCTGGAGCTCTACTGGCTGGGCCACGTCTGGTGTCTCAAGTGTTGAATGCAGGACAGGATTTCAGGATATGAGAGGGGGGTTATCAGCCTGTACCACAGAGGCACTAGTCAGTGTGGGATATTTTAGGGGTTAACTTTAATAAGTTAGTATTTCCTTAAGAGATAGCGTTGGCTTTTTTCTTTTAATTTCTTTAAGCAGGAATGTTTTAAGTATCATGTAATATCCACAAATCATTCAGTTTTTATGTGCAAGAAGTCACTGGTTATTTTTTTCCCTATTCTGGTCTATACACTTTGGGATGCTGCCTCTTAGTAACTAAGCAACATCACTTGAATGATTTCTCTCACTTGCTGGATTCTTAATATTTAACTTTCTAACTCTTTTGTGAAAACAAGGTACAATCTAGGATCCCTTTCTACTTCAGCTGTCTGCTTGCAAATGTGATGAACAATTGCATAACTGTGCAGGTGGCGAGATTATAACTATGTGACTTCTTCTCTGGTGTAAACAGTGAACAATGGGCAGAAGGCACAAAGTGGGCCTGTTTTGATGATGAAATTAGGATTATGGTGATTGTTCTTTTTCTATAAGGAGTTGATGCACATGACGTGACCACAACTGCTATCACTACCATCTCTCTCTGTCTGTCTCTATCTCTCTCTTTGTCTCTCCCTTCTTGTCTCTCTCTCTCAATGTTTCTGTCTGTTCGTCTCTGTCTCTTTCTCTCTGTCTCTCTGTCTCTCTGTCTCTGTCTCTGTCTCTGTCTCTTTCTCTCTCTCTCTCTCTCTCACTCTCTCTCTCTCTCTCTCTCTCTCACTCCAGTACCGGTACTGTCACAGTTCCCCCCCCCCCCACACACACATACACACTGGGGACATGTAGCAGGCAGGCAGCAAGGCTGTATGAATATCTGTATGTGGCCACATCAAAGGCTCAGCAAGGCAAACACAGCACAGGGAGCAGAGCAAAGCAGAGAGAGAAAAAGGAAGGTGAGGGAAGTGAAAGGGAGTAATGGGCATGTTTGTTCAGCTTCCACACTGCCCCTCCTCTCTTGTTTTCAGGGAAAACAGCACTCATCTCCACCCTGCGTACTTGTGGCTGTATGTATGCCTAGGAGTAGATTTTACTTTTATTTTGTGTTCCTCAGATGGACAGCCCAGTCAGTCATCCTCTGCAATGAAAGCAGAAGTATGCTGGAGGTCCTCGTATTCACCATAGATCTTATTGTCCACTGGGATGGAGGACTGGCATTAGAGGGATTGAAAAAAAATCCTCAACTATCAGTGGTTTATGGTTTTTAATTCTTCTTCTTCTTGTTCTTCTTCTTGTTCTTCTTCTTGTTCTTCTTCTTGTTCTTCTTCTTGTTCTTCTTCTTGTTCTTGTTGTTGTTGTTGTTGTTGTTGTTGTTGTTGTTGTTGTTGTTGTTCTTCTTCTTCTTCTTCTTCTTCTTCTTCTTCTTCTTCTTTTCTTCTTCTTCTCTTCTTCTTCTTCAAACACTCAGACAGCAACTATTGTTGTCTGTTATATGAGCGGAAAAAAGTCATGCCGCATTGAAGCACATGACAGCTCGGGCACCCCGTGCGTCCCACTTTGGCATTAGAGAGTTTATATCTTTAAAGTCATTCTGTAAATGTGGCAGGAGAATAAACAAAGAAAAAGAAGGCAGACAATAGACAAGAAAGAGGTGGCAGGAAGAAAAGGTTTCAAGACAGAAGAAACAAAAAGAGTGATAGAAAAGAGGGAATTCCTAGCACAGATTTTCCAGAAGGTAGGGATGCTATTTGTGATGACAGGCCCCAGCATCCCCACAGTATAGTTTTTAATCTTTGACTGGAGATCATATACATGAAAAATGTGTCAGCTTTTTAAATATAGACTAGTGATTTCAGATGAGCTGAGGGCGCAGGTTTAGGTCACAGCCAGACTGTCTGTGTGACAAAGTTATTTTCTCCAAAATTTAATACCAAATTAAACTCTGTTTGCACTTGATTAATCTTTTAGCCGAAGCTGTAAATAAGGTTTAGTGTGTGAATGTATGTGGAGCATATTGTCAGTGTGTTCAAGATCCACCCATCTTTTGTAATAGACTAGGTCAGCTATGGACAATGATGTGGATGACATTAATATACGCACATTGGCACTGGCAGGTCTGCACTTGAAGTTAACCTGTGAAATTGTAACCCCCTTCCACACACACACGCAGCCACACATACACACACATATACAACGCACACACACACACATACATACACACACATACAGCCACACATACACACTCACCACACACATACAATGCCCCCCCCCCTCCCCACACACACACAGAGCAAAAGGCCATAGAAACTGTAATGTTATATCCCTAAAGGGTATCGTATACATTCTAAGCATGAAATTCATAAAATGTTAAATCTCATAGTTCTTTTCCTCAGTCTGTCATACGACGAAGAGGAGGAATTGCAAAGAAGAAGAGTGGCAAAGGAGGGAGGAGGAGGAGGAGGAGGAGGAGGAGGAGGGAGGAGAGGAGAGGAGGAGAAGTTTTATAATTGTTTGTACTAAAGGTCCTGCATTACATTGCAAATAAACCAGAGTATCCACCAAACATCAAAGTCTTCAAATTCTGCCACCAAAACACCTTCAAGTCTGAGAGAGGAGAGAGAGAGAGAGAGAGAGAGAGAGAGAGAGAGAGAGAGAGAGAGAGAGAGGAGAGAGAGAGGAGAGGAGAGAGAGAGAGAGAGAGAGAGAAGAAGAGAGAGAGAAAGAGGAGAGGAGACAGACAGACAGACAGACAACAGGCAGTGAGACAGACAGAGAAAGACAGAGAGACAGAGCTTTCTTTACTGTTCACTTATTAAGTTGCCATATAGGTTGGTGCCAGACATATTATTGAAAGTAAGCAATCATTTTGTCTTCAAGCACTTGACTCCACTTTTGTCCAGTTCTGGGAATTTCCAGACAATAAATCTCACTTTTTAATTCAGCAACTAGAATATGTTCTCTGTGTGTTTCCCTTCTTCTTTGTGACGTCCACAATATAGAAGTTTGAAGAAACTTGAAAACAGCAGCATATGAGTTCAGTAAAAAATGTTAACAAAAATATGTCAACACCTGTACACTCTCAGATTTTGACTGATTAAATTCTGAACAGAAAAAAATTGGAACCTAAAACTTAGATTTCATTTCGCCAGTTTGAAACAAAAAAAAAAAACAAACAACCCCTCTCCCCCAAAAAAAAAAAAAACCCAAAAGAAGAGAAATGTTACTGAATTTTTTTTAACACTAATTTTTTTTTTTTACCCTGGAGACAATTGTCGAATGTCATGATTTAGGTGTGTGTGTGTGTGTGTGTGTGTGTGTGTGTGTGTGTGTGTGTGTGTGTGTGTGTGTGTGTGTGTGTGTGTGTGTGTGTGTGTGTGTGTGTGTGTGTGTGTTGTGATGTGTGTGATGTGTGTGTGTGGTGGTGTGTGTGTGTGGTGATGCGTGTGAGTGTGTGTTGTGAGTGTTGTGTGTAGTGTATGTGTGTATGTGGTGTGGTGCGTCGGTTTGCGGTGTGTGTGTGTGCGTGTGGTGTGTATGTGTTAATGTGTGAGAGTGTGTGTGTAGGTATGCGTTATGTGTAGGTTGTTTGGTGTGTGAGGTGTGGTGGTGGCGCGTGCGCGCGTGCATGTGTGTGTATGATGAGTGGTGCGTGGTTGTGTTATGTGTGTGTGTGTTTGTGGTTGTGTTCGTATGTGTAGGTGTAGGTGTAGGTGTAGCTGTGTGTGTGTTCTTGGTGTATGTGTGTGTACGTGCGTGGTTGTGTGTGTTGTTGTGTGTGTGTGCGCGCGCGTGCACGTGCATGTGTGCGTAGGTGTGTGTGTGCGCGTAGGTGTGTGGTGTGTGTGTGTGTGTCCCATTTCTTTGGCTTCGTTGTAATTGCTATTATTCTAGAAAGTTTCCTTTGTCGTTATATTGTTTGGTTCTTTGTCCTTCCTGTATTTAAATCTGGCTGCAACTATTGTGAAATACAAAGAGAGATGAGAGAGAAGAGAAGAGAGAGAGAGAGAGGAGAGAAGAGAGAGAGGAGAGAGAGAGGAGAGAGAGAGAGAGAAGAAAACCAACTATGAAAAAGTTCAAGGTAGCAAAATGTCTCAAAACTGTTGCAGGAAAGGGGTAGGGTAGCATGTGACTGTGGGTGTTGAGGTAACATAATGATGGGTGCCATATGATCTTCGCACGTGCGCGCATGCATGCACACACACCATGCATTATATAATATAACAATACATACATACATACATACATACATACATACATACATATACATACATAATACATACATACATACATACATACATACATACATACATACATAACACGTGGTGTGTGTTGTGTGTGTGTTTTGGTGTGTGCGTGTGTTTGTGTGTGCACACGTGCTGTGCATGTGTGTGTGCAGGCAAATGCATGTGTGTGTGCATGCATGTGGTGTGGTCTACGTCAATTTATGTACTTATGATCGTTCTCAGTGTTTCAAAACCTCATCTGAGACAGAAGCAACAAGCAATGAGCAGAATGGCCTGCCTTCTTCAAATCCTAACATCAAACCTGACTCCTCTCAGTAACAACAGCAGGCAGTTTACCCCTTGTTTGTGAATCTTTGCTTATTATCATAGAGAAGCTTTCATCAGATTCTGTGCATAGACACTGTTTACTTTGTGATGGCTTCATTCACGTTATGCTGTCTGTTCACAGGCCTCAGATTATCAGCCAGCCACCAGACCAACTCTCCAAGCTGGAGGTATCAGAGCAGACAAGAGTGAAACCTCCACTGCTGGATATTTGTTAGTACTCTGGTTCTGTTCTAAGCAGACTGTTCTGCAGCAATGACAACAGACCACAGAGATCTGTCTTGTCTGTCTGTTCTGTCTGTCTGTCTGTCTGTCTGTCTGTCTGTCTGTCTTCTGTCTTTCTGGCAGGAACCTGGAGTGGAAATGTATATCTGCTGTTTATCTCTTAACAACAGTGTTGTCAGAGTTTGAGATGTAGAGTGGGGATGGGGTGTCAGTTTGTGTGTTGTGTTGTCTGGAATGAAGCTGTAGAAAGGAAACTGACAGTCTTGACTGTTGCTTTAAAAGATGGTGTGGTAGATTTTTTGTTGTTGTTTTTTTGTGATAGATGGGTGGCTTTTGGTCCAGGCACTCAGTTCAGTAAGTTCAGATTAGGTCGCTTAGTACAAGTGTGAAGACCAGCTGATGTATGGATATGGTGTGTGTGTATTTTCAGAGAGAGAGAGAGAGAGAAAAAGAGTGAGGAGAGAGAGGTAGAGAGTTGAGATGAGAAGAGGAGAGATGAGAAGAGAGAGGTGAGAGAGGAGAGAGAGAGAGAGAGAGGAGAGGAGAGAGAGAGAGAGAGAGGAGAGAGAGGAGAGAGGGAGAGAGAGAGAGAGAGAGAGAGAGAGAGAGGAGAGGAGAGAGGAGAGAGAGAGAGAGAGAGGAGAGAGAGAGAGAGAGAGACAGGGGACAGGACAGACAGAGAGAGAGAGACAGAGACAGAGAGAGGAGAGACAGAGGAGCAGAGAGCAGAGGACG
>CM060317.1:16112568-16115068 GCA_030674155.1 Stramonita haemastoma
CAACGATGAATTTGAAGAAGAAAATTCGATAAAGAATTTAATGAAAAAGAATAAGTATGCAAAGAAAAAGAACCTCAAGAAGAAGAACGCAAAGAATGCAGAGAACAAAAAGAATGCGAAGAAGAAGAATGCGAAGAAGGAGGAGGAGAGAAGAAGAAGAAAAATAAGAAGAAAAGGAAGAAGCAAAAGAAGAAGAACAAAAAAAGAGATTGCAAAGAAGGCGGTGGAGGAGGCGAAGAAGAAGAAGAAAAAATACAAAGAAGAAGAATACAAAAGATGCAAAGAAAACGAAAAAAAAATGAAGAAAGGAAGAAAATTATTGTCTGTCACACAGGTCAATTTCCAACTGACACAGGAAGACATCAGCAAACAGAAATAAAGCTGGGTGGAGCAGAAGTTAAAAAGTCAGAGACTCAATACTTGTGATGACAAGATCCAGGTGAAGTTCTGTCGCCAAAAATAGACATGACGTTACATAACTAAAAAAAACAGCAACAAATATCTAAAGAAAAACAGAACTCCAAGACAAATGATCGATTTAATGAAAGTGCGATCGTATAACCTTCACAGCGCACACAAAAATCCCTACGCCCACTTCATTCCTGCCGCACTGAAGTGAAAATATGCAAGCGAAGCATCATATGTCATTGATTTATAACATTATTCCTGATGGTATTGCAAGGGCAGCAAGATAACCGCTGTTCATCATTTCATTTCTCTATCTTTTATTTATTTATTTTGTTGTTGTTTTTTTATCGAGGATAATGGAATAAGCACTCATGTGCTTTTTTTTTACATCAGTCCCCAGTGTGTATGCAGTTTTGTCAATTTTGTCATCTGTTCCCACCGGCACACAATGGCCTACTCTTACGAAAAGCGGAACGGATTTAACGTGTGCGCAAGATGTTTTGCATTCGTTCGCACACGGGGCCTCGGTGTACAGTCTCATCCGAAAGACTTTTGGGGAGATGGAGTCAGCACTGATATTAACTCCAGGGGAAGATAGATAGATAGATAGATAGATAGATAGATAGATAGATAGATAGATAGATAGATAGATAGATAGATAGATAGATAGATAGATAGATAGATAGATAGATAGATAGATAGAAGATAGATAGATAGATAGATAGAAGAGAGAGAGAGAGAGAGAGAGAGAGAGAGAGAGAGAGAGGAGAGAGAGAGGAGAGAGAGAGAGAGAGAGGAGAGAGAGAGGAGAGAGACAGAGAGAGAGAAGAGAAGAGAGAGAGAGAGGAGACAGAGACAGAGACAGAGACAGAGACGGGACACAGACAGAAGACAGACAGACGGAGACAGAGACAGACAGAGACAGAGAGGGAGGAGGAAAGACAGAGAGAGACAGACAGAAACAGAGACAGAGAGACATGCACAGACAGACACAGAAGACAGGAAGACAGATAGACACACACACACACACACATACACACACACACGCAACACACACACACACACACACACACACACACACACACACACACACACACACACACACACACACCACACACACACACACACACACACACACACAACACACACACACACACACACACAGACACACAGAGGGGGTGGGAGGGAGCAAGGACACAGTCAGTGTGTGCCGATGCCACGGCCAGATGACATGAACTGGGGGAGAGGTGACAGAGAAATGTCTGGTGCCAGATAACCTACTGCTGTCGTCTGTGTGACAGTCACATCGCTGACAGCGCACTTTCCGATAGGCTACGTGGAAACGTTGGCTAGGCTAGTTCTTTTGTTTGGTGGGGTGTTTTTGGTTTTGTTTTGTCCCCTAACCTTTATCTTGAAGTGGTTGTTTCTTGTTCTTGTAGTAGTTTTTGTTGTTGTTGTTGTTGTTTTTGTTGAAGAAAAATTCAAAGAATGCAAGAATGCAAATCAGAATGCAAAGAATGCAAAGAAGCAAGAAGAAGAAGAAAAAGAATGCAAAGAAGAATGTAAGAAGAAGAAGAGGAAGAAGAAGAAGAAGAAGAAGAAGAAGAAGAAGAATCCTTATTTGAACACGAACTTTATCCTCATTTATTAGACCTTAAGTGATTGTCTGCTAGCTTATAATATATAAAAACAAACAAACAACAACATCAATAAAAAAAACAAAACAACTGAGGTCCATGTGCAGCGCATGTCAAAGAACCCACAGCAACAAGTGAGAGAGTTGTCCTTTGCAAAAGTCAGCTAAAAACAAATAGAAAATAGAAATAGAAAACAAATAGAAACAAACCACACCGAAGTCAGATGCCCTGGGCGTGGCATAACTTGTCAGAGGCTTAACGGCAGCGCAACGCATTTTCGGTCATATGACAGACAGCAATAGTCGCTGTCTCAGCGTTTAACAAAGAAGAAATGGAAACAAACGCACATACATGCATGAAAATAGAAAACTATTTTCAATATAACTTGCGTAATAGTGCTCTCGTGATAACTGACTCTCTCAGAAAATAGATAGTCCAAATTTCACGGAGACAAA
>CM060317.1:16120068-16125068 GCA_030674155.1 Stramonita haemastoma
GTCCGTAGTGACTCCTTACCGAGTTAAGGAAGAAGCCGAAAGAAAGTCAAGTTAAAATAAGTCACAGGGATCTGATGGATCGCTATAGTGATGGCCAGCTGCAGCTACGCAGCTACCAGTTGTTCTGACACTGTTCTATATAGCAACGCAGTGCGTCAACGCAGTGCGTCAACGCACTTTGTCATAACTTGGAACTGAAGTTAGAAAGTTGACAAAAATGTATGAGGAGCTTCTAAAATGCTGAAGTAGTGTATGTATTATATTGAACTTACATTGATTAAAAAAAATATGTTGATGTTCGTTGTTTTTTACATGGCCCCCCACGACGAACTGTGTCAGAACATCAGTATTGGCTACACTCCACCTTCAGCTTCTGAGTCACGCAGAGAATCAGAGGAGCTTGTGTGCCCTGCCCTGGCCTTGGCCAATCTGACAGCTCCTCTGTTCATCTCTGTTCTGTGTCGGTAGGAGAAATTTCCCCCGTCTGTGCCTTTGTGTTTTCTCTTGGGAATGTTGCCAGTCGTCTAATCAAACACTGCGATCATTACTGCTTAACAACATGGGCTAACCGAAGACGGGGATTCTTCTATTTATGGCTGTAGAGGGAGTCTGGTATGTCTGAGTTTTCTGATAAATTTTGGTAATTAATTTTTTCTTATCGAAATTCTGACAACTGAAGAAATAGAATTCATGCTCTAGAATAGGACTGTGACACGTGGGCAGACTGTATTTATAAAGGTTATTATCATTTGACAGGACAGCTATGGTTTGAAACATTGAGGTTGTATCACTCGTGTAGAAAATGGAGGTCAGTTGTTTGAATCTAGTCTGGATTTTATGAACCCCCATATCTGTAGATAACATAGGGTCATCTGGATGCTTGTGATTTGCAATGGGTGTATTTTTCTTTTAGGTAAATTCGTCATTTTTTCATGTTGAAAATTGCTATGTGAACAGATATAAAGAATTTTCAGAGTACATTTAAAGAACTTATGTTTTCTGATACTTAGGTAAAAAATAAATCCAGAAAATTACAGCAAAGAAAGAAAATGAACACCTTTTAGTTTATGTACAGAAAAATATCAACTAGAATGTACAAAAACATAAATTGATTTTCTCTTTATCAAGGAAGCACAGATTCAATGATATTAGAAATAATGTGGGATGTTCAAACATTTTTTTTACACTACTATCATATAGGTACGAATGCCCATAGACTCTGTAAATATACAAACATACTTGAAATTGATATAGAAATAAACAAACAAGCAAACAAATGGAATCAAATACAGACCCACAATTAGTTTCAAATGTAGCGACAACACCTAAGCATGGACATTCTTAGAAACCATCAAAGATTCTTCACAAACCTTCCTCATTCAAATTTCAGATATATTTTTTTAGGAAGCCATTTTCTATAATCCAACAACAATTCGTTCACTTTTCCACGATACCAATATTTTCAAAACTTCTGCCATAGACTTAACTCCTTTGGGATACTAGGTACATTTGGTTGAATTTTGATTCTTCGACACTTGTAAACACATCATTTTGCAGATAGTATGAGAAAAAGGTATGACACTAAGACTGGACAACACGTCAATGAACCGGGAGTTTTGTTTTGTATTTATCATCAATTAAAAGTTTTAGGGATATCTATCTATCTATCTATCTATCTATCTATCTATCTATCTATCTATCTATCTATCTATCCATCCATCCATCCATCCATCCATCCATCCATCCATCCATCCATCCATCCATCCATCCATCCATCCATCCATCTATCTATCTATCTATCTATCTATCTATCTATCTATCTATCTATCTATCTATCTATCTATCTATCTATCTATCTATCTATCTCTCTCTCTCTCTATTCTGTGCGGTAGCTTCCCTTGCTTGGTAGCCAGCAAGATGCATCATTCAACAGCAGGTAAAAATATTATTGTTTCTCGTGAATATCTAAGTTCAACATGCCTGTGGAAGGACTGCCATCGACTTTAGAATGTATGCTGAATGCAGCACTGTGTGACAACGCAGTGTCGTCTTTTAAAATTGACGGCAGAGGCAGTCAAACTATCGTAGTTCTCAGACTGACAGCAAAGACTACGTTTCATCCCCCTGCTACTAAAGACAGTAATGTCGTGTACAGACGGAAGTGTCCGTCTCAAATCAACAGAGACTGGAGGAGGGCTGAGGTGCACAGAGCAGAAAAGAAGGCAAGTACTACATCCCCATCAGGGTTGTTCTGGCCAACTCCTCCGACATCGAGTAATACTGCTGACCAGCCTGAGAAGAGCCCTGTTATTGCAGACAGTTTTCCATATACCCCGTGTTCTTCCCCTGTACCCCTGTCTTCAAATGGCCCATGTGAAGACAAAGTGCAGATTGATATGCCACCAAATAGTATAAACAAACAGTCAGTGACTCTATGTTACAATGGTGGAACAGAATGTGACACTGAAGAGGAAGGGTTGTGCAAATGTGAGGGGGCAGGTGAGATGAACAAAAGGCAAGTGACCATGCTTGAGCATATGGATATTAACAGTGACATTGCAGCAGAAAGTACTCCTGTTTCTGAGCACAGGACTCTTATTTCCGAATCAGATAAGAAAAGTTCAAGTTCAGTGTTGACTTACAGTGATGTGGAGGCAATCTTTAAGTGGTCTTATGATCACTATAACAAGCAACTTGATAATCTTCATCTGGCTTTACGAGAAGTTACAGCTGAATGCAAATCTCTTTCTGATGGAAATCCTGGCAGAGATGTTTCTTAATTGCTACGTTGGTTACAAAGTCTTTTGCTATATTTTTTGTTGTTATATTGTAATCAAAATAGTAGATGAAAGGCATAGAGACTGACATAACACAATTAACGCCTTGATGTGGAAGCCATGTCATGTGATTATTTATACTGTTTTGGGTGTTCTTTTTTGTCTCAAACTATTTGCTAAATTTGATATTTTGCTTTTATCGTGTTTATTCATTTCTCTTTGTTTATGGACACTCTGAGTCTGAACAATAAACCATTTTGTCATTGTCATTGTCATTGTTTCTATTCTGTGCACCCTCACTATCAAGAAAAATGAAGGACATGCGAAAATGCATAAAATATTTTATTTAGAAGATTACATATTATTTATTTATTTGGTAGTTGTGATCGTTTGTCTGTAAAGTTTGATACAGAAAAGTACATCATTTGTTGGTTTTGAAACTTACATGTGACGCCCTCTTAATTCATGGCATGCCTATCAGTATTAAGTAACTGGCTACAGAAATCTGAGCAGTTAAAACCCTCATGTCCAACATGAACTTTTCTTCTTTAAATGCTCAGACAGCAATTATTGTAGTCTCTCTAAGAGCAATAATGTCTTGCATTGCCATTTTAAGCACCTGACAAGCCAGGCCAAGCATAATTATCTAACTTCAGTATAGGAGTAAATTGCTATCTTTTAAACTCTTTTCGGTAAAAAAAAAAAGGCAGGAGAATGGACCAAGGAGGCAGAACATAGACAGGAAGGTAGGTGACAGGAAGAAAAGGAACAAGGCAGAACCAAAGAGAGGGATAGAAAAAAGGGAAATTCCCAGCACAGAATTTGCAGAAGGTGAGGATGCTATTATACTTCCAGGCCCCTGGCATCCCCACAGGGGGAGTGTAAGACCAACACAGTAGGTAATATAGTGCCAGCGATTTCTCTGTCACTCCTGTGTTCTCTCTCAGCCAGCAATCAAGGCATGGCATCAGTCTGAGACTCCCTTCTTCTCCTTTCCTGTCGCCTTTCTCTCACGCTATTTTCTGCATTCTTCTGTCTGTGGGGAAATTAGTCCACTGTGGTGTGCCTTTGGACGGACACACACACACACACAACACACACACGCACGCGCGCGCGTGCACGCGTGTGTGTGTGTGTTTGTGCGCGTGTGTGTACGTGTGTGCGCACGCGTTCGTGCGTGTGTGTGTGCGCGACTTGAAAAGTCAATGCAGAGCCTCGATGACTCCTCATGGATTGGAGGAAGAAAGAAGTCCAGTCCATTCAAGTGGAAAGAGAGCAGGGTATCTATCTATCTATCTATCTATCTATCTATCTATCTATCTATCTATCTATCTATCTATCTATCTATCTATCTATCTATCTATCTATCTATCTATCTATCTATCTATCTATCTATTATAATAAGAAATCCTTTGTGCTCAATGGTATCAACATGTCTCAAATACTTCCTTCTTTTAAAGGTCATCTCTTTGTCCCGTCCCAATGCTGCCTTTCACCTTGCCTCCCCACTTATCTCTCTTTTCCCCCCTCTCTTACTCCAAATTCCAATCTCATCACCACACTGTAGTCACATTCATATTCTATTGTTGCTTTGCTTTCTGAAAGCAGTCCGCACAGAAAGGAGTACATTGAATGTTCCAGTGAGTCTGTGAGAAAAAAAAAGTAGCACTACCAGGAGAGTTTGAAACTGTGATAGAATTCAAAGTGTCATACTCATTTGTCATGTATGCCCTAGGAGTCAAAACAGAGCTGACCCACATATAGGATTCAGGGTGGATCAGTACCAGAGATTCATAGACAGAAAGTTTGCCGGCTATTCACAAAAAAAAACCAAAAGAAAAAAAAGAAGAAAGAACGAAAGAAAGCCACCACAAGTTATCATGCTTAAATATTGATATTCATGGGTATTGTGGTAGTGTTTATCTTTGGTGCAGATCAGACACATATAATATAGACTCAGATGAGTTCATGGAAAATGTAAAGCAAAGTAAAAGCGCACTATAAGCTGTTAGCTTGTTGCTCTGTTGTAAATGTGTATATGCCTGATTTAAAAAAGGCCCATACAAATTATGTTTAAACCAAGCAAAGTAAATATAGCTTGTACCCTATTCTCTAAACAATAGAAAGCCACAACCCCCCCCTCCCCCCCCCCTATCCATACTTGGGTCGTACAATGCTCAAGTGACGCTGTGAAAACCCCCCAGAGGAGAGTTACTTAAAATT
>CM060317.1:16135068-16140068 GCA_030674155.1 Stramonita haemastoma
CAGCCAGCTTTCTCCACCCCTCGAGGTTTCCAGAATCATACAGCAGGCTTATCTCCTGCCTGTCCTTTTGCCTGAAAATAGAACCATGCTATTATTGGTCACAGTAAGACTGTCTGGCGGGATTTGGTGATTCTCTTGCTTGAGACGGAGAAGGAGAGATAGGGAGGGAGGAGGGAGGGAGGGAGAGAGAGAGGAGAGGAGGGAGGTAGAGAGAGAGGGGAGGAAGGAGGGAGGAGAGAGGGAAGGGAGTAGAGAGAGAGAGAGGAGATAGAGAGAGAGAGGGAGAGAGAGACGATAGAAGAGAACAGAGAAAGAGAGAAGGAGGGACGTAGAGAGAGAGAAAGAGAGGGAGAGATAGAGAGAGAGAGAGAAGGAGAGAAGAAGACAGACAGGGACAGACAGACAGACAGACAGACAGACAGACAGACAGAGAGAGAGGAGAGAGAGAGAGAGAGAGAGAGAGAGAGAGAGAGGAGAGAGAGAGAGAGAGGAAGAGAGAGAGAGAGAGGAGAGAGGAGAGAGAGGAGAGAGAGAGAGAGAGAGAGAGAGTCGAGTCAAGTGAAGGTCTTTTATTTCGAGGATAATGAATAAAACACTCGTGTGGTTTTTTACATCCCCAAACAAAAACAGAACAAGATTCCACCACTATAGCCATCACCGTTACTACACCATGAGAACGATGAAAAAAACCCAACCAACCAACAAACCAACCAACCAACCAACCAACGAAAGAAAGAACATCCTCCCCTTAGCAAAAAAAGAGGAGGAAAAAAAGCCTAGAAGAGCAATATGGCCAGTCAACCAACCAATCAAACAGTCATTCATTCTACATAAATCCTTCATTCAACATAATTCACACACACACACATACACACACGCGCGCGCGCGCGCGAGCACGCACGCACACACATGCACACACACACTCTCTCTGTCACACACACACAACACACAACACACATACACATACACACACACACACACACACACACACACACACACACACACACACACACACACACACACAACACAACACAAACACACAACCCCCCCCCCCCCCCCCAAACACACCATATTAGAAAAGACGGACTAATCATAGTGTAAAGGAAAACACACATGTTGCGTGCAAATAAGTGTGATTATATGTTGTCTGCAAGTAACTTCGTTTCGTGGAAGGGAAAAGCAAGGTCAGGCCAGGCAATGCCTGTGGTCAGAGCGCATTGTTTTATGAACAACATGCAGTATGATGATTCCTACATAGGGCGAATCACACACACAAACAACTCAATTACAAACACAGACAACAAAGCCTCGGCCCCGGCCATTTTCTTGTCTGGACTGAAGACAATACAATTAATTTTTGTTTATAAAGTTTCGAAAGGTGAAATAAAATCTAGACAGAAATGATATGTCGACCAAAAAAAACAAACAAAACAAAGAAAAAACAAAAAACCAACCCCCAAAAACAAAACAAACAACCCCCTCACCCCGCAGCCCCCTAAATTAAACAAAACAACACACACATACACACACGCACGCACGCACGCACGCACACACGCACACACGCACACACAAACACTAGAAACAAAAAGCAATCCTAAACCAACAATGAAGAAACAAATAACTCTCACTGATACAGACCCCCCCCCCCCTCCTCCTTCTCACTTTGCATTCTTTACCACATTGTATTGTATACCACTTTAAGTCACAGCACATTTTCTCTGCGTGTAATTCGGGCTGTTCTCCCTGGGGAAAGCCCCCGTGTCTCCCCAAGAGCAGCGCCACCCATTTTTTTTTCTGTTCCTGTCTGCAACTGTATTTGTTTCCCTATCAGAGTAACTTTTTTCTACAGAATTTTGCCAGGTACAACCCTCTTGTTGCCGTGGGTTCTTTAACGTGCGCTAGGTAATTATGGGTAACACACGGAACCTCTGTTTAATGTCTTATCCGAAAGACTAGCACTCAGACCACAACTCATAGTTTAATGGATGGGGGAAAAGGTTTTGACCCAAGCAGTGTTCAAACCACCGCACACTTCCGACCTGGACTATTTGTTTTCTAAGCAGGTACATAAGTAACCTCTAAACTACCGATCCAACCACCATTAAGAGAAGACAGCTTAACTGTCTAGTGGTCACACTCATCTAGAAAACAAAAGATTGTGTGCGGTTTCATTCCCGTCTGCAGTCGGCTTTTCGCTCTATCTACCAGACCATGAGCAGTGGTGATCTGGGTGCTAGTCTCTCATCATGAGACGATAAAGCAAGGTTTTTTTTGTGTAACACACAGCTGGTGTGTCTTAAACATATCCCGTCATTTTTCATGGGAAAATACCCTTGGAAACACATGAAAAAATCATTTAAATGGGTGTTGGGGCTGTCCTAGTGGCGACACGTTTTTCTGGAGTAAAGAAGACACGATTTCAAGCGGAAATACTTCTCAAAATTGATAGTTGTATAGGATATAATATAAAATGGAATGTGTGTGTGTGTGTGTGTGTGTGTGTGTGTGTGTGTGTGTGTGTGTGTGTGTGTGTGTGTTGTGTGTGTGTGAGAGAGAGAGAGAGAGAGAGAGGAGAGAGAGAGAGAGAGAGAGAGAGAGAGAGAGAGAGAGAGAGAGAGAGAGAGAGAGAGATGATTAAGCCATAGTAAAGAAAGGAAAGTAGTACTAAAAAAAAGACAAAGAAGAAGACAGAAAACATCTGAAAACCCAGAAAACAAAAGCACCGTCAATACAAAAGGAGAGAAGCAGAGAAGAAGCCAAAGATTTATAAAGACAAAGACAAAAGAAATCACACAGTAGCAGACATGTCTGGGCACATGACAGAAGTAAAGACACACGGAAAGACAGTATAATGCTGTAAGGGTGAAGGTGAAGGATGTGAGAGGAGGAGGGGGGGGGGAAGGAGGTGGAGCCAGCCCCAAAGACCGCCAGGAATGCTTTGAGACCTCCCGTTCCCCCACCAAAACCCCGCCACACAGTGCCAGACGCCATTTTCTTCATCCTGTCCGCAGAGTGCTCTTTCCTGATTGCCCGCGACAGCCGTCTGATGGCGCTGTCATCAGCTTACGTCGCCATGGTTTCCAAGAACGGATGGAATCCCAGCAGCGAGCCCAGTAGAGCTTTGCTCTATCCCGTCATGCCTTTCCCTGAACCACGTGACCACAGCCGTCATGGCGGCTGAAAATATGTCGTCTATTTTTGGGGAGGGGGGGATTTCTTCTTTTTTCTTGTGTTATTAAGTCCGAAGTATGGTATTTTTGTTGTTGCTGTTGCTGTGGGTTGTTGTTGTTTTTTCATGAATCAGCGAGCTGTGAAAATAGGGGAAAATTTGAGCTGTGAAAATAGGGAAAATTTTGTGGACATTTATTCAGTTGGGTATAAGCTTTAATTCTAAATTAGACACAGTTGAAGTGGGGTTGCTTGTTTAAGAAATTAAATAACGGTAGTTGCTTTTGTGGTTTTAAAGTGAATGAAAGAATAAGTTTTTTTTTTTCAATTTGAAAGAAAATTATTTGATATATGAATCTCTTTCTCTCACACATCTCTCCCCCTCCCCTCCCCTCTCTCTCTCTCTCTCTCTCTCTCTCTCTCTCTCTCTCTCTCTCTCTCTCTCTCTCTCTCTCTCTCTCTCTCTCTCTCTCTCTCTCTTCCTCCCCCCCTCTTTCTCTCTCTGTGTGTCCATTTTCAATTCAAGTTGGGAGAATCCTTCAATCGCTACAACCTGTCACTTTTTCTTCCACACAGTGTTATTCAGGCTAAAGCTTGAAGCCCCTGTTATCAGAACATGAGTTTCAATTTGTCTCACAACCACTTCGGGGAGAACGTGTCAACTACTGATACAGCCAAAAGCCTATTCCTCCCACCATTTGTATTTGTACACCCCTTTAAGTCACTGCAGATTTCCATGCATGAAATTCAGGCTGCTTTCCCCAGGAGAGGGCAGGTCACCACAAGAGCAGCACCACCCATTATTTTGTTTTCATTCCTGTCTGCATGTGCGCTTGTTTCTCTATCAGAGTGGCTCTTTTCCTTACAGAATTATGTCAAGGACAACTCTCTTGTTGCCGTGGATGTCTCTTACATGCGCTGAATGTGTGTTACACATATTATTTATTTATTTATTATTATTTTATTATTATTATTATTATTATTATTATTATTATTATTATTTATTCTTTTATATCGAGGATAATGGAATAAGCACTCATGTGCTTTTTTTTTTTTTTTTTTACATCCAGTCCCCGTGTGTATGCATCTGTTCCCACCGGCACACAATGGCCTACTCTTACGAAAAGTGGAACAGGATTTAACGTGTGCGCAGATGTTCTGCATGCGTTCGCACACGGGCCTCGGTTTATAGTCTCATCCGAAAGACATAGGACCTCGGTCTATCATCTTATCCAAAAGACTAGCACCCACCCATATCACCACCCACGGTGTAGTGGACTGGGGAAAAGTTTTAGGAACTATATGGGGAACCCACCCGGACCTGGATTAAGCCCAGACTTTTCACTTTATGGACAGGTGCGTTACTTCCTGACCATCGATCTAATCAATCAGGCATATTGTTATTCACGAACAAAGAGAAACAAATCTGTTGTCTTTTCTCAGATATTTCCCATAGCTAGTCAAGTGATAAAACATGACTTTTGTAGTTTACATTGAACATCAGCTATCAAACTTTTGCAGGTGTTACACACACACTAATTAATGTCACCTTTATGAAAAGACATAAAATTGAAGACCACCATACATACATACATACGTACATACATACATACATACATACATACATACATACATACATACATACATACATACATACATACATACATACATACATACATACATACATACATACGAGAGAGAGAGAGAGAGAGAGAGAGAGAGAGAGAGAGAGAGGAGAGAGAGAGAGAGAGAGAGAGAGAGAGAGAGAGAGAGAGAGAGAGAGAGAGAGAGAGAGATTGTGTGTGTGTGTGACTTTTGAAGGCATTCTGTTT
>CM060317.1:16145068-16147568 GCA_030674155.1 Stramonita haemastoma
AGGTTAGACTGTAGGCTTGGCAAACAAAAATCCCACCATCTGAACAACAACAACCCCCCCCCCCCCCCACACACACACAATCCTATTCACACACCGAATAAAGGCAAAGAAACATCTGCTTGTTCCTTTTCACTCTGTTCTTAAAGGTGAACGTAGATAATAAGAGCATTATCCTTCATCGCCTTCTAGAGATAGATAATCCTCTAAGTATTCAGAAAGGCGTGAGATTGCAAGGCTGTTGTGCTTTATTGCGTGTACGCTTTCCACAATGCACCTGCCCCTGTCTTACGGTGCTAGGTTGATCTCTGTATAAATCTATTAAAAAAAACAACAACCCCACTTACTGATAGGTAGAAGTAGTAGTAGAAGTAGTAGTAGTAGTAGTAGTAGTAGTAGTAGTAGTAGTAGTAGTAGTAGTAGTAGTAGTAGTAGTAGTAGTAGTAGTAGTAGTTGTTGTTGTTGTGGAAGTAGTAGTAGTAGTAGTAATAGTAGAAGTAGTAGTGGTAGTAAAGTAGTAGTAGTAGTAGTAGTAGTAGTAGTAGTAGTAGTAGTAGTAGTAGTAGTAGTAGTAGTAGTAGTAGTAGTAGTAGAAATAACAGCAGCAGCAGCAGCAGCAGCAGCAGTAGTAGTAGTAGTAGTAGTAGTAGTAGTAGTAGTAGTAGTAGTAGTAGTAGTAGTAGTAGTAGTAGTAGTAGTAGTAGAGGTAGTAGAAGTAGTAGAAGTAGTAGAAGTAGAAGTAGTAGTACTAGTAGCAGCAGCAGCAGTAATAGTAGTAGTAGACGTAGAAGTAGTAGACGTAGAAGTAGTAGTAGTAGTAGTAGTAGTAGTAGTAGTAGTAGTAGTAGTAGTAGTAGTAGTAGTAGTAGTAGTGTCAGTAGAGGTAGTAGTAGTAGTAGTGTCAGTAGAGGTAGTAGTAGTAGTAGTAGTGTCAGTAGAGGTAGTAGTAGTAGTAGTGTCAATAGAGGTAGTAGTAGTATGGTATTTTGTTGTTGTATGATACCACTTTATATCACAGCAGATTTCTCTCTGTGAAATTCGGGCGCTCTCCCTGGGGAGAGCGCGTCGCCATTAGTGCAGCGCCACCCATTATCATGTTTTTTTCTTTTTCCTGTCTGCAACTGGCATTTGTTTGACTATCAGAGTGGCTTTTTTTTACAGAATTTTGCCAGGGAAAACCCTTTTGTTGCCGTGGTTTACTTTACGTGCGCTAAGACTAGCACACAGACCACCACTCATGGTCTAATGAATGGGGGAAAAAGTTTGGGGCCAAAACGGGATTCGAACCACCGCACACTCCGACCCGTACTTTTCGCTTTCTAGACAGGCGGGTTACCTCTAGACCTCCGATCGACAGTAGAAGTAGTAGTAGTAGTAGTAGTAGTAGTAGTAGTAGTAGTAGTAGTAGTAGTAGTAGTAGTAGTAGTAGTAGTAGTAGTAGTAGTAGTACGGTAGTAGTAGTAGTAGCAGTGCTGACTCCACTCTTCCCAAAAGTCCTTCCGATGGGACTATAAACCGAGGTCCCGAGTGTGAACGCACGCAGAACCTCTTGCTCAAACGTTAAATCCTGTTCCGCTTTTAGTAAGTGTAGGTCATTGTGTGCCGGTGGAAACAGATGACAAAGTTTACAAAACTGCGTACACAGGGGGACTAGATGTAAAAAAAAAAAAAGCACACGAGTGCTTATTCAATTATCCTGATAAAAAAAAATGCAGGTATGCCCGCGCGGGCATACATACACACATACACTTACACACTTACACACTTACACACTTACACACACACACACACACACACACACACACACACACACACACACACACACGCGCGCGCGCGCGCGCGCGCGCGAACAACCAAACAAAGCACAAAATCAAAACAAAACCAAAGAAAATTCAAGCTCAAATAGAAACAAACTCCCTTGGGAATGCCAGGAGGGTCTGTCAGAATAAATGGTATCCCCACCTTCTGGATTTTCTGTGATACGAATCATCTCTTTTCTATTACACTCTTTGTTTTTTCTTTTACTCTCTTTAATTCTTCCTTGTTCCTTTTTCTGGTCATCCCCTTCTTGTCTATTTTTCCCGCCTTCTTGGTTCATTCTCCTGCCTCCCCCCAACCCCTCGGGAAAGATTAAAATAAACATACCCAAGTTGTGTGCACTTGGCCTGACTTGTCAGGCGCCTTACAGCAGTGTAATACATTTTTGCTCATCAGACAGACAATAGTTGCTGCCTGAGCGTTCGACGATGTCAACGATGGAAGAAAGAGACAAAGAAACAAATAAAGGCAAAAAATTAAAAACGAAAAACCTGAAACCAAACTTTTTCTTTCTCTCACGTCTTATCCTGTTGTCCTTCACCAATTGAAACGTACAGAATCCTTGAAGCTGCATGCACACCTGTCTTGCTTTCTTCCTCACCGCAGTTTAGTTCAGGCTAAAGCTTTAAGCTCCTGTTATCAGAACATGGGTTTCAATTTGCCTCACTGTCAAGGGGAGAGCGTG
>CM060317.1:16152568-16157568 GCA_030674155.1 Stramonita haemastoma
AGTACTTTTAATGCTGTTTTGAGAAATGCAGAATGAGTTTAGATGACTTTATCCCTGTATCTCTTTTGTTTTAATGTTTGCTTCCCCCTGTTTTGTATATATCTATTGTGAACTTTTAATAAGCTAAGTACATTGCTTGAGAACATTTCATAGTCCAGGCCTTCTTCAGTCTTGTTTTATTTTAGCCTTGTTCCCTTCAGTCTATTCACATCAGTCCATTTATACCAGATTATTTTGCTGTTTTAAAGTTGTTGTTGTTATTGTTGTTGTTGTTGTTGTTGTTGTTGTTGTTGTTGTAGTTGTAGTAGCTGTTGTTGATGTTATTGTTGTTGTTGTTGTTGTTGTTGTTGTTGTTGTTCTTCTTCTTCTTCTTCTTCTTCTTCTTCTTCTTCTTCTTGTTCTTCTTCTTCTTTCTTCTTCTTCTTCTTCTTCTTCTTCTTCTTCTTCTTCTTCTTCTTCTTCTTCTTCTTCTTTCTTCTCTTCTTCTTCTTCTTCTTCTTCTTCTTCTTCTTCTTCTTCTTTCTTCTTTCTTCTTTTCTTCTTCCTTCTTTTCTTCTTCTTTTTCTTCTTCTTCTTCTTCTTCTTCTTCTTCTTCTCTTCTTCTTCTTCTTCTTCTTCTTCTTCTTCTTCTTCTTCTTATCTTCTTCTTCTTCTTCTTTTTCCATTCAGGCTAATTTGTTACATTCCCATAAGTCTTCTGCATTTACATGTAGTTATTTTTTTAGGGCTTTTTCTTGCTTTCAAAGCAATTAAGTACATTATTCTTGATAGCCATGACATTAAGATTTTTAGAATTAAAAAAAAAGAAACCAAAGCCCCAATTACTTTAAATTGACTAGAAACTCATGCAGTTTCTAGAATGAAATTGACATAAAAACATGACACTTAGTATACTGTTTTCTTTAGTTTTGGTATGTAAAAGAGGATCACATCAGCATATGTGATTTAAATATTTTACAGTAATTTTCTTTCTTTCTGTCTTTTTTCTTTTTTTTTCTTCTTTTCTTTCTTTCTTTCTTTCTTTCTTTTTCTTTCTTTTCTTCTTCTTTCTTTCTTTCTTTCTTTCTTTCTTTCTTTCTTTCTTTCTTTCTTTCTTTCTTTCTTTCTTTCTTTCTTCTGTCTGTCTGCCTTTCTGTCTGTCTGTCTTTCTTTCTTTCTTTCTTTCTGTCTGTCTTTCTTTCTTTCTTCTTCTTTCTTTCTCCGTCAATCTAGAGCAGTGTTAGAAATACCACAGTAGTTATTGCCCTTGGGTCTGTCAGCTGTCCTCAGTTTAACATCCTAAGGGTCATCACCCAGAATATACTCTCTGCCTCACTCATCCACCTGGGAATCATTGTGAGACTTAAGTGCATCTGAATCTAGAGAAATGTGTGTATGGCTGTTTCCAAGTTCTTCGCCAAATAGGTAACAAGCAGGCATTCTTCAGTCTTGAAAGAGTGGCCGACCAGCCTAATGCGGGAATAACAGTCCCTATGGCAGAGGGCTCACAGATGAAGTCTGAGGCTGGTCTGTTTTGCTAGAGTTGCAGCCTTTTTTTCATCATTCCCTTTGCCTCATTCGGCCATATTCCATTATAGGCAGGTTTTTTCTTCTTCAATGGTGAAAGAGTATAGGCTGTCATAGTAAGAGCTTGTCATGTCTGACCATAATCTCAACATAGCATTTCACAGCTAACAACACTCTACTAGTCTTGGCCTTGGGCACTTAGCCTACATCAATAACTAACATGCCATTTTTGTTCTGGGCCAGAATGCTGCAGAGTTAAGTGAAGCAATGACAGCTGAAAGCAGCTGACAAGCAAAACATGAGCCCTACTGTTTTCTCACAGAAGAGGCAAGAATCTGTTCACTGAAGCTACGGAGGCTATACTTCACTATTAGCTTCCAGGTCATGTAGTTATTCTGCATAATGCTAGTCAGGGGAAAACATTTTGATGATTTTCACTATCTTTGAAGTATGAAAAAAATGCAATGTGTACATGGTTTTGGGGTAATTAAGGACATAGAGCAAAATCAAGTTGTCATGAGAAAGTTACAAATGATCATTATATGAGGATTGCTTGTGTTTTTACAATGTTGACCCCATCCATGAATATTGTGGTTAGGCAGCTAGCAGACGTTATAGCATTAAAAATTTGGTTGGAAAGTAAAAGAAAAAATTAAAGTCAAATTTGGTGCAAAATTACAAAACTTTTGAGTTAGAGGCTTCTTTGTCACAAAAAGTGGTTTTTATTCCTTTAGATGCCCTAGGGTTGTGGTATGAATGCAAAGAGTATCATAGGAAAACAGGAGGAAAAGTAGCAAAATGAAATACTGTGTGTGGCCTTAAGTAGGCTAGGTTGTGAAACAGGAGACAGCACTCCGGAATCAGTGGTTGCTATCTACAAGTGCTCTGTGTCCTGAAATGGGAGACTGAACTCCAAACACACAGTTGTGTCAAAGGGACAAGTAGCATTATAGTGATGAAGAAGTGTTGTTGTAAAAAGAGTGAGTGTGTGTGCGCGCGCACGGGCGCGCGCGCGCGTGTGTGTGTGTGTGTTTGTTTGTTTGTGTGTGTGCATGCATTTGTTTGTAAAATCATTTTGTTGTGTGTGTGTGTGTGAGTGCATACGTCTGTATCTGTATGCGTGTGCTCCTATGCACTATAGGATGATAAATGTTTTACTGACTCATTTCTGATTTGAGTGGTAAAGTGCAACTCCCTCGAATATGTGCATGGCATCTGCATTCATGTGTTTGTTGGAGTGTATGCTTGCATATCACATTTTACAACTTTATTAAAATATGGGAATATTTACTATCACTTTTAGCCAGGATCAATGCTTTAAGTTGAATTTTGAAAAAAACAAAAACTTGAGGGGCAGAACAGTCTAGTGGTTGGACCATTGTGCTGATGATCTGATGGCCTGGGTTTGAACCTCCACTGAACACCTGTTCAAGGTTTCTTTTTCCCCTGGAGTTAACATTAGTAGCGACTCCACTCTCTCCGAAGTCCTTTGGATAAAACTATAAACTGAGACACCATAGGTGTGTGGAAACAGAATATCTCATGCACATGGTTTGCACCTGTTTTTGCCTTTCAAAAAGGCAAAAAGGTCACATACTCAAATCTCATCATTGTGAATCTCAGAGCTCTAGATGAGGAATGAATAAAAGTACCCCCTCCCCCCAAAAAGAAGACATCATCCCCAAAGTCACATGTTGCTACCTTAATGGTGTGCAAAAACCATCTCTTATGCAAAATCGCACCGTTGGTGAACCTCAGAGCACTAGCTGATGAACTAAAAAAAAACAAACAACTGTTAACAATCTAACTGTATATCACTGTAGCTTTCACTTTCGCTTTTAAAGGTCCTTCCACCATCCAGCCTCACAGCCCTTACATTTAGAGTGTCTCTCCTGCATCTCCCCAACCTCACTGCTCCACCATCTGCTTCCTCACGTTGCTGCATTGCTCTAGTGCTGATTTAATTTTCAAATGGACACAGAATTTTATCCATGCTTTAATTCTGAATGAGATGACAGCCCTGATATGATCTTCGTGGTCGCAGAGGCTTCAGCATCATTATTTGATTGAACTCTGAGTTTCATCCAACCCCCCCCCCCTCCCCATCCACTTAATGGTTTGAGGTGAGGGGTAGGAGGGCAGTCTTTTGGCATGGAAGGATTAATTAACCAAGATCTCATGAGCAACATAACTCAACACATAAAAAGAGCCCTTTAATCCTTCGATGACGAGGTTTATGTGCGAACGCATGCAGAACATTTTGTGCACATGTTAAAACCCGTTCTGCTTTTTGGAAGAGAAGGCCATTGTGTGCCAAAGGGAATGGGTGACAAAATTGACCAAACTGCATACACACGGGGACTTGATGTAATAAAAGCACAGGAGTGCTTATTCTTTTATCCTCGAAATAAAATAATAGCAAAAAACAACCTCAGCTACAAGAAAATGGCGCCTTGCAAAAAATCTGTAGAAAAAATCCTCTCTCACACATAAGACAGGAGTGGAAGGGTAAGTGGGGGGAGGGGGGGGGGGGCATGTATCATGTATATACAGATGCAGAAAATCAAACAGGAATCCTGTAATTCATGTCAGCATTTCATGGGTTATGGAAACATGAATATATCCAGCATACATCTCCAAAGTCAGAATGTTGCTTGTTACTTACCTACATGGTGGGCCAAAAAAAATTGTCATACATGCAAAATCTCACCAATAGTGAACCTCAGATTCGTGCTGAAGAAATAAAATCTAACCCATGCCTACCAATAAATCAATGATGATGAAAGTAAAACATGAAAAATTAATTCTGTATTGTTGTCTGTTTATGATGTATGCTTATTAAATAAACAATGTTGAAACAAAACAAAATCAGCACTTCAGCCATTTAAGCCACTGCCCCTGTCAGTATGAGTTACAAAACACCCTGCTTGTTCAATGATCAGATTGTTTGGTTCAGAAAAGAAAAGGAAAAGATACCAATTGACTTAATGCACTCCCTAAAGGTTATGATTAACTTTCTCCCACCCCCTCCCTTCATCACAGCAATATGTGAAGACACATCTGAAAACAAAACCTGAATCAGAGTAGAGTGTTGATATGAATGACCTTGAACATCCTGCACCTGCCTGTCAACAGATCTGAGAAGGTAAGAGGAGAAGTGGGCAGAAGGGGATGGGGGATAGGAAAGGGTGAAAATAAAGATGAAGTTGGGGGTAGGCTGTGGAAGAAGAGAGAGGGTGCACAAGAAGGGTTAAAGGGTAGGTGGGGAAGGGTGGGAGTTGGAAATAAGGGATGTGGTTGAGCCCTTGTTCAAGAAAATTGACAAAGTATTCACCATGTTACCATTTTGGCATAGCTGAACGGAACAATACAGTTTTGGGCTTAAAATATTTTTATCATCATTGTTACTCTCCTGTGGGTATACAAGGGAGGCTATCAGTTTAAATAGCATCCTCATCTTTTGGAATTCTGTGCCAGGATTTCCCCTTTTTTCC
>CM060317.1:16177568-16182568 GCA_030674155.1 Stramonita haemastoma
TTGTATTAGATGTTACACGGAAAACAGTAGGAAATGGAACAAAATTTAAACCTGGAGTGCAGCCTATACTAAAGTATTTTTTTTCACTACTAAAGCGACTACGCTGCAGAACAGTAGAAGGGGAGTATTTGGGGCAAAACTTCATAATAAAACAATGTGATAATCAAACATATAAAAACATGCAGTTACACAAAAGCGCTGTAATGAGGGAAAAGAGATGTAAGATGTTTTAAATTTTCAATTTTGTAAGTAAGATGTTTTAAATTTTCACACACACACACACACACACACACACACACACACACACACACACACACACACACACACACACACACATTCAGACAAAGAATTCAAGAGACAGAGAAAAAGACACAAGGAGACAGACAGACGAAACAGAGAAACAGACAAAACAAATCACAAACTCACGAACCCACTAAAAGACAGAAATTCAAGGAGGAACTTGATAATAACACACTGTTTATAACAACAAAACGTTAACAGCCCAAGCAAATTTGACATGAAAGTGCAGAAGAACACGCTGCAGTATATATTTTAAAAAAAGATCGTGAATAGAATCTGCTAAGTAAACATTTTCCTTTCAAATCTTCCTGGATCTTGCCCCTACAAATTTTGTGGAAACTTGAGCTCCCTTCAAAAACACAGCCCCGACTTGCTAAAGTGTCTCCCCTTAATCTCTTCATACCTGTCTGCCAAACCAACGCTCCGTAAGAAGGCATCAAGTTCGGGGGTTGTTAAGGAGAGAGAAAGAAAGAAAAAAAGAACGAAAGAAAGAAAGAAAGAAGACAAAACTTTCATACAAGGAAAAAAAATGTAAAAAGAGTACCAAATTTCAGTGCACTTAAGTGTGCATGTTTTGTGTGTATGGGAATGGGTGAATGAGTGAGTGAGTGAGAGAGAGAGAGAGAGGAAGAGAGAGAGAGAGAGAGAGAGAGAGAGAGAGAGAGAGAGAGAGAGAGAGGTGAGGGGGGGGAAGAGAAGAGAGAGAGAGAGAGAGAGAGAGAGAGAGAGAGAGAGAGAGAGAGAGAGAGAGAGAGAGAGAGAGAGAGAGAGAGAGAGAGAGAGAGAGAGAGAGAGAGAGTACAATTTCATTTCTTTTTTATTTTGACGATAATGAAAAAGTATTCGAGTGCTTTTTTACATCCACTTCCAATGTGTGTGTGGTTTTGTAAATTTTGTCATCTGTTCCTACTGGCACACAGTAGCCTACTTTTCTGAAAAGCGGAACAGGTTTTAACGTGTGCTCAAGATGCGCTGTGTTCGTTTGCACATAACACCTTCATTCATAATCTCACCCAAAGACTCTTGGGGGCAGTGGATTCTGCGCTGGTGTTAAGGTGAGAAATGGTAGTGCACCAAGTACATTTTTTTTTCAAAATTATTTCAATTTCTTTACTGTTCCTTTAAAGAAAATTATCCATAGGTTAAGAAAAAAGTCTGTTCTCCTGTATTTAACATCAGAGCCGACTCCACTCCCCCCAAAAAGTCCTTCAGATGAGACTATAAACTGAGATGCCATGTGCGAACGCATGCAAAACATCTTTCCTACATGTTAAAACCTGTTCTGCTTTTTGGAAGAGTATGTCATTTGTGTGCCGGTGGAAACAGATGACAAAATTTACAAAACTGCATACACACGGGTACTGGATGTAAGAAAAGCACCTTACTGCTTTTTTCACATTAAACTAGAAACAGAAAACTGATTTCTGGAAAAAATTACATAGAGTTAAAACACAAACACACTCACATGCAGGCACGCACTCGCCGCGCCCACGCACGCACGCACACACACACACACACACACACACACAACACACACACACACACACACACACACACACCACACCACACACACACACACACACACACACACACACACACACACACACACTTCACTCAAAAACAGGCCTGACTGCAGCCACACTTGATAGCTCTCAGTCAAAATCCACCTCTTAGACACTCTTCTCCTTTCTCTCCTCTTTTCCAACAACCCCCCAACATGACACCTTCTCATGGAGTATTCGTTTGGCAGACAGGTATGAAGAAATCTAAGGTCACACACACATACACACACACACGCTCCAGCAAGTTGAGGGTGTGTTTTGAAGTTAGCTCATGTTCTTAAACAAATCATGGGTAGGGCAAAACCCTGGCTGGAAGATTTTGAAAGGAAAATGCTTTCTTCTTCAGATTTTTTTGTTTGTTCAAGATTTTCTGCGTGCCCTGTACTCTGATCTTTTAAAATCTTCTATTATTCAGTTGAGAGTGTAGCAAACAAAATTGAGGTTTGTGAAAAAAAGGAAAGAAATGTTTTGATGATCAATGAATGTCAGGTTTTCTAATTGCATTCTTGATCTCCAGAGTTTAGTCACGATTTTCTGCCGCACATTTCGCTGCCTTTATGTCTCCGTCAGTTGAGATTGTAGTTATTTGTTGCTTTTTCATTCTTTGGCCACAGATCCAAAGTTCACCAATGGTAAGAGTTTACGCATGCAACCATTTTCTGTCCACCATGAAGATCGCCACATTTCGACTTTGGGAATACATGCTGGGTATGTTCGTGTTTCCGTAACCCTTCGAACGTTGACATGAATGACAGGATCTTCCGTGTGCATATTGTTTTGATCTTCTGCACGTGTGTGTACATGAAGGGAATTAAGACACTGTCAGGTCTGCACTTGAGGTTGACCTGGGAGATCGTAAAAATCCCCACCCTTAATTCGCTACACACCACCGAGATTTGAACCCACGACTTCATGGACCTGTGGAATTGAAGTCAAATGGTCTTAAGTTCTTTGCTGTAACGTCTGTCATACTGTAGCTATACAAGAGTTTAAAAAATTTGATGGTCATTGAATGTAAGGTTTTCTAACTTTTATTGTGTTGTAGGCTATACTGCATATCAATACACTTGTCTTTGAGCAACAAGTTGTGGCCATTGGGCACAGTACTGAAGAAAGTAGATACTCACTTTCCTATCAGGACATCAATGTTTTGCTATTCTCTAATCAGGGCAAGGGCCGGATGAAAAAAGGTAAATAAATACTTACTCTGTTACCCTTGAAAAATAAATATCATTCATTCATTCATTTATTCATTCATTCATTCATTCTCTCACACACTACACCAAGCCACACACACACTTACATACACACACACACATACACACACACACACACACACACACAACACCATACCACACACACACACACACACACACACACACACACACACACACACACACACCACCACCACCACCACCACCACCACCACCACCATCACCCCACCACACCAACACCCCACCCAGCACACCAACACCACACACACACCCCACCCCACCACCACCCCACCACACCACATGCACACCACCACACCACACCATACCAACACCACACCCCACCACACCCCACCCCACCACCATACCACACCAACACCACCCACAACAACACCATACCAACACCAACACCAACACTTTCTTCTTCCATTACATCCATCCATCTCGGGGGAAACCTGTAAAATCTGTCTGATGCTGATAGCTTACTTCCATTCCTCCTCTGCCTTCCTGTGAGCCATGCGTGCTGTTACATCATTCCCTCAGCATGTCTGTCTAATTACCGCCCTCTCTCCCCTGCTGGTTACTGCTGCTGGTACCTCCAGCAGGAAGGATGCTGCTGAGTTTCCCTTCTTCTCCCACTCCTGGGTTCCCTAATGGCTAGTTAGCCTGCTGGGGTGCCCCCCTCTGATGCAAGCTAGATAGAATGGCTGGGTAATTATCCCAATCTAGTCCTTTCTCTCCCACCCTCTACCCCCTCCACTCTCCACACCTCTCTTTTAGTTGCAAGGGGCTCAAGCATTATATTGGCAGTAGTAGGAGTCCTCTTACCAGTCCTTCATTTCCATCTGTCAGATTTGATCACCTTGTAGGGTTGGTATAGTATAGGAGGACTTTGGATCAGGGGTGGGGGAGGTAGGAGGTTGGGGGGGGGTGATTAGGAGGACAGTCACCCTGGAGAGACCCACCTTGGACAGTGGGCAGCTGTGGTAGAGGTGTTGGGGGTGAAGGTGGGGGGTTGAGGGAGGGGGAGCGAGATGGATGAGGGGGGGGGGGGGGCAGACACAGATGTCTTTATATGGATAGGCGTGTCCTATATGGATTAGGCCTTCCTCTTTTGTTTGCTTGGCCAAATCTATTTCAGAAAGTTAAGTATGGCAGCTAGCTGTGTCTTGCATGAAATTTATTGTGCCGTTTGCGATTGCTTCAAAACAGCAAAATGTAAACTGTGCACCCCATATCAATTATATTCAGGCAAGAAATTCCAGAGGCTTCTCAAACTCAGCCAGCAGTGTGAGAATCATAAGACAGACAATTACTTTTGTTTTGTCATCACAGTGCCATAGGCCTATATCTATTTATCTACCCCTTAGTCTGGTGGCCATAGGGGCACCCCTGAAGACTTGACAACCAGTTCCTTCCATTCCTCTCTCTGTTTGTTCTGCCTTTCTCAAAATTTGGTTGAGTTGTAGGCCTGTCCATTCGCTGATGTTGTCCTCACATCTCATCACTGCCATATAAGATTTTTCCAAGAAAAAAGAGCCCAGATCTTTCTGACACTTCAAACAGAGCTGGTTTGGGAGAGAGTATTTGAAAGGATATATTTCTTAAAAAGTAAGCATATGCTTCAATCCACTCCACTCCAATCCAGTTTTTTTGTTTATAGACTAGCCCTGCTGACCACAGAGGCCATAATTGGAGCTGTTACCTTGTCCATTTTTAAAGCTCAGATTAAAACTGTGCAACTATATACAAATTAAAACGGAGTTAAACCCAACTAGACGGTCTATCCCTTCATTAAAAAAAAATCTCCCTGACATATAACAAATACGAGCAAAAATCAAAATATGAAAGAAAGATGAAGAGGAAGAAAAATCATAATGATGATCGAAAAGAAAATCAAATTGAAAGGGACACGTTGCATGAACTG
>CM060317.1:16187568-16195068 GCA_030674155.1 Stramonita haemastoma
TTATTTTGGTTTTGTAGCGCATGGTTTACATAATGTTAGTTTGTGTTCATTTTTTAAAGTAAGCTGGGTTTGTTGTTGTTCCCAGTTTGTGTAATATGCTTTTATATCCCGTTTGGGCCTGAATTCCCCCCCCCCCCCCCAATCCATTAGACTATGAGTGGTGGTCTGGGCGCTAGGCATTCCGATGAGACGATAAACGGAGGTCCCGTGTGTTACACATCATAATATAGCGCACATTAAAGAACCCACGGCAACAAGAAGGTTGTCCCTGGCAAAATTCTGTAGAAAATAGCCACTCTGATAGGGAAACAAAATACAGTTGCAGACAGGAAAAAGAAAAAAATATGGCTGGCGCTGTACTTTTGGCGACGCACTCACCCCAGGGAGAGCAGCCCGAATTTCACGCAGATAAATCTGCTGTGACATAAAGTGGTAATAAATAGATAAATAAACACAAATGACTAAATAAATAGATTTTGTTCTTTTATATTTTCAACTGACCCGAGCAGCCTTCTAAAAAAAATCTACGCATCTCAATTGGTACTCGCACGTGCACGTAAAACACGAAAACCCAAACAGACAAACAAATACGCAATCAAACAAAAACAAAGAAAAACCAAGCAAATCCAAAATTAAATTGCAAAAGAAACCCAATAACCTAGTTTTACTTAATAGCTTATGCTTCAAATCCTGGTCTCACGTTATGGCCATTTTAAATGACTAGAGTTTGAAGATGTTTGTCGAAGTTTTGCTATTTTTTACCTGATTGCTTAGTTTCTTTTTTTATTCAGTGTTTTTTCTTATTTTGCTGTGTATTTATTCATGTTTTAAAATTCTGTATTTTCTTTCGAGTCGATTAACTGATGTTTTCTATTAAAAAAAACTTTAATTGTTTTGATGTCTGCTTTTGTTGTTTGCTTTTTCTACTTACGACTTGTCTTTCTGTTTTTAACATGTCTGTTTTTCTGTCAGTCTGTCTGTCTGTCTCCCTCCCTCCCTCCCTTCCTCCCTCTCTCTCCTCCCTCTCTCTCAAGCTCTCACTCACTCACTCACTCACTCACTCACTCACTCACTCACTCACTCACTCACTCACTCACTCACTCACTCACTAACTCTCTCTTATATGTGAGTGTCTTTACAACTACGTTACGTTCCGAAACTTCGTGCGCGCTCATGTGTGTGTGTGTGTGTGTGTGTGTGTGTGTGTGTGTGTGTGTGTGTGTGTGTGTGTGTGTGTGTGTGTGGTGTGTGTGTGTGTGTGTGTGTGCACGCGAGCGCGCGCGTGGTGTGGTGTGTGCGCGTGCGTGGTGTATCGTGTGTGTGTGTGTGTGTGTGTGCACGCGCGCGGTGGTGTGTGTGTGTGTGTGTGCGCGTGCGTGGTGTTCGTGTGTGTGTGTGTGTGTGTGTGTGTGTGTGTGTGTGTGGTGTGTGTGTGTGTGTGTGTGTGTGTGTGTGTGTGTTGTGTGTGTACATGCATTATTGATTTCAAAGTTTGTTAGAAGCATCCTGTTTAGAAAAAAAACCCCAACCTTGTTAGATGCAAAATATTCATATCTAATTTCATTCGTTTTAAAACTGCTTTTTAAAATATTTCCTTTTCATGGGTGCGTGTTACAGGAGTGTTGCAGCTAATATGATATATTTGAAATACATGGAATAAATTTAATAGAATTTCTATATGAAATCTTAATCGATTATAATAAGAAAAGAAACAAAACCCTTATTTTCAAATTTACATTTACTTTCTGCTTCGTCCTCCTTATTTTAGTTTTCTTTGTGTTGTTGTTAGTATTGCTTGTTTTGCTTCTTGTCATTGATTTGTGTTTTGTGTCTAGCTTTTTGTTTGTTTTCTTCTATAAATTATTTTAGTCACAAAAAGTTTTAACTACACACAAAAAAAACAAATCCTTGCCCTATTCACCAATCAATACTTTACATTACAATATTTGAAATACTTCTTCGACTTTTCATTAGAATGAAAAAGAAAAAAATATTTTCTTCGATCGAATGTTTCATGAAAAGAAGTCTTGTTTTTTTTAGTTGAATGAATGCAATTATTTTGGAAATGAGTTTCCATTAATTTCCCTTTTATTGAATCTAAGTGACGGCCTTTGGACATTATTTCCCATTACAGAGCTGCTGTTTTCACAAATATTTGGCTGTTGCTGAATATGATTTTTTTTCAACATCAGCAATGACCTTCCACTTCAAACTTATCCGATTCCTAGTCTGGAACAGTGACTGCTCCAGTGTGTGTGTGTGTGTGTGTGTGTGTGTGTGTGTGTGTGGTGTGTGTGTGTGTGTGTGTGTGTGTGTGTGTGTGTGTGTGAGAGAGAGAGAGAGAGAGAGAGAGAGAGAGAGAGAGAGAGAGAGAGAGAGAGAGAGAGAGAGAGAGAGAGAGAGAGAGAGAGAGATTGTGGAGATGAGTAGAGTGGTAGTTGTGTTGTGTTTTTTCTATTTCATCGTGTATTTGTATCTTATGTTCTGATTAGTATATCTATCTATCTATCTCTATCTTCATCTATCTATCTATCTATCTATCTATCTATCTATCTATCTATCTATCTATGTGTCTAGTTTGTACTTTGTGTATCTGTCTATCTTCTATCTTCTATCTTCTATCTATCTGGGTGTGTGTGTGTGTGTGTGCGTGCTGTCGTCTGTTTTTTTCGTTGCCTTATTGTTGCTGTTCCAACAAGCCCCTATACAGTATGACTCCGTCCTTTATTTCTATCTTTTCATTATAGCACAAGAGGCTTACTAAGAACCAAAACATTGTCACTGAGGGTGAATAGTGTATTCATAAACACAAACCTAGAAAAAGACAAAAATCGAAAAAGAAAAAAGAAATTTTTTTTTTTCATACCCTCTAGCCCTATTGTCCTTATTCAGATACCCTCACCGCCCTCCCCCCCACTTCTCTTGCCCCCCACCCCCCACCCCCCTCCAATCTTCTCATCGTATGATTTTCACCTGCATAGTCCACTGTCTACATAACCTTTTCTCCTCCTTTCCAGTTCTGCCTCTCCCTCTCTCTATAATTATTTTCCTTCACATCTTTTTTTCGATTTTTTTGTTTTGACTATCATCTCCCTCCTCCCCCCCCCCCCCTCCCTCCTCTCTCTCATCTTCTCTGTCCATTTCAAAAGCATGTTATCTTATACTACACTACACTCACGCATCTAGAAAATACTGTCTTTTGTTACGAGCCGCGCAAAGTAAACAACGGTGTTGAATTCATAGGGGTCAAATGAAATCCATTTGCTGCTTGTTCATTGTCATTTACTCTTCTCTCTCTCTCTCTCTCTCTCTCTCTCTCTCTCTCTCTCTCTCTCTCTCTCTCTCTCTCTCTCTCTCTCTCTCTCTCTCTCTCCTCTCTCTCTCTCTCTCTCTCTCTCTCTCTGTGTGTGTGTGTGTGTGTGTGTGTGTGTGTGTGTGTGTGTGTGTGTGTGTGTGTGTGTGTGTGTGTGTGTGTGTGTGTGTGTGTGTGTGTGTGTGTGTGTTAGTGTTATTACCGTGGTACTTGTTGTTGTCTCTCTTTTTAAACGTTTTTTTTTTAATTTGGCTTCCTTTCGCGTCTTTTTTTTGTTTTTCTTTCTTCCTTCCTTTGTTTGTTTGTTTCTTTCTTTCTTTCGTCATTGATTCATCTATTCACAGCAAAATCTTAGCAGTGGTGAATCTCAGAGCTCTAGCCGAGGAATGAAAAATGAAATAAGACAAATATTCCAAGAGAGAAAGAGTGCAGTTGTGGATGATTGTTATGGAATGAACATATGCTTTCCACACAATGCGTGGTAAAAATGCTGGCAAATTCATATTCTGTTTCTCCAGATCACGATTATCTGCGGCTTTTACGTCGACTGGGAAGTGGTCTTTTTTATTTTTGTTGCCATGATGATGTTGTCTCCTTCGCATGTCACTTGAACAAAGTACATAATTCATAACATTACAAGGCCTGTGTCTTATGGATCATGTCAAGTTGACAGCGTCTGGTTTCATTCACTGCGAAGAAAGTATGATCCACTGTTATTAAGAGATTTCAGTTTACTTGAAGAAGAACTCTGGGGGTAAAATTAGCCTGGAGTCGCTGTGGCCAGAATGTTTTGTTCTGTTGGTTTTTGCTCTTGGACGATTCTCTCTGTCTCTGTCTGTCTCTGTCTGTCTGTCTGTCTGTCTCTCTAATTCTTGCTGTGGATGTGTGTGTGTGTGTGTGTGTGTGTGGAGTGTGTGTGTGGTGTTGTGTGTGTGTGTGTGTGTGTGTGCGCGCGCACGCGCGTGTGCGTGCGAGCATATACATATATATATATACATATATATATATATATATATATATTATATATATATTATATAATATATATATATATATATATATATATATATGCAGACGTTTGTATGTGTATCCTATGTAGATTTAGACTCAGAGCAGTTCTTATGAAATGCTTTGAACACGATGACACCTTGGAAGAAAATTCATTTTTACACAAAATCTTTTTCTTTTTTTTTAATTAATTGTTTCCTCTCAACTAGCATCCACTGACAGGTTGTGTAACTGAATGATAGATAATGAATTTTCCTTCTGCAAATCTGGTTTCACAAAAAAGAAATTCAGAACTTGATGAACTACTTTCAAACACACAACATTTTTGTGCACATATTCTAAAATTACGCATTTCTTATGAGCTAATCAAAGTCTCAAAAATCACCCAGAAACTTGCGAATCTAAGCATACACCAGGTAAAAAAGAAAGCTGCTGGGATACAAACTCCAAGCCTTTACGGAAGATTTTGAACTTAGTGTCTTCAATATGAGTGTATAAAATCAAGTTTTGTTGAAATGTGCAGAAGGGGTATGAGGGAATGTTGGAAGTGTGTGTGTGTGTGTGTGTGTGTGTGTGTGTGTGTATGTGTGTGTGTGTGTGGTGTGTGTGTGTTGTGTGTGTGTGTTTGTGTATGTGTGGGTGGGTGGGTGGATCGGGGGGTTGGGGGCGGGGGGGAGAGGACAGATGATAGAGGGTTTGAGAATCACAGCTAGAAAGAGAAAATTCCTGTAGCCAGAAAATGCCACAAAGCTTTCACCCAGTTTTGAAATGTTAAGTAGTTGTGTAAAAATCTTATAGTCCACACTCTGACGACGATTTTGCAGAACCAAAACGACCACATAGTGCAGTCTGTGTGAAGATTAACCTTTTAAACAGCTTCGTTCAGTTTCTGTCTGTATATAGGAAGGCGACAGTTTTCAGGAGAAGATGCACTTATCTTCAAACTCCTCTGTTTCGGTGTTCTTTCCTAACAGCAATATTATCATTATTATTGTGTGCTGCTAACTATTTCTCTGGGCACTGTGTGAATGTCGGGTTGGCCCTTAGAGAGAGAGAGAGAGAGAGAGAGAGAGAGAGAGAGAGAGAGAGAGAGAGAGAGAGAAGAGACGAGACAGAGACAGAGACAGACAGACAGACAGACAGACAGACAGACAGACAGACAGACAGACAGAGACAGAGACAGATACAAAGCCCGATAGACAGACAAAAACAGAGAGACAGACAGGCAAGACAGAGAGACAGAGACAGACACACAGACTGACAGAAACAGAGAGACATTAGACAGAAACAGAAAGACAGAGACAGACAGACAACATACAGACAGACAGAAACAGAGACAGACAGACACACTACAGACAGATAGACAGACAGACACACAGACAATAGGCAACACAGACACACAGACAGCCCAATGGTCACAAAAGAAATACAGATGAACAAAACCAGATTGTTGAGTTAACACTATTTGGTGCACACACAAAAATGTCGGCTTACAGAATCCAGTGAGGCAGGTAAGCACATGGCATCGACCATCTGTTAAAAAAAACAGATCTAAGAGGAATCCTGTTTTTTTTTTGGATATAATGTACAGTCTTGTCATTATCCTTCCTTTTTTATCCTCAGATTTTCTAGCTAAGAACTTGAGCCATTTTCAAAACATAACTGTCGCCTGCTTAAAATCTGTGTCTGTACCTTCAATACTTGTCTTTGATACCTGTCTTCTTTTATGAAGAAAAAAAGTGTGGATTAGAAACACGAAAAGAAGAAAAATGAAAGGTGGGCTGGGTGGGTGGGGGTGACGGTGTGTATGTGTGTGTGTTGTGTGTGTGTGGTGTGTGTGTGTGTGTGTGTGTGTGTTGTGTGTGTGTGTGTGTGTGTGTGTGTTGTGTGTGTGTGTGTGTGTGTGTGTGTGTGTGTGTGTGTGTGTGTGTGTGTGTGTGTTTTGTGTGTGTGTGTGTGTGTGTGTGTGTGTGTGTGTGTGTGTGTGTGTGTGTGTGTGTGTTGTGTGTGTGTGTGTGTGTGTGTGTGTGTGTGTGAAGGGGAACAGACTAAAGAAAATGGTGAAGAGGTATGGAGTAACAGCATGTTTCTTCTCTCTCCCTCTGTATCTCTGTATCTCTCTGTCTCTATCTTTCTGTCTACCTGTCTCTGTCTCTGCATCTGTCTCTTTCTGTATGTCTCTCTCTGTCTGTCTCTCTGTCTTTCTCTCTTTGTCTCTATGTCTGTCTCTCTGTATGTCTCTCTGTTAGCTCTCTCTGTCTCTGTATCTGTATGTGTCTCTCTCTCTTTCTCTTTCTCCTTCAGACAGACAAACAGACAGGCAGACAGACAGAGACAGACAAAAGCAGATTACTTTGATTGCGGGAAGTGTTGCAAAACTAGTCAGCTCATTGAAGCAAATCAGGCTGGAAACCCCGTGTAGATCCTTCTTTATGTACATAATCTAGAAAGAATAAACCCCCGTAAGAATGCCGGGGCCTGTCAGTATAAACAGCATTTCCACCTTCTGGAAATTCCTGTGCACCGAATTCCCTCTTTTCTATCCTTCTCTTTGTTTCTGCCTCGTTTCTTTTCTTCTTGTCGCCTCGTCTTGTCTTTTTCTGCCTTCTTGGTTCATTCTCCAGAAAACTTGTGAATAAGATTTTTCTCCCACGCCGAAGTCGGGTGTGCTGGGCCTGATTTGTCAGGCGCTTAACGGCAGTAGTGCAACGCACTTTTGCTCATGTGCAGACACCAGATAGTAGCTGTATGAGGTAGGAGGAGGAGGAAGAGAGAAGAGAGAGGAGGAGAAGAAGAAGAAGAAGAGAAGAAGAAGAAGAAGAAGAAGAAGAAGAAGAAGAAGAAGAAGAAGAAGAAGAAGAGAGGAAGAAGGAAGGAAGAAGAAGAGGAAGAAGAAGAATGGGAAGAAGAAGAATTGCGAAGAAGAAGAATGAACAGAAGAAGAAAGACAGAAGAAGACAGACAGAAGAAGCAGAAGAAGAAGAAAGAGAAAGCAGAAGACAGAAGAGAAGAAGAGAAGAAAGAAAGATAGAGAGAAGAAAGAAAGAAGAAAGAAGAAGACAGAAGAAGAAGTGAAGAGAGATGTGAATGGTAAGAATGAGAAAAAGTAGGAGCGAAAGGAAAGTGTGAAGGGGGGAAGGAAGAGGAGGGAAGAGGAGGAGGAGGAGGAGGAGAAGAGAGAA
>CM060317.1:16202568-16212568 GCA_030674155.1 Stramonita haemastoma
CATCCTTCTCTCCTCTCTCATCACCTCTCTCCACTCCCTCTCATCATCCTCTCCACTTACACACACACACACACACACACACACACACACACACACACACACACACACACACACACACACACACACACATATGTATATATATATATATATAATAATATAAAAATAATATATAATATAAATATACACACAAAACTTACCATTGCACCCCCCTAACTAAAAAGTACTTTTCCCCCGTCAGATGCTCTGGGCCTATCAGTATAAATAGGATCCCCACCTTTTAGAAATTCTGTTCTAGGAATTCCCTCTTTTCTATCCCTCTCTTTGATGCGCTTTAGTTGGATGCGCTGGGCGTGCTTGCCAGCGCTTAACTGGCAGCGCAACACAATTCGTGATATAATAGACAACGATAGTTGCTGTCTGAGACGAAGAAAAGAGCACTTTTTTTAATGAAAGACTGGCTCTTGACTTACACAACTCATGGGTTTGGCACAAATTTGGTTCGTTGAATTTATATAGATATGCTCCAAATTAATGTTATTTATTCTTTTTATCGAGATAATGGCATAAGCACTCATGTACTTTTTTACATCCCGCCTCGGATGTATGCAGTTTTGCATATATTTGTCATCTTCCCACAGCACACAATGAGCTACTCTTTCGAAAAGCAGAACAGGATTTAACGTCCGACGCAAGAGTTCTGTGTGCGCACACAGGACCTGTTTAGTGTCTCATCCGAAAAACTTTGGAGGATGGAGTCGGCACTTACGTTAACTCCAGGAGAAATCCCTTGAACAAACCGGTCGTCAGATTGCGAGCGCAATGTTTTTAAATTGTTTAATATTATTCTTTTATTTCGAGGATAATGAATAAGCACCATGTGCTTTTTTAAATATTTTTTTTACATCTATCCCTGTGTGTATGCAGTTTTGTAAATGTCTCTGTTCCCAACGGCACACAATGGCCTTCTCTTACGAAAAGTGAAACAGGATTTTAACGTATCCGCAAGATGTTATGCGTGCGTTCACACACAGGACCTCAGTTTATTGTCTCATCCGAAAAAACTTTGGGGGAGAATGGAGTTGGCACTTACCCAAGGAGAAAACCCCCCTGAACAAACCTGGGTCTTCAGATTGCGAGCGCAATGTTCTAACCACTAGGTTATCTGGATGAAAGCTGGAGCGAGGCCTGAACAGGGAACGAACGTGAGAGAATACGTCTAGTTCTGGCAAGTGCAACATACCCCCATCCCCCTCCCAGCTTCCATTCCCCCCCCCCTCCATCCCTCGCCATCTCGCTCCCGCAGTTCTGCATTCCAAGAGGCCAGTGGCGTATGTTTTCTGTCATGTTCCGACAGAGTCAGAAATGTGAGTCCTGACGTATTATTGTTGTCTGACCTCTCGATCCTCTGATGCTTCTGTGTGTGTGTGTGTGTGTTTGTGTGTGTGTGTGTGTGTGTTGTGTGTGTTGTGTTGTGTGTGTGTGTGTGTGTGTGTGTGTTGTTAGTGTGTGTGTGTGTGTGTGTGCTTGTGAGTGTGTTGTGCTGTGTGTTGCGTTGTGTGGTTGTGTGTTTGAGTGTGTGTGCGGGCGTGTGTGTGTGTGTGTGCGCGTGTGCATGCCTGCGTGCGTGCGTGCGTGACAACGTGCGTGCATGACAATAACCAACAGCAGCGACGTAAAATTTTACATATTAAAAATGTAGTTATGTGGATATTGTGCGTGCGTGGGCGTACGCACGTATCTTCAAAATGAAAACATGCATAAAAAACAAAAGATCCCAAAATTATTTTGATGTCGATTAGAATGGGTGATCAAACAAAACATGTGACATGATGAAGTAAACACGCACATTTCTGGGACAACATGGAACAATTTCTTAGATTGCTGATGGCTAGAGCGATGGCTTTGATGAGCAGAACGGTGTCATATTGCTGGCAACTAGTGCCATTGTTTTAATGGAATTGGTTTTGTATGATTGGTTCTGTGTCTTTTAAAAAAAAAGTTTATTTGCTTTTTGTCTGTAATGACATAAGATTGTTTGACTGCTGTTTTATAGGGTAGTTTTTTTTTCTTTCTTTTTTTTTTGGGGGGGGAGGGATTCTTTATTAATTATTGTTACTTTTTTCCCCGTCCCTCTATTTTTGCGTCTCTCACTTTGTTTGTTCTTTGTTTATTTCTTCCTGTTCTCTTTCTTTCTGTTTTTTTCTTTTTTTTGTTCTTTGTTTCTTTCTTTTTGCTTTTTCCTTCTTGGTTTCTTTCTTTCATTTTTTCTCCCTACGTAATGTCTTTCTTTCTTGCTTTCTCTCTTTACATTCTTACAGGATGATAAAATCGCAGTTTTTTGTTTTTTCCTTTCTTCCTTTTAGCTTTCTTTCGTTGTTTTGATTTCTGTCTGTTTTCTTGATTGCTTTCTTGTTTGCTGATCATAAAATTATTCTTGGTACATGTGTATTGAAATTGATCACAGCTGCTATTGATTTTTTTTTTTTTACATGTCTTTGTGTATCTTTTTTTTTCTTCCTGTCACAATTCTTCTTGTATTTGTTATCCTTGTTACTACTGTTGTCGGCATCGTTCTTCCTAACAATTGTCCTTTACAAGTCTTTTACTTCTTCGCAATATTTCTTGTTTGTGTGTGGGATTCTTCTTCGCAGTATTTCTTGTATATTATATGAGCTGGTTATTCTTCGCAATATTTCTTGTTTGTGTGCTGGTTCTGATAAGTATGGAATGCGACAGGTTAGGGAATTAGTGGCCAGCAATTATCAAGCAACAAGTGGGCAATAAAAGACTCCGGGGAAGAGAGTATCTGGCTGGTCATATTTCATTTGTTCCTCAGCATGCCAATAGTGGTACAGGTATGATAACATAGTTAGGATGAAATCTAGGATGCAGACCAATGTAGGGTTGAAGATAAAATCACCAACTTAACTATAACTATCAAAAATACAAAGTGTCTCACTATTTACAAGAGTGTCCGAAAATAGTAACACTATGCAGTGACAAGGTTGCATGGGAGATAATCTAATTAACTCCCCTGTCGCACCAAATCTCGCACACTAGATCTAGCATAGAAACAATCGCATTATTAACAAAATCATTCTCTCTCTCTCTCTCTCTCTCTCTCTCTCTCTCTCTCTCTCTCTCTCTCTCTCCTCTCTCTCTCTCTCTCTCTCTCTCTCTCTCTCTCTCTCTCTCTCTCTCTCTCTCTCTCTCTCCTCTCTCTCTCTCTCTCCTCTCTCTCATCTCTCCTCTCTCTCTCTCTCCTCTCTCTCTCTCTCCCTCCCCGGCTACATTTGCAGTTCTTCTTCTAATTCTTCTTTGCAATTCTTCTTCCTCTTCTGCTATATTCTTATTTAAATACATGTTGTCTGTTTTCAGTCCCGATTGCTTGTTGTAAGGGTCTGAAGTTGAAGCAGAATTATAACTGAATAAAAGCAAGTAAAGTAGCTCCAAAAAAGTAAAATTTAAGATTGAAAAATACCCAAGAAAAAACAGAGAAAAGTTGGAGAGTTTTTTTTTTGTTAAGAGGGTGTCGCATTTATATTGAGGTCAAGAAAAAACTATTTGACATCGCAGTTTTTTCTATGACAACTCGTTGACATATATTTTGTGTATTTGTTTTCTCTTTTATGCTGTTTTATATGTCACCAACATCACACTACTACACTAATCCTCAAACAGTACTAACTATACATACATACACTACTACTACTCACTCACTCACTCACGCATGCACTGCAGCACTGCACACACCTACACTACACTACACTACACTACACTACACTACACTACACTACACTACACTACACTACACTACACTGCAATGCAAAGACACTGCAATGCAAGAATGCAATGCAATCAATACAATATAGACAGAGCTTAGTAAAACTTTTCTGTCACAGTAAAATGCAATTGTAAAAATCCACCCAACGAAGTAGCCAAACTAACACTGAAAGATTGAACCAAAAAAATTAAGTTAGAACAAGGTAAAGAAATAAAAACGAGTAAGAAAAATCATGGGCCAAAAATCAAGATAAAACAAAAGAAAAAAAAAGACAGAAGAGAAAGAAAGTAGAAAGGAAGAAAGGTAGGAAAGAAAGAACCAATAAAATATCAGAATGGAAAGAAAAAATAGATAAGTAAAGGGAAAAAGAACATAAACAAAAAAAGAAAGAAAGAGAGATAATAAAGAAAGCAGGCAGGAAGAAAGGAAGGAAGGAAGGAAGAAGGAAAAGAAAACAAAGAAAAAACGAATAAGAGACGCAAAGGATAAGAAAAAACAGGAATAATAGGAAAGGTACAAAAAGATAATAAAACAAAAGAAAGAAGAAAAAAACAAATAAAAGAAAGAAAGCAGAAAGGAAAAAAGACAGGAAGTGAAGGAAGAAGGAAGGAAGAACAAGAAAAATGAATGAAAGAACGAATAAAACATTAGAAAGGAAAAAAAAAATAAACGAAAAGGAAAAACAAAACAACAACAAACCCAACCAACAAAGAAAGCAGGACAAAAAAAAGGAAAGAAGAAGAGAAAAAAAGGTAAAAAATAAAAGAATGAAAGAAAAAAAAAAGATGTAGAAAACAGAAACACAGATAATAGCAATAATAAAAAAGAGAGGAAAAGAACAGAACTTGTCCCCTTCATGTCACATCGAATCATAGATATTTTTTCTCAAGCTTTCACACTAGCCGCAGGGATTCCAGATCTATAGACAGACAACACTAAGACTCTCCGAACTCCACAACAAACTCCCCCCCCCCAACCCCCCCCCCCCCTCTCCACCCTCTCTCCTCCCCCTCCACCCCAACAACTACTGCCCCCCTCTCCTACCCTCTTCTCCCCCCCCCCCCCCATCTCCTTCCTACCTTCCCACTTTCTTTTCACTTGGAAGAGGGGACAGAGAGAGAGAGAGAGAGAGAGAGAGAGAGAGAGAGAGAGAGAGAGAGAGATGAGAGAGAGAGAGAGAGAGAGAGAGAAGCGTGATGGCTGATTATGTCCCCTGATGTTGCAGACATAGCCTGAGGCAAAGATGAGATCATCGAACTGTCGCACCCCCTCCCCCCCTCCCCCACCTCTTTCCCATCGCCTCTTGTCCCCCCCCCCCACCTCTACCTGACCCCCACCCGCACCCTCACTTTTATCATCATTTTCTTCTGTACCCCATTTTCTTTGTTCGGAGCCCCTTTTGTCTCCTGCTGCTGCTGCTGCTACCTTTTTTTGCTCTCAGCAGAATTCCTGCTCCAACCACAAACCTTCACAACCTTCTTCCCCTCCCCCCTTCCCCCCCCTCTCACCCCCCCTCCTCACACCCCCCCCCCCCCACGACCACCAACCACCCATCCAACCACCCAACCTTCCTTCTCCCCCCCCCCCCCTACACACACACACACACTCCTTGTCGCTTCATTTTTCCTATACGTACTCCCTTGCTATTGTATTTCGTCCCATCTTTGTATTTTGTAGTCCCTGAAGGTGTATGTACAGGCCTAGAAGAAGACTGGCTTGAGCTTCTTCCATCCGCTACAACTAGCCTAGGCCTGCCCTCAGGATTCCTGGTATTGCAGAGTCTGTCTCTCTCTCTCTGTCTCTGTCTCTCTCTCTATTTCTCCCACCCTCTCTCTCTCCCTGACATGGGCGTGGACTGGATGTAAAAAAGCTCATGAGTATTTATTCATTATCCTCGAAATGAAAGAATTTGACTTGATTTGACTTGCCTCTCTCTCTCTCTCTGTCTCTCTCTCTGTCTCTCTGTCTCTCTGTCTCTCTCTCTCTCTCTCTTCTCTCTCTCTCTCCCTCTTCTCTCTCTCTCTCTCTCTCTCTCTCTCTCTCTCTCTCTCTCTCTCTCTCTCCTCTCTCTCTCTCTCTCTCTCTCTCTCCCCCCTCCCTCTCTCCCCCCCCTCTCTCCCTCCCCCCCTCTCTCTGGAGGAGGAGGAAGAAGAGGAGGAGGAGACAGACACATCCTCATTAAAATGGGAACTTCTGCTTTCTCCCGGCCAAAGAATCTGTGTCTGAGGCGCCCCTTGTTCAGTTTAGTCAGGACAGTCAAAGGCTTGCCTGATGTCTTGTAAGACCCAGCAGGAGGGGAAGGCATCATATGCCATTTTGAAATTTGACAAGGCACTGGGGAGGAGGGGGAGGGGGGTGGGTGGGTGACAGAGTTGATGGAAGGTGAGAAGAGTTGCAGGAAGGGTGGGTGAGTGGGTGGGCCTGAGGGTGGGGATAGGGGGTGGAGTTGGAGGGGAAGAAGAGGGAAGCAGGGTGAGGGTGGGGTGATGGAGGATGGTGGTGGATGAGAAGTGCGTGTGACTTGGACAGATGTGTTGGAGTGGAGTGTCTTCGTTTTTCGTTGATTGACACATCTCATTAGCAGATTTCAACTTCTTTTTTGTCATCGAATGACTTTTTTTTTTAAAGATGCTTATGAACACAAATACTCGTGATAAGTTGCGTAACTAGAAGTGACAGATATTAATTGCGCAGATGCTACGATGATTGAACGATCGTGTGTTCCTTGATTTGTTTTTATCCGTTCCTCAGCTAGAGCTCTGAGATTCAGGCATGGTGAATTTTTTTTGCGAATGTAACCCCCCCCCCCCCCCTCCCCCACATCCTCGTGTGTTCCTTGGTAAACCTACTTACAAGTTTTTACCTATCAATTAGATGGGTTTATTTAACTCATTCACATTAGTTAAGAAAGAAAGTAATATCTTTTTTATCAAAAAAAGAAAAAAAAATTGATGTCTTACGAACCCAATTATGTATAACAGAAGAGTTAAAAAGGGGTGTTTGCGATAGGTCCACAAATGTAATATTAACAAAAAAATTATCCAAAGTTTTACCTGCTGAGACTATTGTATGAGATCAAATGAACTATATTTGATTCAATTATTATCACAACCACTAATCGTTACTGAAGTATGGATAGTACTACCAACTCCAAGCTCCAAGCTATTTGCTTAAATCAGTAGTTATCGTCTCACCAGAAAGACTAGCACCCAGACCACCACTCATGGTCAAATGGATGGGGGAGAAGTTTGGGGCCCAAACGAGATAGCTTAGTGCTTAGAGCCATTGGACTCCTGATATGACAGCCGTTCGAGGGCATTTTTTCTCCCGTGGTGTTAACACCAGTACCTTCTACATACTGTAAAAAAAAAAGCGCCCGAACTTCTGAGTTCGCAGGTCTTCAGCAACAGGAAACTTTTGCAATGGCTGAAATGACTTGGCAATGATCAGCAAATGGGATTCATTCGCCCAATCGTCTCTCAGTAGCAAAACCATTTCGCTGTAGGCCTAGCTGACTGGTTTCAGGTTTCAAGATTGATACCATCTCATCAGAACCAAAGATAGGAATGAGGATTCAGCGGATACACGCCAACCCCTGCTTATAGCTACTGGCTTTTTTCCCCTTGGTTGTCGTGGCAGTTGCTCATAGTTTTGACAACACAGCAAAGCTATCTTTGTTATGGAAAGGTGTAAAGAAACTCTCTGTGTGTGTGTGTGTGTGTGTGTGTGTGTGTGTGTGTGTGTGTGTGTGTGTGTGTGTGTGTGTGTGTGTGTGTGTGTGTGTGTGCGTGCGTGCGTGCGTGTGTGTGCGCGCGCGCGCGGAAGGGGATCTCAGTAATACATATACTTCTGATGGATTTCACTCTTTTCTTTTTGTACGGTTTGAAAGGACACATTATTATCTTAGCTTGTTATCGTCCCATGCTGTATGAACTCATTAAACTGCCTCTTGAAAGAACAGTTAATTAAATGCCACATGCCATGTAGGAGCAAGTTGATCATACACTTAAAAGAACACATGCAACATCCTGTTGTATTTTATGTAACAAACACCCACTTTGAAAATATTCACTGAATTTTTATGATCACGCGTTACACTGACTGATTAAACATATCTTTAAAATCTCTCGAATGCATTATGTAAAATTCGTCTTCAAATAACCAAAGCTTAAAACTTCATCCACTCGATGAATACAAAATTTCATCTCTCTCCTCTCTCTCTCTCTCTCTCTCTCTCTCTCTCTCTCTCTCTCTCTCTCTCTCTCTCTCTCTCTCTCTCTCTCTCTGATTTTTTTTTATTGAAAAAAAAAATCAGGACAGATGCCATTTTATTGTTCAAATTTTCTTTTCTGATTTTTTTATATAAAAAACACGTGTCGATTTTTGTTCTCAGTTTTCAACTGTTTGAAAACATTGCAAAATCTGTAACTTTTGTTTGCGACACAACATGGCGATGATTCATGACATTTTAAACTTACTTTTTTGTACATCCCCACATGTTATACGATCCATCCATATCATGAACATTTCTTGGTTTCCTTTGACTGTTTGTTTCTTCCAAGAACAACAGAAATTGGAGATGTTGAACAAAGACTTTCAGAACTTTACTCCACGCTGCATACTCCTCCTCCTCCTCCTCCTCCCTCCTCTCTTTACTGAAACAGAAAAGAAAGCGAAAGTGGATAGTGTCTCCTGATGTTGCAGACGTCGCCTGAAGCCAAGGGAGAAGACTCATCCAACAATCCCAGCCTTCGCCATCCCCTCCACTATCTTCACTACCCTCAGCCTCGTCTGCTATATTTACTGGGTTTTTTGTTCTCGTGTCTTCGTGACCAGATGTTTAATTCTCTTTGGGACAGATGCTATAGCCGAGTGGTTAAAACTGTTCTTCGACTTCAATCCTATGGGTCCATGATGTCGTGGGTTCGAATCTCAGCGACGTCTGGTGAATCGAGGGTGGAGATTTTTATGATCACCCAGGTCAACGTTAGGTGCAGACCTGCCAGTGCCTTCATTCCTTTCGTGTGTATACACATGCAGAAGGTTAAATATGCACGTTAGAGATCCTGTTATTCATGTCAGGGACGAGATAGGTCAGTGGTCAGAGCACTCGCTGAGGTAAAGCAGCAATGAATGTGGTTATCGAAGTGGATGGGTGACCCTTTGCGCACCTTGGCTTCAGAACAAACCTCCAGTCACCCAGCTGTAAATGGGTACCTGCCCTCTTTAGGGTCAGGGAAGGTAAAGCAGCGAGAGAGAGAGGAAATAGGCACCGCACTCAATAATGCTGGCCCCGGAAAAAGCTGCGGTGTCTGTCATCTCGCTCCACAACGACCGCATAGGTTATGGGAACACCTTAACTACAACTTTACTTTTTAGTTCATGTCAGCATTTGGAAAGTTACGGAAACACCAACATACCCAGTATACATCCCCGAAGTCGGATTGCTGCTACCTTTGTGAACCGAGGAACGAAAAAACAATCTTCTTGAAGTCGAACTGGTATGATTTTACCTGCAATACCCGCTTTCTTTTCCTGAGTACGGTTAAAAGCTGACCATTTCTCAGGTAACCCCCCCAAAAAACAACAACAACACAAAACAAAACAAAAAAAAACCCCAACAAAACTATCGATCATACATGCAAGTTTGTTGGGTTTTTTCTTCTCTCCAGTAGAAATGATCAGTAAATGGGATCCACCCGATCATATCTGGCCTTGCATGCAGACCATTTCGTCGTAGCAGACTTGGCTTAGGTTTCAAGATTGATGCCATCTCATCAGAACCAAAGACAGCGGGATTGAGTAGATACACGCCAACCCCTACTGCTTATGCTAGCGTGGTTTTTCTGCTTTCTCTTCGGTTGTCGTGCCAGTTGCTCATTGTTTTGGATAACTCAGCAAAACCATCTTTGTTATCTACAAGAATTAGTTCTGGGAACGAAGCATATAGATATAACTCCTTTTCGTGGTTTCATCTTTTTTTTTTTGTCTTCTTGTATGATTTGAAAACCCACTTTATTTGAACATGATGTTTTGTCTCATGCTGTATCAACTCATTGCAAAATAAATATGATTTATTATACAGGAATGAAGTTAGTGTCACATGCGATATGAATACTTCAAAATCCATTTGAAAAGGCAAGTGCAATATCACCTAGTTGTACAAAACGTCAGACCACGTCGAAACAACGCTAAATTTTTAGTATCACTTTTATC
>CM060317.1:16215068-16222568 GCA_030674155.1 Stramonita haemastoma
AGAAACAATTCCAAGCACAAAGTTTCCAGAAGGAGAGGGATGCTATTTATACTGACAGACCCGCAGTATTCCTACAGGGGAGTGCAGTGGACTATTGGATGGGAAGTCATGGGTTCAGAGATCCATACGAAACATGTTTTGTGCAGATTCAGGGGCTCTGACAGAATCAATTTTATTCAGAAACTGTTTTTTTGTTTGTTTTGAGGTGTTTTTTTTTTGTTTTTGATTTTTGCTAAATGGGTGGAATGGTGTCATGTAGTCTGGTACATTCAACTGTACCAAAAAAAATCGATGAACTAGCAGCATCGGCGCAATGATTAACACCTTTGGGTTACACACTGGAAGGTTGAGGGTTCGAATTCCATAAGAATCAAAGGGATTTTTTGGACTCCAGCCGGCTCCTACCCAGAGTGAGTGTGCTTGTAGGTTCATTGGGTCCGGCTGACGCCGGGATATATCATGACAGGAAGCATAGAGTACAGCCCTGTCACCTTGTCTCAAAGTAGACACACTTCCATAGCAGCATGGTTACATCATCCCCATCATCATTGATCATCATGCAATAAAAGAAAATTGTCTCTGATTCTGTGACTGAAGATGAGGCAACCTTTAAAAAATCGTCTAAAACTGCTCTAAAGTCACAGACCAAAACGTTCCAAATCAACCATCAGAAAGCATCCATTGATAAACTGTACATTAATCAGCAACCATTATCTTTGCTAAGTCAGTAGCTGCTTTAGACCTGGTCAAGCTTGTGCGACCAACTGACCAAAAAACATAACCCCTGTAGATACTGTACTTGAAATAATGGATAAACAAAGACTGGCAGGAGGTGTCCATTCATTCAATCTCCTCTGCCTCAGAAAACCCATTTCGGGCTCAGCCAGGCAGTTTCAGATTACGAAATGAACGACATCTCATCAGATGTCAGGATCATATCTAAGGGCTGCACGCAACCTTCTCCGCCTTGTAGTGCTTGCGTGAGCTGTTTACTCGTTGCCCGTCGTGTCACAGGCTCAGGTTTCTCCTGACAACTCAGCATACATATCTTCTTAGTCATGTCTGGACGTCACTCCTGAGGGGGGGGGGGGGGGGGGAAGAAAAACTCCGGGTTGCAGCCAACACAGCACTTTTCCTTTGTCTGCTTATTCTGAAGATCTATTAAGTGATTGACTGATTGATCAGACTATTTGTTAAGCTAGATAATTATGCAGAAGCTATCGAGGGTCTAAATACTTCACTTAGCTGCAAACAAATAATTCTTTTTTTTTATGTAAAGTAAAACAAAAAATGAAAAAAGGATTTCTTTTTCTCATTCCTCAGCAAGAGCTCAGAGATTCACCAAAGTTGAGATTTTGCCTATGCCGCCGTTTTTTGTTGTTGTTTTTTTGTCTCCACCATTAAGGTAGCTGCATCTACGTTCGGATGTCTAAAAACAACATCGTGTCTAGCATTACACCTGTGTGCATGAGTTTTTCTTTTTAAAAAAAATTATCTTCTGTTCCTACTGGCACGAAATAGCCTACTTTTCCAAAATGCAAAACGGGTTTTTCTTTTTTTAACTCTGTGTTCTACGTGCGTGCATTCGCACACGGGGCCTTGCTTTACAGTCTCATCCGAAAGAAATTTTGGGAAGTGAGTCGGCACTGATGTTAAATCTATACAGAAAGGTAATTATGACAGACAATGCCAGATTCAGAACAAGCAAAAAGAAAGAGAAGAAAATGGTTGAATGACTCAAGACACGTATGAAAGGTCAAAATACATGATTATATACACTTTTTTCATCACAAACTAGATGCAGATTTTTTTTTTTCGTTTCTCGACTAGATCTCCGAAGTTCACCAATGGTGTGATTTTTGCGTATGCGACCATTATTCCCCCCGCCTTCCCCTCCCCCTCCCTACCATTAGGTAGCTGCATTCCGACTTCAGGGAAGATGCAGACCTAACAAGCCTGTCAAGGGGGAGAACCCTCAGATGTTTTTGAATCTGTTAAAACTGACCTATTGAAGACTCGAGAAAGGCTGACAACTTTTGGGGGGGGGGGGGGGGGGGGGGGGGGGTTGTTTTCGTTCCTCGGCTAGAGCTCCGACATTCACCAATGGTGAGATTTTGTGTATGTGACCTTTTTGCCCACCATGAAGGTAGCTGCATTCTGATGTCATCGATGCATGCTGGGTACGTTCCTGTTTCCATAACCCACCGAAAGTTGACATGAGTTATGGGATCTTCAAAGTACATGTCTGATCTTGTGCATATGTATTATTGTACTCGAAGGGGATTAAGGCAATGGCAGGTCTGCTCTTGAAGTTGACCAGGGAGATTGTACAAATCCCCACTCGTAAATCACCAGACGTTGTCTGGATTCGAATCCACGACTTCATGGACCCATGGGACTGAACTCGAACTGTCTTAACCACTTGGCTATGACCTCCATCTGACAATGTTTAATGACACCCCCCCCCCCAACTGTTTCTCAGTGATAGTAGTCGAGTCTAACTCTAATTCTGCCTGTCTGAAAAGTCAGAGATATTGACATAATATAAGGTAATAATTATGATTGATCGTGACAGACTTTTCATGTGACTCTTTTATAATCTTTCAGGAAATATACATTTAAAGGCACACGAAGACTTACAGAGTAATGGGCTTTGCCAAATAAGATGAATGTCCAGTCCTCCCAAAGTTGGAATGTGGCTACCTTCATGGTGGGCAAAAAAGAAATTTGCATACGCAAAATCTCATCATTGGTAAACCTCGGAGCTCTAGCCGAGGAACAAAAATCAAAAATGAAAATAACTAGTGATGTTTCATATCAGGAATGATGACATGTGAAAATAAACAACATTGTTATGTTCAACATTTGCATATATTTTGCCAGTGTTAGGTTGGGTTTTTTTGTTGTTGTTTGGTTGTTTTATTTTAAAAATCCATGAACTTTTAAATAATCACACCAGATCAGATATAGAAGACCAAGATACCGGCGGATTTAATTTGTAAGGAGAGAAGAACATTATCAGCTCATGTAGTCTTTAGAAACAAGAGTATGCATTCGAAGATTTGGTTTTAGTGTTCAGGTTATTTAATGCATGCAGAAATGTGCATATGCGCTACTCCACGTTTGCCAAGAAAGCCACGTTTAACAGCAAAGGCTTGATCAACTGCACAGCCATCACCATCATTATCTTCATCCTCGTCGTCGTTATTGTTGTTAGTATCATCATCATCATCATCATCATCATCATCATCATCATCATCATCATCATCATCATCATCATCATCATCGTTGTCGTCGTCAACAATATCACCATCGTCGTCGTCGTCGTCGTCGTCGTTATCATCATCATCATCGTCGTCGTCGTCGTCATCATCATCATCATCATCATCATCATCATCATCATCATCATCATCATCATCATCATCATCATCATCATCATCATCATCATCATCATCATCATCATCATCATCATTTTAAAATGATAAGAAGAAGAAAAGAAAGAGGGGGATGAGGAATAAAAAGGGGAGCAGAAAAAAGAAAACAATGACAAGAACAAGAAGAAGAACGAAAGAAAAAAAATGAAGAGGCAAGATAAGACAAAAACATGAAGTGTAAAAACGATTTTTTCTTTTTTTCTTTTAGAAAATAACAAATAAAAAAGAACCCCACCGCGAAGCGCACAAGAAAAAACAAAACCAAGAAAAAAGATTTAAAAGAGTAGAAAAAAAACGGGGCTTCCACCTTCCGCCAATGTCACTTTAAATCACAGACATTTTCTGGGTTTCCTACAAGAATCGCAGGGATTCCAGACAGATGGAACATCCAAGCTTTGAGAGAGCTTCATCACCCCCACACCCCACCCCCATCCACACCCCTCTCCCAACCATCTAGCCCTCCCCTCTCTGATCACCCCCCTCCCTCCCTCACCCTAACCTCCTCATTCTCTAGCTCGCATTATGAGGGAGAGGAGGAGCATGATGGCTGATTATGTCCCATGATATTGGAGAGGCAGCAGCAGCCCTGAGGCTAGCTGACGAAGTCATGGAACTGTCACAGCGGCGGTTCCTTGTTACCATTGTCACTGTTACTGCCTGTAACAATGACTTGCAGCAGCATCTTTGGTTGTTGTTTTTTGGTCATATGCTGCTTTCTTTGTGTTCTTTTTTTTTCGGGTGTCCTTTTTAGTCTTTTTACTACTTTTTTTGTTTTCTTTTGCAGAATATTTCATTCTATAGGATGTTTTTTTCCCCTCTGACTCCCTCTGTGTCTATCTCTGTCATTCTCTCTCTCTCTGTGTCTCTCACTCTCTGTCTCTGTCTCTGTATCTCTCTCTATCTCTGTGTCAGTGTTTCTGTCTAAGACTACCTGTCTACCTGTTTATGGGGAAGGATGACAAAATTTACAAAAACTGCATACACACAGGGACTGGATGTACAAAAATGCACTTGATTGTTTATTCCATTATCCTCGATAGAAGATAATAAAATCTCTGTCTCTGTCTATCTGACTCTGTGTGTTTCTGTGTATGTGTATGTGTGTGTGTGTGTGTGTGCGTGTGTGTGTGTGTGTGTGTGTGTGTGTGTGTGTGTGTGTGTGTGTGTGTGCGCACGCGCGTGTGCATGTGTGTGTGTGCGTGTGCGTGTGTGTGTGTATCTATGTGTCTGTCTCCCTCCCTCTCTCTCTCTTTGTCTCTCTGTCTGCTTGTCTGTATAGCTGTCTCTGTCTCCTTTGTCTGTCTGTCTGTCTGTATCTATCTTTGTCAGTCTGTATCTGCTCTGTCTCTGTTTCTCTCTTTGTCTCAGTGTCTCTGTCTCTCTCTGTCTTCATCTGTCTATGTCTTTTTTCTGTGTCTGTTTTTTATCTGTTCATTTACTTATTTATTTTTATATCGAGGATAATGGAATCATCATCTGTCTGTCAATCTGTCTGTCCGTCTGTCCGTCTGTCCGTCTATCTGTCTGTTTCTCAACCCATTTACACACGAGGGTTCCATTAATCTTTATTATGTCTCTTCTCCGTACGCCCAGCCTCCCCTCAAAGATGAAAAATGCCTCCATTTTTTGCTTGTTTATTTTTTGTTTGTTTGTGCTGTTTGTTTGGTTCTTCTTCTTCATCATCATCTTCTTTTTGCTTCTTGTTCTTGTTCTTCTGTCTCATTTTGATCTTCTTGTTCTTCTTGTTCTTGCTCTTGGTTTTGTTCTTGATTTCTTCTTCTTGTTCTTGTTCTTGTTCTTCTTGTTCTTCTTGTTCTTCTTGTTCTTCTTGTTCTTCTTGTTCTTCTTCTTCTTCTTCTTCTTCTTCTTCTTCTTCTTCGCATTCTTTGCATTCTTTACATTCTTTTCATTCTTCTTTGCAGTCTTTTTTTTTTTGCACTCTTCTTCTTCTTCTTCTTCTTCTTCTTCTTCTTCTTCTTCTTCTTCTTTTCTTCTTCTTCTCTTCTTCTTCTTCTTCTTCTTCGCATTCTTTGCATTCTTTACATTCTTTTCATTCTTCTTTGCAGTCTTTTTTTTTTGCACTCCTTCTTCTTCTTCTTGTTCTTCTTGTTCTTCTTGTTCTTCTTCTTGTTCTTCTTCTTGTTCTTCTTCTTGTTCTTGTTCTTGTTCTTGTTCTTGTTCTTGTTCTTGTTCTTCTTCTTCTTCTTCTTCTTCTTCTTCTTCTTCTTCTTCGTGATATCATTGAACCCTTTCAGTATATCTGGAGCAGCCACAGTGTATTATCAGGAGGTCGTGTTTCCTCCGCAAGGAAGCCATACACATACTCCGATGGTGATTCTTTTGTCTTGTAAGACTTGGCAAAATATGATTATAATGTGACAGAGTCAGAGGTGACGGACGTCATGGCTGAGTGGCTAGACCTTTTGAATTCCATCCTATGGATCCATGGTGTCGTGGGTTTGAATCTCGGCAGTGGTGTCTGGCGAAATCAAGGATAGGAAGGATGGGATGTTTTTGTTACAATCTTCCAGGTCATCTTTAAGTGCAGACTTACTAGTTCATAAATTTATCTCATGTATATATGCATGCTGAATATCCCATACAATGTTAGAGTTTCTGTAATTCATTAGCAGCTGCAGTAGCAGCAGCAACAGCAGCAGCAGCAGCAGCAGCGGCAGAAACAATAGCAGAAGCAGTAAGACTAGCATCAGCAGCAGTAGCAGTAGCAGCTGCCGCAGGATCTGCAGCAGCAGCAGCAGCAGGAGATGCAGTAGCGGAAACTAAAAAAAAATCAGAAGAGGAGGAGGAGGGGAAAATGTCAGAAATTTGACGTGGACAGACAAGCAAGCCTCCAGCTATGTTCCCTGTCTCACCACCCCACTGCCACTACCACCACCAAGAAGGAAAGGAGCTTGATGGCTGATTGTTCCTTCCCTCCTCCCTCCCTACTCCCTCTGATATTGCATAGTGGGTTTCGCCCTCAGGCAAAATGAGGTCATTATATTGTCGCTCTCCCAGCCACACTTCTGCTATCATCATCTTTGTCCATCACCTTCATCTGAAATCAGCTGCCCCCCCTCTCTGTGTCTTTTGTATCCTATTATCTCGCTCACTATGGTTCTCCATACCAGCGCATTCTTCGATCCCTCTCCAGACAACTTTTCACTATATTCTTCACCTATCCCGTAGTCCTGTAGACCGTTGGGGGCACCACTGAAGATTTTGCAACCAGCTTCCTCCACTTCTCGCACTTCTGTAGCAAGTCATTCCACTCAAAGCTAGCCTAGTGCGCTCTCTGGTGTTGTCTTTCCATCGTTTTCTCTGTCTGCTTCTTAGTCTCTCTCCTTGTACTGTTCCCTGTAGGACAGTCTTGGCCAGTCCAGATGTTCAGTGTGATGTTCCCCTACCACTTCAGTTTGATTTTTTTTCCCCTCACTAAAGTCAGGGGGGTAAAGAAAAAAAAACGAATCCCAATATTGATAAAACGGTATGACGCTTACTGACATACTTTAAAAAAGGGAAGTCTCTGTAGTAAATATCGAAAAGAAAAATATTAAGATTGATGAGAAAAAATGCAAATGTGTGCAGTTTTCATAATTAAGCAGAGAATCGACGGATAAACAGGGCATAAAGAAAACAGGAAAACGAAAACTTTCTCCCTCCCTCCCTCTCTCTCTCCCCCCCTCTCTCTCTCTCTCACAGATATACAGAGATACACACACACACACACACACACACACACACACACACACACACACACACACACACACACACACACACACACACACATACACACACCAAAACACAAAACAGTCTAACACAGCATTTTCAGAAGGTGGAGAAAACCACACTGACTAGGCTAGGCCTAACCCACTCAACATCCAAAGTAAAGCATGCAGCCTCAACCTCAATCATGGAGCACCTTGCTTCCTCCCTGAGTCTGTCATGTATGTCACTCCTCTTTCTGCTCTGCTCTGAGTGACAGGGTTTCATTCTCCTGCTTTGTAAGACACAGCAGGACCACATGTGTAATTTATAAAGTCTGCACAGAACTCCTGGTGACTGT
>CM060317.1:16231514-16234014 GCA_030674155.1 Stramonita haemastoma
ATTCTTGGTACATGTGTATTGAAATTGATCACAGCTGCTATTGATTTTTTTTTTACATGTCTTTGTGTATCCTTTTTTTTTCTTCCTGTCACAATTCTTCTTGTATTTGTTATCCTTGTTACTGCTGTTGTCGGCATCGTTCTTCCTAACAATTGTCCTTTACAAGTCTTTTACTTCTTCGCAATATTTCTTGTTTGTGTGGGGGTTCTTCTTCGCAGTATTTCTTGTATATTATATGAGCTGGTTATTCTTCGCAATATTTCTTGTTTGTGTGCTGGTTCTGATCAGTATGGAATGCGACAGGTTAGGAATTAGTGGCCAGCAATTATCAAGCAACAAGTGGGCAATAAAAGACTCCGGGGAAGAGAGTATCTGGCTGGTCATATTTTATTTGTTCCTCAGCATGCCAATAGTGGTACAGGTATGATAACATAGTTAGGATGAAATCTAGGATGCAGACCAATGTAGGGTTGAAGATAAAATCACCAACTTAACTATAACTATCAAAAATACAAAGTGTCTCACTATTTACAAGAGTGTCCGAAAATAGTAACACTATGCAGTGACAAGGTTGCATGGGAGATAATCTAATTAACTCCCCTGTCGCACTAAATCTCGCACACTAGATCTAGCATAGAAACAATCGCATTATTAACAAAATCATTCTCTCTCTCTCTCTCTCTCTCTCTCTCTCTCTCTCTCTCTCTCTCTCTCTCTCTCTCTCTCTCTCTCTCTCTCTCCTCTCTCTCTCTCTCTCTCTCTCTCTCTCTCTCTCTCTCTCTCTCTCTCTCTCTCTCTCTCTCTCTCTCTCTCTCTCTCTCTCTCTCCTCCTCTCTCTCTCTCTCTCATCTCTCTCTCTCTCTCTCTCTCTCTCTCTCTCGCCGGCTACATTTGCAGTTCTTCTTCGTAATTCTTCTTTGCAATTCTTCTTCCTCTTCTGCTATATTCTTATTTAAATACATGTTGTCTGTTTTCAGTCCCGATTGCTTGTTGTAAGGGTCTGAAGTTGAAGCAGAATTATAACTGAATGAAAGCAAGTAAAGTAGCTCCAAAATGTAAAATTTAAGATGAAAAATACCCAAGAAAATACAGAGAAAAGTCTGGAGGTTTTGGGGTTTTTTTTGTTAAGAGGGTGTTGCATTTATTGAGGTCAAGTAAAAACTATTTGACATCGCAGTTTTTTCTATGACAACTCGTTGACATATATTTTGTTTGTTTTCTCTTTTATGCTGTTTATTCCATATTGGAGAAAAAAAAGTAATGAAATTTGTCACCAACATCACCATTCTTGCACTTTGTACAGTTTCTTTTCTTTGAAATCCCTCAAAACGGAGGATACTAACTGTGATTTTTTCATCCTGCAAGAATATCGTTAGTACTGCACTGTACTGTACTGTACTGCACTGCACTGCACTGCACTGCACTGCACTGCACTGCACTGCACCACACTACGCTACACTACACTACACTACACTACACTACACTACACTACACTACACTACACTACACTACACTACACTACACTACACTACACTACACTGCAATGCAAAGGAATGCAATGCAATACAATACAATATAGACAGAGCTTAGTAAAACTTTTCTGTCACTGTAAAGTGCAGATTGTAAAAATCCACCCAACGAAGTAGCCAAACTAACACTGAAAGATTGAACCAAAAAAATTAAGTTAGAACAAAGTAAAGAAATAAAAACGAGTAAGAAAAATCATGGGCCAAAAATCAAGATAAAACAAAAGAAAAAAAAACAGAAGAGAAAGAAGGTAGAAAGGAAGAAAGGTAGGAAAGAAAGAACAATAAAATATCAGAATGAAAAGAAAAAATAGAAAAGTAAAGAGAAAAAGAACATAAATTAAAAAAAAAGAAAGAAAGAGAGATAATAAAGAAAGCAGGCAGGAAGAAAGGAAGGAAGGAAGAAGGAAAGAAAACAAAGAAAGAACGAATAAGAGACGAGAAGGGTAAGAAAAAACAGGAAGGAAAGGAAAGGTAAAAAAGAATAAAACAAAAGAAAGAAGAAAAACAAATAAAAGAAAGAAAGCAGGAAGAAAAAAAGGCAGGAAGGAAGGAAGGACAAAAAAATGAATGAAAGAACGAATAAAACATTAGAAAGGGAAAAAAAAATAAACGAAAAGGAAAAACAAGAACAGAACGAAAAAAAAAAACAACAACAAAGAAAGCAGGACAAAAGGAAGAAAGAAAGAAGAATAAAAAAAAGGTAAAAGAAAAGAAAAAAAGAAAAAAATGAAGATGTAGAAAACAGAAACACAGATAATAGTAATAATAAAAAAAGAGAGGAAAAGAACAGAACTTGTCCCCTTCATGTCACATCGAATCATAGATATTTTTTCTCAAGCTTTCACACTAGCCGCAGGGATTCCAGATCTATAGACGGACAACACACTAGGACTCGCAGAACTCCACAACAAGCTCCCCACCCACCCCCACCCCCCTCTCCACCCTCTCCTCCCCCTCCACCCCAACAACTA
>CM060317.1:16241514-16254014 GCA_030674155.1 Stramonita haemastoma
GGATCTCCTACAAAAGCCTATTGAACAGTCAGTCACAATGCCATCGAATGGATGCTCTCCTTCTTTTCTGCTAGTCGATTCTACTCCGGCTCTGATAGGGATTCTCTGGCTTTGTAAAGACTCCGTAGGATGCCGATTGAAACTGGACAGGGTTGTGAGCATTGTAGAGCTATGGGGGAATCGAGGTGTGTGTGTGTGTGTGTGTGTGTGTGTGTGTGTGTGTGTGTGGTGTGTGTGTGTGTGTGTGTGTGTGTGTGTGTGTGTGTGTGTGTGTGTGTGTGTGAGAGAGAGAGAGAGAGAGAGAGAGAGAGAGAGAGAGAGAGAGAGAGAGAGAGAGAGAGAGAGGAGAGAGAGGGGGGGGAAGAGAAGAGAGAGAGAGAGAGAGAGAGAGAGAGAGAGAGAGAGAGAGAGAGAGAGAGAGAAGAGAGAGAGAGAGAGAGAGAGAGAGAGAGAGAGAGAGAGAGAGAGAGAGAGAGAGAGAGGAAGAAGAAAGAGTAAATGGAAGTTGAAGTGTGGATGGACAGATCCTTTGGAATGAATGTTGCCAGTCCTTTTCACCTCTGTTCGTTCGGATGGGGTTTTTTTTTCGTGCCTCGGCTAGGGGTCTGAGGTTCACCTATGGTGAGATTCTGGAAAAAAAAGATAATGGACTAAGAAGACAGAAAATAAGACCAAAAAAAGGTGACAAGAAGAAAAGGAACAAGACAGAAACAGAGAGGGAGAGAAAAGAAACTATTCCAAGCACAAAGTTTCCAGAAGGAGAGGGATGCTATTTATACTGACAGGCCCGCAGTATTCCTACAGGGGAGTGCAGTGGACTATTGGATGGGAACTCGTGGGTTCAGATCCATACGAAACATGTTTTGTGCGGATTCAGGGGCTCTGACAGAATCAATTTTATTCAGAAACTGTTTTTTTTTGTTTGTTTTGGGGGTTGTTTTTTTGTTTTTGATTTTTGCTAAATGGGTGGAATGGTGTCATGTAGTCTGGTACATTCAACTGTACCAAAAAAAATCGATGAACTAGCAGCATCGTCGCAATGATTAACACCTTTGGGTTACACACTGGAAGGTTGAGGGTTCGAATTCCATAAGAATCAAAGGGATTTTTTGGACTCCAGCCGGCTCCTACCCAGAGTGAGTGTGCTTGTAGGTTCATTGGGTCCGGCTGACGCCGAGATATATCATGACAGGAAGCATAGAGTACAGCCCTGTCACCTAATATCAAAGCAGACACACTTCCATAGCAGCATTGTTACATCATCCTCATCATCATTGATCATCATGCAATAGCAGAAAATTGTCTCTGATTCGATTACTCACTAAAGATGAGGCAGCCTAAAAAAAGAGATCGTTTAAAACAGCTCTAAAGTCACAGGCCAAAACGTTCCAAACCAACCAACAGAAACCATTCATTGATAAACTGTACATTGATCAGCAACCATTATCTTTGCTAAGTAAGTAGCTGTTTTAGACCTGGTCAAGCTTGTGCGACCAACTGACCAAAAAACACAACCCCTGTGGATACTGTACAAGAAATGGATAAACAAAGACTGGCAGGAGGTGTCCATTCATTCAATCTCCTCTGCCTCAGAAAACCCATTTCGGGCTCAGCCAGGCAGTTTCAGATTACGAAATGAACGACATCTCATCAGATGTCAGGATCATATCTAACGGCTGCACGCAACCTTCTCCCTCCGCCTTGTAGTGCTTGCGTGAGCTGTTTACTCCTTGCCCGTCGTGTCACAGGCTCAGGTTTCTTCTGACAACTCAGCATACATATCTTCTTAGTCATGTCTGGACATCACTCCTGAGGGAGGGGGGGGGGGAAGAAAAACTCCGGGTTGCAGCTAACACTGTACTTTTCCTTTGTCTGCTTATTCGAAGATCTATTAACTGATTGACTGATTGATAAGTTTATTTATGCTAGATGATCATCCAGAAGCTATCGAGGGTCTGAATACTTGACTTATATGAAGGAAAAAAAGATTTCTTTTTATCATTCCTCAGCAAGAGCTCTGAGATTTGCCAATGTTGAGATTTTGCCTTTAATGACACCGTTTTTTTTTTTCATTTTTTTTTTCTCCACCACTAAGGTAGCTGCATCTAAGTTTGGATGTCAAAAAACAACATAGCGTCTAACACAACGCCTGTGTGCATGAGTTTTTCTTAAAAAAAATGATCTTCTGTTCCTACTGGCACGAAATAGCCAACTTTTCCAAAATGCAAAACGGGGTTTTTAACGTATGTGCAAAACGTTCGACGAGCGTGCATTTGCAAACGGGGCCTTGTTTTACAGTCTCATCCGAAAGGATTTTGGGGAAAGTGATCAAGACAGACAGTGCCAGATTCAGAGCAAACAAAAACAAAAAGAAGACAATGGTTGAATGGATCAAGACACACATTAAAGGTCAAAATACATGATTATATAAACTTTTTTTCATCACAAACAAGATGCAATTTTTTTTTTCGTTCCTCGACCAGATCTCTAAAGTTTACCAATTGTATGCTTTTTGCGTATGTGACCATTCCTCCTCCTCTACCATTAGGTAACCGCATTCCGACTTCGGGGAAGATGTAAACCTGACAAGCCTGCCAAGGGGGAGAACTGTCAGTTGTTTTTGAATCTGTTAAAACTGACCTATTGAAGACTCGAGAAAAGCTGACAATTTTTTTCTTTGTTTTTCGTTCCTCAGCTAGAGCTCCGAGATTCACCAATGGGGAGATTTTTTGTGTCGTCGTCGTCGTCGTCGTCGTCGTCGTCATGAATATCATCATCATCATCATCATCATCATCATCATCATCATCATCATCATCATCATCATCATCACCATCACCATCACCATCATCATCATCATCATCGTCATCATCATCATCATCATCATCACTTTAAAGTGATAAGAAAAAGAAAACAAAAGAGAGGGGTGAGGAATAAGAAGGGGAGCAGTAAAAAAAGAAAACAATGACAAGACCAAGAAGAAGAATGAAAGAGAAAAAAAATGAAGAGGCAAGATAAGACAAAAACATGAAGTGTAAAAAACGATTTTTTCTTTTTTTCTTTTAGAAAATAACAAATAAAAAAAGAACCCCACCGCGAAGCGCACAAGAAAAAACAAAACCAAGAAAAAAGATTTAAGAGTAGAAAAAAAACGGGGCTTCCACCTTCCGCCGATGTCACTTTAAATCACAGACATTTTCTGGGTTTCCTACAAGAATCGCAGGGATTCCAGACAGATGGAACATCCAAGCTTTGAGAGAGCTTCATCACCCCCACACCCCACCCCCATCCACACCTCCTCTCCCAACCATCTAGCCCCCCCCCCCCCCCCCCCTGCTCTCTGACCACCCCCGTCCCTCTCTCACTCCAACCTCCTCCTTCTGTAGCTCGCAGTATGAGAGGGAGAAGAGCCTGATGGCTGATTATGTCCCATAATAATTATTGGAAACGCAGCAGCCCTGAGGCTAGGTGAAGATGAAGTCATGGAACTGTCACAGCGGCGGTTCCTTGTTACCATTGTCACCGTTACTGCCTGTAACAATGACTTGCAGCAGCATCTTTGGTTGTTTTTTTGTCATATGCTGCTTTCTTTGTGTTCTTTTTTTTCGGGTGTCCTTTTTAGTCTTTTTACTACTTTTTTGTTTTCTTTTGCAGAATATTTCATTCTATAGGATGCTTTTTCCCCCTCTGTCTCCCTCTGTGTCTATCTCTGTCATTCTCTCTCTCTGTGTCTCTCACTCTCTGTCTCTGTCTCTGTATCTCTCTCTATCTCCGTGTCAGTGTTTCTGTCTAAGACTACCTGTCTGCCTGTTTATGGGGAAGGATGACAAAATTTACAAAAACTGCATACACACAGGGACTGGATGTACAAAAATGCACTTGATTGTTTATTCCATTATCCTCGATAGAAGATAATAAAATCTCTGTCTCTGTCTATCTGACTCTGTGTGTTTCTGTGTATGTGTATGTGTGTGTGCGTGCGTGCGTGTGTGTGTGTGTGTGTGTGTGTGTGTGTGTGTGTGTGTGTGTGTGTGTGTGTGTGTGTGTGTGTGCGCACGCGCGTGTGCATGTGTGTGTGTGCGTGTGCGTGTGCGTGTGTGTGTATCTATGTGTCTGTCTCCCTCCCTCTCTCTCTCTTTGTCTCTCTGTCTGCTTGTCTGTATAGCTGTCTCTGTCTCCTTTGTCTGTCTGTCTGTCTGTATCTATCTTTGTCAGTCTGTATCTGCTCTGTCTCTGTTTCTCTCTTTGTCTCAGTGTCTCTGTCTCTCTCTGTCTTCATCTGTCTATGTCTTTTTTCTGTGTCTGTTTTTTATCTGTTCATTTACTTATTTATTTTTATATCGAGGATAATGGAATCATCATCTGTCTGTCAATCTGTCTGTCCGTCTGTCCGTCTGTCCGTCTATCTGTCTGTTTCTCAACCCATTTACACACGAGGGTTCCATTAATCTTTATTATGTCTCTTCTCCTTACGCCCAGCCTCCACTCAAAGATGAAAAATGCCTCCATTTTTTGCTTGTTTATTTTTTGTTTGTTTGTGCTGTTTGTTTGGTTCTTCTTCTTCATCATCATCTTCTTTTTGCTTCTTGTTCTTGTTCTTCTGTCTCATTTTGATCTTCTTGTTCTTCTTGTTCTTGCTCTTGGTTTTGTTCTTGATTTCTTCTTCTTCTTCTTCTTCTTCTTCTTCTTCTTCTTCTTCTTCTTCTTCTTCTTCTTCTTCTTCTTCTTCTTCTTCTTCTTCTTCTTCTTCGCATTCTTTGCATTCTTTACATTCTTTTCATTCTTCTTTGCAGTCTTTTTTTTTTGCACTCTTCTTCTTCTTCTTCTTCTTCTTCTTCTTCTTCTTCTTCTTCTTCTTCTTCTTCTTCTTCTTCTTCTTCTTCTTCTTCTTCTTCTTCTTCTTCTTCGCAATTCTTCTTCGCAATTCTTCTTCGCAATTCTTCTTCTTCTTCTTCTTCTTCTTCTTCTTCTTCTTCTTCGTGATATCAGTGAACCCTTTCAGTATATCTGGAGCAGCCACAGTGTATTATCAGGAGGTCTTGTTTCCTCCGCAAGAAAGCCATACACATACTCCGATGGCGATTCTTTTGTCTTGTAAGACTTGGCAAAATATGATTATAATGTGACAGAGTCAGAGGTGACGGACGTCATGGCTGAGTGGCTAGACCTTTTGAATTCCATCCTATGGATCCATGGTGTCGTGGGTTTGAATCTCGGCAGTGGTGTCTGGCGAAATCAAGGATAGGAAGGATGGGATGTTTTTGTTACAATCTTCCAGGTCATCTTTAAGTGCAGACTTACTAGTTCATAAATTTATCTCATGTATATATGCATGCTGAATATCCCATACAATGTTAGAGTTTCTGTAATTCATTAGCAGCAGCAACAGCAGCAGCAGCAACAGCAGCAGCAGCAGCGGCAGAGACAATAGCAGAAGCAGTAAGAGTAGCATCAGCAGCAGTAGCAGTAGCAGCTGCCGCAGGATCTGCAGCAGCAGCAGCAGCAGATAGATGCAGTAGCGGAAACATAAAAATGAGAAGAGGAGGAGGAGGGGAAAATGTCAGAAATTTGACGTGGACAGACAAGCAAGCCTCCAGCTATGCTCTCTGTCTCTCCACCCCACTGCCACTACCACCACCAAGGAGGAAAGGAGCATGATGGCTGATTGTTCCTCCCCCCTTCCCTCTCTACTCCCTCTGATATTGCATAGCAGAATTCGCCCTCAAGCAAAATGAGGTCATTATATTGTCGCTCTCCAAGCCACACTTCTGCTATCATCATCTTTGTCCATCACCTTCATCTGAAATCAGCTGTCCCCTCCCTCCTTACCACACTCACCCCCCTCTGTGTCTTTTGTACCCTATTATCTCGCTCACTATGGTTCTCCATACCAGCGCATTCTTCGATCCCTCTCCAGACAACTTTTCACTATATTCTTCACCTATCCCGTAGTCCTGTAGACCGTTGGGGGCACCACTGAAGATTTTGCAACCAGCTTCCTCCACTTCTCGCACTTCTGTAGCAAGTCATTCCACTCAAAGCTAGCCTAGTGCGCTCTCTGGTGTTGTCTTTCCATCGTTTTCTCTGTCTGCTTCTTAGTCTCTCTCCTTGTACTGTTCCCTGTAGGACAGTCTTGGCCAGTCCAGATGTTCAGTGTGATGTTCCCCTACCACTTCAGTTTGAGGTTTTTCCCCTCACTGAAGTTAGGGGAGTACAGAAAATAAAACGAATCCCAATATTGATAAAACGGTATGATGCTTACTGACATACTTAAAAAAGGGAAGTGTGTGTAGTAAATACCCAAAAGAAAAATATTCAGATTGATGAGAAAAAATGCAAAGGTGCGCAGTATTCATAATTAAGCAGAGATTTGACGGATAAACAGGGCTTAAAGTAAACAGGAAAACGAAAACTTTCTCCCCTCCCTCCCTCTCTCTCTCTCTCCCTCCCCCTCTCTCTCTCTCTCTCTCTCTCTCTCTCTCTCTCTCTCTCTCTCTCTCTCTCTCTCTCTCTCTCTCTCTCTCTCTCTCTCTCTCTCTCACAGATATACACAGATACACACACACACACACACACACACACACACACACACACACACACACACACACACACACACATACACACACCAAAACACAAAACAGTCTAACACAGCATTTTCAGAAGGTGGAGAAAACCACACTGACTAGGCTAGGCCTAACCCACTCAACCTCCAAAGTAAAGCATGCAGCCTCAACCTCAATCATGGAGCACCCTGCTTCCTCCCTGAGTCTGTCATGTATGTCACTCCTCTTTCTGCTCTGCTCTGAGTGACAGGGTTTCATTCTCCTGCTTTGTAAGACACAGCAGGACCACATGTGTAATTTATAAAGTCTGCACAGAACTCCTGGTGACTGTGAATGGTGGTTGGAGATGTGGGACAAGTAATAAGGAAGGAAGGAAGGATGAGAGGAAGAGAGGAAGAGAAGAGAGGAGAGAGAGAGAGAGAGAGAGAGAGAGAGGAGAGAGAGAGAGAGAGAGAGAGAGGAGAGAGAGAGAGAGAGAGAGAGAGAGAGAGAGAGAGAGAGAAGAGAGAGAGAGAAGAGAGAGAGAAGAGAGAGAGAGAGAGAGAGAGGAGAGAGAGAGAGAGAGAGAGGAGAGAGAGAGAGGAGAGAGAGAGGGAGAGAGAGAGAGAGGAGAGAGAGAGGGGCAAGGCATATTCTTTCGAGGATAATGAATAAGCACTCGTGCGCTTTTTTACATCCAGTCCCCACCCTTATCAGGGATAAGATCAAGATAAAAAAAAACCTCATCTGGCACTAGAACATTAAGAAAAGGGATGAGAGGAATGGGGAGGGAGGGGGGTTAAAGTGAAGGATGGACGAGGGAACGGGAGAGGTGGGATATGAACAGATGTTTTGGAGTGGTGTATCTCTCTTGGATAAGATCAATATGCTTCACCTGATTCAACCAAATAGGATTTTTTGTTGTATTTCTTTCCTTCAAGAACATTTTTATATGCTATTTCTGTCGAGTCTGTTTTATGCTTTAGAACTTGAGTTAGGACTGGTGATAAAATCGCAAGATTTTTTAAAAATAAAAATAAAATTGATCCATTAAAATATTTGTGGTTATGTCAGAGGCCTCCAAAAAGACTTTCAAAATCTATTTTTGTCGTCTAGGTAAGCCTACATGGTTATCTTATTGGGCTCTGCCCCCGCAGTTCTCCTAGAACTAGAGTCTCTCTGCACGTGAAGTAAGTGCCACTGTGCACCAATGTTTGGGCATTGACGTCAGCAACTGAGGCCTTTTTCGGGGATGACGTCTTTCAAAATGTGCTATTTTAGCAGTTTTACCTACTCAACACACACATTGCAAACCATCAATAGTATAACAGGCACTACCATACGTATCATCTTGTTTGTATTGCTCTCCTAGATGACACAATGCAAGAATATTTACTGAGATAGATAGATAGATAGATAGATAGATAGATAGATAGATAGATAGATAGATAGATAGATAGATAGATAGATAGATAGACAGACAGATAGATAGATAGATAGATAGATAGATAGAGAGAGAGAGAGAGAGAGAGAGAGAGAGAGAGAGAGAGAGAGAGAGAGAGAGAGAGAGAGAGAGAGAGAGAGAGAGAGAGAGAGAGAGAGAGAGAGAGACAGACAGACAGACAGACAGACAGACAGACACACACACACACACACACACACACACAGACAGATAGACAGACAGACAGACAGACAGACAGACAGACAGACACAGAGACACAGAGAGAGAGACAGACAGACAGCAGACAGACAGCAGACAGACAGAGACAGAGACAGAGAAGTTCTCATACAAGAAGAAGGAAGAAGAAGAAAAAGAAGAAGAAGAAGAAGAAGAAGAAGAAGAAGAAGAAGGAAGAAGAAGAAGAAGAAGAAGAAGAAGAAGAAGAAGAAAGAAGAAGAAGGAGGAGGAGGAGGAGGAGGAGGAGGAGGAGGAGGAGGAGGAGATAACGATGACGACGACGACGACGACGATGATGATGATGATGATGATGATGATGATGATGATGGTGAAAGAGAGAGAGAGAGAGAGAGAGGAGAGAGAGAGAGAGAGAGAGAGAGAGAGAGAGAGAGAGAGAGAGAGAGAGAGAGAGAGAGAGAGAGAGAGAGAGAGAGAGAGAGGAGAGAGAAATTATCCTGACCTTTATATTACAACCACCACTTCCACTACCACTACCACCATCATAATCAGCAATATTGGTGGTGGCTTGTAAACATTAAAAAGCGTCTTGAAGCTGACAAGGTGGATATGAACTACAGGAGATGGAAACTTTACAGTGACCCTCAAAGAGAATAATCAATGGCTTTAAACCATCAAAGGTGTTTCACTAGAGGTGCTGGGAACCTGTCAGTATAAATAGCATCACGAACCTATACTGAAGCGTCCATTATAAGCATTTAACAGACTAATGCTATCTTTTATGAGAACAATGTATAAGGTACCCAGTCTTCAAAACTACGCAGATAATTGATAGACTGCAAACGAATTAATAAATGGGCAGGATATGAAGTAAACAACAAGAAAGTATTAAACACACACATACACATACACATACACATACACACACACGCACGCACGCACGCACACACACTTACACACACACACACACACACACACACACACACACACACACACACACACACACACACACACACACACACACACACACACACACACACACACAATCACACACCAAACGGTCAAACACAGCATTTTCAGAAGACGGAGAAAACCCCACTGACAACCCTCTAAACATCCCAAACAGCCTCAGCCTTAATCAAAGAGATGCTCTACTCCCTCCATGAGTCGACCATGTCACACTCCTGTCTGCTCTGCTGTGACTGACAGAGATGTATTCCCTTGCTTGTCAAACACAGCAGGATCACATCCATAAATTATAACCGCACAGGGCTCCCAGAAAGATGTGAATGGGGGTTGGTGGTGTAGGGCAAGTAGTAGTAGTAGTAGTAGTAGTAGTAGTAGTAGTAGTAGTAGTAGTAGTAGTAGTAGTAGTAGTAGTAGTAGTAGCGAAGGATGGAAAGGCAGAAGGAGAGAGAGAGAGAGAGAGAGAGGAGAGAGAGAGAGAGAGAGAGAGAGAGAGAGAGAGAGAGAGAGAGAGAGAGAGAGAGAGAGAGAGAGAGAGAGAGAGAGAGAGAGGAGGAGATGAGAGAGAGAGAGAGAGAGAGAGAGAGAGAGAGAGAGAGAGAGAGGAGAGAGAGGAGAGAGAGAGAGAGAGACTAGGACAAGTGTTTTTGAAGTGAAGTGTCTTTGTCAGTAATGGACTTAGTATTGTACAGCTTCTTTCTTTCATACCCTAGCCGCCACTCTGAGAAGTGTTTGTACATTCAGCCATTTTTGCCCACCATTCCGACTTCAGAGATGTATGCTGGGTATATTGGTGTTTCTGTAACCCATCAAATGTTGACATGATTCATGAGATCCTTATAATGCATATTTGATCTTCAGCATGTATATATATATATATATATATATATATATATGTATATTATATATATATATATATATATATATATATATATATATATATATATATATATATATATATATGAAGGGAATGAAGGCACTGGCAGGTCTGCACTTGAGGTTAACCTGGGAAATGGTAAAAATCCCCACCCTGAATTTACTAGACACCACTGAGATATAAACCTATGACTTCATGGACCCATGGGATTTAAGCAAAACAGCCTTAATTAACTAGTGTGTCAATTGTTATACCTCTGATTCTTACCAGTTGGTTTTTTTCCCTGCCTCCTTGTGCTAAACATCTTTCAAGATATGTCATGTTGCTAAGAGAAAAGTTTCTATCTGACAAAAAACAAAATGTCAGCACTTATCCTTGATTACCCAAGATACGTCTGATGGAAACTTCTGGCTTTTAAGATCTAGTTGGACAACATCTGTAATTTGAAAAATCTGACACCCTAGGGACTGGGTTTGTTTTATATAGAACATTGAGAAGAGGGAAAAGGAGAAGGGGGATGGGGGTAGACTGCAAAGATGGGCAAAGGAAGAGGAGGGTGGGACATGGACAGATGTTTTGGAGTGGTGTATCTCTCTTGGACAGATCAATATGCTTCACCTGATTCAACCAAATAGGATTTTGTTATATTTCTTTTCTTCAAGAACATTTTTGCATGCTATTTCTGTTCAGTCTGTTTTATGCTTTAGAACTCGAGTTAGGACTGATCATAAAGCTGCTGGATGGTTTTTATTTTTATCAAGATAAAAATTGAGCCATTAAAATATTTATGATCCTCTCCGAAGCCTGAGAAAAACTTTCAAAATCTATTTTTGTACTCTAGGCAAGCCTACATGGTTATCTTATTGGGCTCTGCCCACGCAATTGTGCAAGAACCAGAGTCTTTCTGCACGTGAAGTAAATGCCACTGTGCACGAAATGTGGTAAGAGCTGACGCAAGTAACTGAGGCCTATTTTAGGGATGAAGTCGCTCAGACTGTGCTATTTTAACATCTTTACAAACTCAACACACAAACTGCAAGCCATCAGTAGTAGTAACAAAAGGTACTAAAATAAGTGTTATCCTGTTTCTATTGCTTTCCCAGATGACACAATGCAAAAATCGATTTTGCTAAAAGAGAAAGTCTTATTTCAAGGAATTCTCCTAATGCTGACCCATATATAAAGCTCAAGAGAAAGTCTTGGAATTGTTCTGTTCAGATTACGACACAGCAGAAGGAGGAGGAGGGAGAGGAAAAGGAAGAAGTAGAAGAAGAAGAAGAAGAAGAAGAAGAAGAAGAAGAGACAGAGAGACAGAGACAGAGAGAAAGAGTAATCATCCTCATCATTATCATATCACCACCCCACTAATACCACCACCATTGACATCCACAAAAAACGGTGGCAAGGAAAACTTCTTTTTCACATGTAAAAATCCAAAAGTGGTAACAATAGTTTTTGTGGACTTAACCAATGTTTTCAAGCTGACAAAGTGGATATCACTACAGCTTCAGAACTGGAAATTTTACAGTGACCTTCAAAGAGAACAACCAATGGCTTCAAATCACCAAAACTCCTCCGTGGTGATGTCAGGGGCCTGTCAGTATAAATAGCATCACCACCTTCTGGAAATTCAGTGCTAAGACTTCCTTCTTTTCTATCCTTTTCTTTGCTTCTCTCTTGTTCCTTTTCTTTCCGTCACTTGCTTCTCGTTTGTTTTCTGCCGTTTTGGTCTTTTCCCTGCCTTTTTACCAGAAAGACTTGAAAGATAACAATTCTCTCCAATGCCGAAGTTGGATGCACTGTTCCTGACTTGTCAGATGCTTAAGGGCAGTACAACCCACTTTTGCTTACGATGACAGACAACAGTAGTTGCTGTCTGAGCGTTCAACAAAGAAGAAGAGACTGCCAAAGGTAACATCAATTTTTGACACAAAATGGGTCAATACATAGCAACCTTTAAAGTTAATAGCTAGTGTCTTCAAATTGCCAAAAGAATATTAATTACTGTCTCAAACCAAATCTGATTCAATCACACTATATATAGCTGCGGTGATCAACTACTGTCTCCCAGTGGGACAGATTATGGTAATGTTTAAAGGAGTAGAATGCCAAAGAAGATAGAGGAACTACAGTCTCAAAATAGGACAGCCTTAGAAATGATGAAGTACTGTCTCAAAATACAATAGTTTTAGGAGAGATGAACTATTATCTCAAAATAGAATAGCTTTAGGAGAGATGAACAATTGTCTCAAAATAGAAAAACCTTAGGAGACACGAACTACAGTCTCAAAATAGAAAAGCTTTAGGAGAGATGAACTACAGTCTTAAAATAGAATAGATAGCCTTAGGAGAGATGAACTACAGTCTCAAAATAGAATAATCTTAGGAGAGATAAACTACTGTCTCAAAATAGAATCGCCTTACATTCAAAGAAAGGAAGAATGAAGTCAAAGTCGACTTAAGATTGATACAGCTGGTAAA
>CM060317.1:16257325-16273341 GCA_030674155.1 Stramonita haemastoma
CTCTCTCTCTCTCTCTCTTGTCGATGATATACAGATTCAAGAAGATGATGGTAGTGTAGATGATGAAGAAGATGGTGTCGATGATGAAATGTGATGGTGACAATCAGGATGATTATAACTGGAAATTTGAGTGTGATTCTGTTTACTTGTAGAATTGGATATTGCGAATGGCTAAAAAGGTTCTCTGCCAGATGTGTACTTTCCCCTGCTCCAAACATGTTTTGTATAGTTGCCCTACACAAGGCCGAAGTACAATGAAACTTTTCAGTGTCAGTGTCAGTGTCTCTCTCTTTCTCTCTCTCTTTGTATTGTGGCCTAAGGCCCATGTACATTAAAGTCTGAACTCTTCTCTTCTCTCTCTCCTCTCTCTTCTGTCTTTGCTCTGCTCTCTGTCTCTCTCTGTCTGTCTTCTTCTTCTCTCTCTGTCTGCTCTCGTCTCTCTTGCTCTCTCTCTTCTCTCTCCTCTCTCTCTCTCCTCTCTGTCTTCTTCCCCTGTCTGTCTTCCTCCCTCTCTGTCTATCTCCAGGTCCCTGCCTACCCTACCAGCCCCCCAGTAGACACAGACAGTACAGTATGGAGGGAGGCTAGACTAGGCGAGGCGCCAGGATGACCAGTCACAGAGGTTTTTGTTCCCCCATGTCGCATCCTTTACCTGTCCTCCTCTCTTTAGCTCGCTTCGTTGCTCAGGTATTTCACGGCCGCAAGTCCCCTCCTCCTCTCCCCTTAATCCCCCCTTAAAGTGTCCCCGTCCTCATCACTCCCCCCACCCCTGCCCTCTCCCCTGCCTGCCTGCGTTAGTTTTTTTTCTTCTTTTCACATTCATAGGTTTCCTCTCCCTCCTGCTACTACTCTTTAGAGTGCCCCCCCCCCCCCCCTCCAAAAAAAAAGAAACAACGAAAAAAACAAAAACGAAACTTTGTCATTTTGTTTTGGTCTTGTCTGTAAATTCCAATTACTTCTTCCTTTTTTAACTTAAGACAGTAAGGAAGAGATAGAAAAAAATATGGAAGATTGGGGTTTGTTTTGCTATTCCTTGTTGTTATTACATATCTGCATCGTCTGTCATATGTCTCCCGATGCGGTGCTGGCAATGTTGCGAAGTATAGACAGCATTTTAAAAACAATGAAATCTTATGTATGTGAAGTAAAGAAAGTTGAGCTTTAAAAAAAAAAGTTGATAGGCAAAATGGGTAAGCCTATGTCTTCTGGTTAGTTAGTTAATTAGTTTGTTTGTTTGTTTACTTTTATTGTATGGCAGACGCTATAGCGGAGTACTTAGACTGTTGACTTCAGTCCTATGGTTCATGAAGTTGTGGGTTCGAATCTCGGCGTCCACGTCTGGTGAATGAACAGTGCGGATGTTTACGATCTCCCAGGTCAACTTCAAGTGTACACCTGCCATTGCTTTGAGAAATATCCTGGGTTTGGGATTTTTATGTTTTGTTTTTGGTAGAGCCCCAAATTATTTCCAACCATCTTCAAAAAGAAGTAAGAAGAAAAAAAAACCCACAATTTAACATGGCCACGTTGTTTACTTCCCTCCCCCCCGCCCCCCACCCCCCCCCCCCCCCTGTCCCCCCCACTTCCCCCATCTCTATATACAAGCACTTGCTCTGCTGCCCCTGGTTATTGTTGTTTTGAAGCAGTCGCCTTCGTAGTTCTCTGCAGCCAGACACAAAAACCCCACTGTCTGCTTGGCTGACCCGGGGTTGTGGCAGCCACGAAGTTGGAGCAGTGTTTGCCACTGGGCGCCTTCATTACTGTCGTTTTATTCTGTGTCACTGGCCACAGCCTGTGCGGGGAGGAGGGCTTTGTTTGCCTACTGCTGCTTTCCTCCCTATTGTCCCCACTGCTGCTTTAAGCACGCGCTGCTGGACGCGTGGCCGGGGTACAGTGGATGATGTAGGCCTAGCCTAGCTGGCTGCTGGAGTCTGCAGGAAGGGGAGGGGGGAATAAGAGGAATTCGTGGCCTCCCAAGGCTGTTTGGTTTTAAGCTTGGGCCCAGGTAATCATTGCTAACAGGGCATTGGTCTTAGTCACATAGCGGGATTTTTCGGTTGAGTTCCCATACTATGGTGTAGTACGTCACAGCATCTGTTTGGGTGGACAATTGTCTCATGATCTGTGTGTGTGTGTGTGTGTGTGTGTGTGTGTGTGTTGTGTGTGTGTGTGTGTGTGTGTGTGTGTGGCGTGGCGTGTGTGCAGGATTCCCGTAGAGTAAATATTGAGGTACCAGTTGTCTTCTGTTTAAGCTACATTTCATGATTGAATGGTTGAAGTGTGTATACGGTGGTTGGTTTGAATTCTAGAAATAGTTGAATAGTCTATCACCGATGTTGGAATGCAGCTTTATTCATGGTGGGCAAAAACGGTCGCATTCACAAAATCTCACCATTGGTGAATTTCAGAGCTTTAGCCAACGAACAAGAAAAAAAAGTACATCTGACATCTTGGTAATTTGATATTTGTATTATTAATCAGGTTTATTTTATGATTTTCTATTAAATGTAACAATATCTTTAAAGCAGCGTTTTGCTAAATGGTCAGACAACAAAACAGCGTCACTAGAGTAGTTATTCACCCAGGTTCCTCAAATCCAATGGTATACGTTATGTTTAACATGATTACCAATTACATTTCAGATCGAGGTGATAACCATATCAACAGTGGAAACTTATATCACACTCTTATATATGGTTTCTTTCTTATACCTTAATTGTTTACGAGACATGGTGCTACGTGCAAAGGTTACATGGATAATATTTCATCTAACCAGCCAATCAACTTACTTGATTTCGTGTGCATTGAAGTATTGATGTAATGTTTAATTACATATAATTTCATTCTGCAACTGATTAAAATACGCCGGTATCGTTTATGCAAATATCAGAAGCATTCATTGTTTAGGTAACCAAATTCACACACATACTCGAAAGAAAGAAATCATCGTCAAAATTGTTGTTGGTTTTAAGTTTCACAGACACTCATCTGCTGGTGTATGCAAACATTATGACTATGAAAGTGTGTGTGTGTGTGTTGTGTGTGTGTGTGTGTGTTGTAGAGAGAGGAAGAGAGAGGGAGAGAGAGTGAGGAGAGTAGAGAGAGGAGTATTTATAAAGGCCATGGCCCTATAAGGGGCACACAATAGCACAAGCAAAACTATGATGGACAATTGATGACATTATTACATGGATACCTGTCCCTTTAGAGAGAGGAGAGAGAGAGAGAGAAGAAGAGAGAGAGAGAAGAGAACAGAGCAGAGACAGAGAAGAGAGACAGAGAGAAGAGAGAAACAGATAGAGACAGAGAAGACGGAGAGAGAGAGAGATGAGACAGAACAAGAAGAGGGCTGAAAAAAGATAAGCAAAGACTGAAGAGAAGAGACAAGGGAGAGAGAAAAAAACAACACAGACAGACAACACACAAATGAGAGAGATAGCAAAAAAAGACTAGAGAGAAGAGAGAGAGAGAGAGAGAGAGAGAGAGAGAGAGAGAGAGAGAGAGAGAGAGAGAGAGAGAGAGAGAGAGAGACAGACAGACAGACAGACAGACAGATAGACAGACAGACAGAACAAACACTCCTAGGGCCTGAAAACAAGAATAACAAAACGACTGAAGCCCCAACCAAGAGCACAAGGGGAGAGAAAAAACAACAACAACAGAAAACCCCCAAACCACTCTCTAAAAATATTGACAGCAAGATGAATATGCCAACCCCCCCCCCCCTCCCCCCTTAACGATGACGAATAGTGATGAATAATTCTAAACCACAACAATACACAGCGCCAAGTTCAAATATTTTCGCGCCAAACACTGGGGTGAAAAATCGAAATCGACAAGCCTGAGGCCATAGGCTAGCTGCTTAGAACCTTGGTGTATTACGAGTCTGTGAACTAGAACGATCCAGCCCCTAGGGGTGGGGGAGGGGGGATCGAGGCTACACAGGGGCGTATTGTATGGAGACCTAATATTATTGCATCACAAATGCATCCTTTCCAAACAAGGGAGACTACTGGGGCTGGCTGTGGGGGAGGGGTGGCCGACAAGCCTCTGTAATTTGATTACACAGTAACAGAAAAGTGGCGGGAAATTAGACAGGAAGCAAGCAGCAGGAGTGTGGGTAGTATGGTCTAGAGAAAAGGGAGTAGTCTTTGCTATTCCGTGCCCCGAGCTTTACTACTACAAGAAAACCCGCTCAGTGGGATATTAGGGGGGTGGGGTCGAAGAGGGGGGGATGTGGAGGGGAGGATGGGGGGAAGGGTACGACACTACAAGGGAAGGAGGGGGGGGGATAGGGAGTGTGATTCATGTCGCCTGCAGGCCTGATCTAATTGGTCTCGTTCAGAGTCTGGGCTGGATCGAGTTTCGCTAATCATCCGACACGTTGTCCTGAGTAATGATGGTGGGGCCCATCACAGAGCGAGTCCTTGCGTGGTTAGCTCTTTTGCTGTGGTTGTGTCGTGGCAGTTGACGATTGGTGTAACTGAAAAAAAAAAGAATTGAGAAGAAAAATCAAAGAAAGTATGATGGAAATGAAAAACACCCAACTGCAATTGTGCACATGGTTTGTGTCTCATTTTAGATTTCGAATTACTGCTAACATTGATTCATTGCCGAAATAAATACTTTAGTCTGTCTCATTACGCAGGGCAGTGTTTGTATAAACTTGTTTTGAGCTAAAATACGCAGACACTACCGACTAAGACCCCTACTGACGACAGTAATAGCTTTGTCCTGGAGCCACACTGAGTGAGTCGCCACCTAAGGTGGCAACCACCACAACTCCCTCCAACAACCTTCTACCGTGAACCTCCAACCCCAAAGTCTTTGACACAAACTCACCACAGGCACAGAGTGTATGGGGAAACCGAATCTGAGGTCACCATATCATGATATGAGGAGGATGTAACGATGCGCTTTGGTGCATATGCTTGGAGACTACTTGACAGGGCTGAACTCCACACTTCCTATTGTACTAGATCCCAGAGTCAACCAGGCTCAAAAGATACAGACAACTGCAGCATTGGTCATGTAATTTGAACAGCAATCTCATAACAGCATCCATAAATAGACACATGGCAACTGTGTGGTCTCAGTCTTCCACAGAGCCCATAGCAAACTCATTCTGTCCCCAATAATCCCTATGACTCTTATGGATTGGCCTAGGCCAAAAGTTGTCTCAGTATTGTCAGCTCATTGCCAAGGCCTACACTAAAATGTTGTGATGTTGTAAAATGTCAATTGAATTGTCTTCACCATGACAAGCTCTTACAGAACAACCTGCACTCTCCTTCAAGGAGAATAAATCCTCTGAGTCGGAGTATGGCTGCCTATATGGCGAGGTACTTGAAAAATAGTCATACACGCAAACTTCTCATTCAATGTGCAATTTCAATCTCACAGTGATTCCCAGGTGGGATTAGTGAGTCAGTGCACATTCTGGGTGACCCCCAGAGTGTTAAGCTGGGGAAAAAACAACAACTCTCTGGGATTCGAGCCTGCGACCTGTAAGTCCGTAACCCAAGGCGGTAACAAACTGTGCCATAGCGGCTGCTCACCAGCTTTATTTCCACCCAGTAGTAGCATTATTCAGATAATTATGACAGCAGGTCTGTCACATGTAAGAGTTATTCTGATAGTTGTGATCTGAAAAAGGCAGTTGAGTAAATGCTTTTGATGGTTATCTTTTATGAATCTAGAACTATACACTGAATAGGAAAAATGAAAGAATAATAATGTAAAGTTGTTTTTTTTTTCATTTCATAAGTTATTGTGTTTTGCCATCGAAAATTGTTACCTTCTTTTCTTCTTCTTCGTTGCTGTCGTTATCCAGCGCTAGATAGCAACTATTGTTGTCTGTCATAATGAGCGAAAATGCGTTATGTTGCAATTCCATTAAATACCTGACAAGTCAGGCGCAGTGCATCCTACTTCGGTGTGGGAGATAACTGTTATATTTCAAGACTTTCTAGCGGGAAAAGACAGGAGATAGATCAAGAAGGCAGAAAATAGACACAAAAGAAATCATTGACAGAAAGAAAAGGAACAAAGCAAGAACAAAAGAGACGGATAGAAAGAGGGAAATTCCTCGCACAAAATTTTCAGGTGTGTATGCTATTATACTAACAGCCCTAGGCATCCCCCAGGGATTGCAGTTTTTTAATTTATTTTAGAATGCTTCGTTTGCAAAGGGCTCTTTAAACCCATACTTTGTATTTGGATAAGAATCTTTAAACACTTTCGCGTCCTTTTTTACTTTCCTAAGCTACATTATAACTTCATTCTTAGTTTTGCTCTAACATACTGTGCATTCTTTTGTTTATACCAGAATAAGATCTACAATACTTCATTGACGACCCCTGTCCTCTAAGTATAAAGATAATGAAGCATTTAGTGTTAGTGTGTTGTGTGTGTGTGTTGTGTGTGTGTGTGTGTGTGTGTGTGTGTGTGTGTGTGTGTTGGTCTTCAATTTTACGTCTCTTCAGACAAAAGTGTGTGTCGTTGTGTGTGTGTGTGTGTGTGTGTGTGTGTGTGTGTGTGTGTGTGTGTGGTGTGTGTGTGTTTTTTTACTGTGCAGTCCGCAAGCTGACCTGAGACAGAAACACAGACAGAGACACACAGAGTGGATTTCAGGGAGTCTCCAAATTTCCCCAAATCTCTCCTGTCCAGCCAGATATCAGCAGATTCTGTCATTGGGGCAGAAAAAAAGGGGTGGCGAAATCCTACTCACAATTAATTACCACACGAATACAGCTGCCGGTGTCAAATATCTCCTCTAGTCTTGTGCTCATGTCGGGACGGATACGTCCTCAAGTTGTCGCTCTACTGCCCAAGCACGGGGTGCACAAGAGGAAACCATACCGCCACGACAACCACCACGGCTGGGTCCGCCCCACCCAAAAAACCCCTGCCTGTCAAGTCCATTTTTGACAGGATTTTTGAATCGATTTTGTTTGCCAAGACGCTCGAATCTCCCGTTTCTATGCTCAGCAGTAACTCAACGCTAGGAAAAAATACACGAGCTTTTCTTTCGGCCTCAGACAGTGTTTGCTAAGGTCTCGGATTGCCTACCCCATTCACAGCCGGGGTAATGGACGCCCTGGGAAGAAAAGACTGCTGCGGACCAGACGCAGAAGGAGACGAGAGCGGTAGGGGGTTGGGTGGCGAGGTCCGGGTTGGGGGTGGGGGTGGGGGGACCAGGTGAGGGAAAAGGAGGGGGAAGGTTGAATGCGCTTGACATAGCAGAAAAAACATGAGAGGGGACAGGGTCCAGGTCTTTGACACGCTTTTTCCATTGAGACTGTCTTCACCGTAGAGAACAATGGGTGCCACCCTCTTCCCTGTTCCTGAACAACATGGCGCACAATGGAGTTACAGCCCCTTTCCTTTTTACCTTGAGTGAGGGTTGTCTCTCCTTGAGGCATGAGGTGGTATACAGAACGACACTTACCGCCACTCCTCAACTCGTTGTCCCAGCAGGCAAGATTAGGTAAGGACAGGGTAGGAAGGGGTTTGAGGCATAGAGTAGAATAGAAGCAGGGAGTTCTGTGGAATGTTTTTTTTTCTTCTACTACCTCTACTCAAAAAAGAAAATAACAAGCGTTTGCTACTACTGCTCGTGATTATAGGTTTCGAATTCTCTGTCGTTGCTGGTACACAACTCGTTCTGTTATGCCGCCTGACGTGCTAATCCGGGGGAGGGAAATTAAGAAGCAATCATGGTAACAACAGGAACAAAAAAAGAAAACAACAATGAGAATGACAGTTCTCCAGTTCCCTTCTCTCATGCCCATCATTTAGTATCAAGGCCACAGGGATTTTTAGGATCATTCCTGGGGCCTGCTGTCAGAAGAAATAGTATCCCAACCTTTTTGAAAATACTGTGCTAGGAAATCCCTCTTCTCTATCCCTCTCTTTGTTTCTGCCTTGTTCCTTTTCTACCTGTCACTTCCTTCGTGTCTATTTTCTGCTCTTGTGGTCCATTCTGCTGCCCTTTTCCCCCAGAAAGACTCTAAAGATATCAAATATATCCCGGGCTTAAGGTGTGATGCGCTGGGCCTGACTTGTCAGGCACTCAATGGCAGAGCAACGCAGTTTCGCTCATGTGACAGAGAACAATAGTTACTGCCTGAGCGTTTGACAACGACAACGACGCAGAAGAAGAAGAAAAAGAAGAAGAGGAGGAGGAAGAAAAGAGAAAGGAGAAGAGAAGAAAGAGAAAAAGAAGAAGAAGAAGAAGAGAAGAAGAAGAAGAAGAAGAAGAAGAGAAGAAGAAGAAGAAGAAGAAAAGAAGAAGAAGAAGAAGAGAAGAAGAAGAAGAAGAACAAGAAGAAGAAGAAGAAGAAAGAGGAGGAAGAGGAGGAGGAGGAGGAGGAGGAGGAGTGGAAGAGAAAAAAAACCAGCATTAAAAAACAGCATTTCTTTTTGCCCAGCTTCATGTGTTGCTATTTTGATCATGTCAGACAAGTTTAGGGAACGGGATAGCTCAGTGGTCAAAGCACTCGCTTTCTGCAAGTTAAAGTTAAGCAGCTTTGAGCATGGTGACCTAGTGGGTGGGTGACCGTTTGCGTGCCTTGGTTTCAGCACAGTCCCCCAGTTCACCGAGCTGTAAATGGGTACCTACCATCTTTAGGGTCTGGGAAGGTAAAGCAGCGAGGGAGAGGAGATGGGCGCAGCCCTCACTATGCTGGCCCCTAGAGAAGCTGAGGCCTCTGATACCTCGCTTTCCCACGACCACATAGGTCATAGGAACACATTTACCTTTTGACAAGTGTTCTTTGACAGTGGTTATAACAGACTTTCAGTGTTCCCACTGTTCCAGAATCTGTGCCTCTAGGTTAGGGTTACAGACCCACTTCTGCCAGGTGAGGTAAAGGTGTCCTATAACTTATGTGGTCATAGGGGAGCGAGGCATCAGAGACCTCAGCTTCTCTAGGAGCCAGCATAATGAGGGCGGCGCCCATCTCCTCTCCCTCGCTGCTTTACCTTCTCTGATCCCTAAAGAGAGCAGGTACTCATTGACAGCAGGGTGAATTTGGGGACTGTCCTGGAGCTAAGGCGCGCAAACGGTCACCCATCCATTTGATAACTACATTCAATGCTGCTTGACCTTTGCCGGGGAAAGCAGGTGCTCTGACCACTGAGCTATCCCGTCTCCTAACATCGATAAATAATGTGAGGTGGTTTGGATGTAACGCACCTGTGATAGTTTGATCCCCATTTGTGTTCGAAAGTTTTCCCGCCATCCAGTAGACCGTGAGTGATGGTCTGGGGGCTAGTCTTTCACAGGGTGAGACGTTAAACCGAGTTTCCGTGTGTAACATGCATTTTTGCGCACGCAGATAAACCCACGGTAACAAGAGAGTTATCCCTGGCAAGATTTTGTAGAAAAAAGCCACTCTGATAGGGAAACAAATACGCATACAGACAGAAGAAGAAAGAAAAAAATAATGGGTGATGCTGCTCTTTTTGTAGGGACGCGCTCACCCTGAGAAAAGCAGCCCGAAGTTCATGCAGAGCAATCTGTCGTGACTTGCAGTAGTATACAATACAAATACAATACAACACAATACAACACAATACAATACAGTACAATACCACACCACACAATACAATACAGTACAATACAATACAGCACAATACAGTACAATACAATACAACACAACGCAATTCAACACAATGATTAATGCTCAATACAACATAATGCAAAACAATACGATAACAACACAATAACAACACAATACAGTACAACACAACAATACAACACAACACAACACAACACAATACAGTATAATACAGTACAATGGGCAGCAGAAGCCTTGACCTCTATTGCCGCCGCTACAATTATATCCCAGTCAAGCATCCCAAGCTCCATCACCTCCATAACCACTATCACTCACCTGCAACTACGTACATTGCCGTTCTGTTTTCATTTTCATCACTGTTGTATCATCTTCATCGTTTGTTTAGCATAGCTGCTGTCTTGTTATTAGACTTCGTCCTCGCAGTTATCGTTTTCGCTCGTTGTTTATCACCTTTATAGTATTTTTGTCGTTTTCATCGTCATCCGTCGTCGTCGTCATCGTTCGTCGTTCGTCGATGTTTTTGTAACGTCGTCGTTGCTGTCATCATCGTCGTCGTCCATCATCATCATCATCATCATCATCATCATCATCATCATCATCATCATCATCATCATCATCATCAATCATCAGGACTTTAACTACCACCACTATTGTCGTCGTTGTCGTCACAATCACCAAGAAAATTAGTCTCGTTATTGTCATCATCGTCATTCTCGTTATTGTTCTTCCCTACTCCCATATATATATATATATATATATATATATATATATATATATATATATATATATATATATATATATATATATATATATATATATATATATATAATACCCTTTTTTTGTTAAAAAAAAAACCCAAACAAACCCGAAAAAAAACCTATTGTTCTCTCCTCGTTCTTATCGTCGTTGCCATCTTCACCATCATTGCAACTCTTACATCCTGTAAACAATAAAAAAAAAACAACAACACTCAACCAAACACACTCTACTGTGATCTGACCATGAAATCAGTATGACTTACTTTTCTCTTAATTCTCTCTTTGTTTTCCCAAGCAATGAAATCAATATGACTTACATTTCTCTTAATTCTCTCTTTGATTTTCCAAGCAATAAAGTCAATATGACTTACTTTTCTCTTAATTCTCTCTCTCTGATTTTCCAAGCAATAAAGTCAATATGACTTACTTTTCGCTTAATGCTCTCTCAACTTTTTCAAGCAATGAAATCAATATGACTTACTTTTCTCTTAATTCTCTCTCAGCTTTTCTAAGCATTAAAATCAATATGACTTACTTTTCTCTTAATTCTTCTCAGCTTTCCAAGCAATAAAATCAATATGATTTACTTTTCTTCTTAATTCTCTCTCCTCTGCTTTCCCAAGCAATGAAATCAACATGACTTACTTTTCCTTAACTCTCTCTGTGCTTTTTCAAGGTCTGAGCATGCATGCATGCATGAAGAGTTGACCCGGGAAGGCCAGCATTGAGATTTGTATAGTCAGATAACAGTACAGCAGTAGCGAGCGAGCGAAGTCGCCTAGGAACCGTACATATATAATGCTATCAAAAGACGACAGTTGTTTTTTCTACCCTGAATAATGCAGCAGCTTTCGCAGGCTTGGTGCCTTGCTGAAGTTGTTCTCTGGCAGAGAGAGAGAAAGAGAGAGAGAGAGAGAGAGAAGAGAGAGAGAGAGAGAGAGAGAGAGAGAGAGAGAGAGAGAGAGAGAGAGAAGAGAGAGAGAGAGAGAGAGAGAGAGAGAGAGAGAGAGAGCAAGGCCAAGTCTGCTGCGACCTTGAATTGATAGCAAAAAAATCTTCCCTGCAGAAGTTTTTGACCACTTATAATGTTCTTCTTTGTTTATCATTGTAGGGTAACTATATACTCAATGTTATTGGACTTTTTGTAGCATGTAAGTAATATATAATTCAAAGTACGCATTGAAGCTGTCTCTTGAATGACAATGATCTAAGCTATCACTTTTTTGCATGCTGTTTCTTCTTGGTTTCATCTTAACAACCAAACAATCAACCAATAATGAAATTAGCAAGCAACCAGCCAACAAGATTAGCAAGCAACACCAAAAATGAACTTAGCAAGCAAGCAACCAATAATGATCTTAGCAAATAACCAGCCCAAAAACTGAGTTAGCAACCAACTAACAAAACGACAAGCCAATAATTTACTTAAAAGTAACCAGCCAACAATGAACTTTCCAAGCACCAGCCAACAATGAACTTCCAAGCAACTGGCCAACAATGAACTTAGCGAGCAACCAACCAGCCAATATTGATCTTAGCAACCAACCAGTCAATAGTTAACTTTGCAAGCAATCAGCCAATAATGAACTTAGAAAGCAACCAGCCAACAATGAACTTCCCAAGCAACCAGCCAATAATGAACTTAGCAAGCAACCAGCCAATATTGATATTAAAACTAACCAGCCAATAGTGATCTTAGCAATCAACCAGCCAACAATGAAACTTAGCAAGCAACCAGCCAACAATGAACTTCCAAGCAACCAGCCAACAATGAACTTAGCAAACAACCACCAATAACAAACTTACCAAGCAACCGGCCAACAATGAACTTCCTAAGCAACGACCAAAAATAACTTAGCAAATAACCAGCCAAGTAACAGCGAAGAAAACAGCCACATTTAGATCAGGGGGGAGGGGAGAGGAGGGAGAGGAGGGGAGGGAGGGGGAGGGGAGGTTCAATGTGACAGACAGGTGGGATGTGCTCCATCGATCAGGTAGAAGATGCTCACCTGCTCAGCTCACCTCTTCTGCTTCTATTCACCTCATCAATACCTATAATCGCCTTCTCTCAGGCTCCTGTTACTTTTCCACTTCTTCAACTAATCTAAATGTTTGTCTGTCTATCTATCCATCGATCCATCCTCGTAGTTGTTTGTAAGTTTGTGTGTGTGTGTGTGTGGTGTGTGTGTGTGTGTGTGTGTGTGTGTGTGTGTGTGTGTGTGTGTGGAGAGAGAGAGAGAGAGAGAGAGAGAGAGAGAGAGAGAGAGAGAGAGAGAGAGAGAGAGAGAGACAGACAGACAGACAGACAGACAGACAGACAGACAGACAGACAGACAGACAGACAGTCAGACAGAGACACAGACAGAAACAGACAGACAGACAGACAGACACGTGTTGACTTCTTCATCAACAGAGTAGCTTAGAATGTTTCAGAGACAAGAGTAAAGATTTGAAGTCAAATCCTGTCTTACAAATGTCCTTGTAAATATGCACACATCAAACCTAACAGTAGAACCCCCCCCCCCCCCCCCCACGAAAATCAAGAAATATAACAAAACCTCCCCAAACTTACCCACTCAGTACTAACTGACAACAACAAAAAAGTCATTATAAAGTCATACTACGCACTAATAATCATTTAAATATAAAATGAGAACAAATATAATAATAATATATATATATATATATATATATATATATATATATATATATATAATTAATATATATATATATATGTATATATATACACACACAATAGATATCTATATATACATATATACATATATACATATATATATATATATATATATATATATATATATATATATATATATATGTAACAGAGAGAGAGAGAGAGAGAGAGAGAGAGAGAGAGAGAGAGAGAGAGAGAGAGAGAGAGAGAGAGAGAGAGAGAGAGAACACACACACACACACACAACACACACACACACACACACACACACACACATCCTCCCTCCCTCCTCCCCCCCTCCTCCACACACAAGGCTCCTCCTCCTCTACTAGGCTAGCTACTCAGGCTTTCTGTGCAAAACAGAAGTGGCAGAAAGGTGAACAGGAGGAGGTCGAAGAGAGAAAACTAAAACCTGCCAACATTCACAGGCTGAGCAGACGACAGCAAAGAATTCACACTCTCACCATCTGTGCAGACCTATCTGTTGCTTGCTCTTTCCTTCTACCTCCTCCTCCTCCTCCTCCTCCCCTACGCCACGTAAAGATACAATCTGCACTTCACTAATGAGCTCAGAACGCACACCGTACCGACCACCAAAAAAATGCCCCCTCCCCCCCTCAAGCCAAAATGGTTCCCATGGTTAATTTTGAAATACTTCTAATACTGCTTTCCTTGCATTGCTTTCAGCATCTACACAGAAACTCATTAAGGCCAAAAAAGACCACCCTGCCAGAGACCTTTTTTTTGGTGGTATGTTGAATATGGTCACTGCATTAAGAAAAAAAAGAAGCAAACAAGCCACCCTCCCTATCACCCCTCCCCCCCTAAAAAAGGCCCTAAACAAAACAAAAAAAACAGCAGCAACATTAAGAAGCAAAATACAAATACACCCAAAACAAAACAACAGCAAATATCTTTTGGTTTAAACAAGATCATATTTTAAAAAAGTCATACATATACACATGACTTGTGTTAAAAGAGCAACAACAACATAACAGTTTAAAATGTGCTCAACAGCAATGGAAAGGTCAATATCTAAGTTTAGACCCCCTAAAAAAAATCTTTTGCAGTTTCTAGTTTGTGAGTTTTCATTTTCACTGCAGATTTTGATGTTTTTGTTTTTGATGTTTTATGTTTGAAGGACAAGATAGCAACGCATAAATCATTGTTTACTGTTAAGTTTACCTTGTTTTCTGTTATATGAAGGAGGAAATGAATACACTTTCACGACGAAGGATTTAAAAGTACTACGAGAATAGTAGTATCCACAAGCTTTGATGTGTTCAAGAGCATAGACGCAGCAACCCCAAACTCTCTTTCTGCAGGGCCTCCTGGGAATACATGAGCATGGGGACTGGATATAAAGAAAACACATAAGTGAATATCCATTGTCCCAAAAATGAAAAAAGACAAATAAACGAATACATTAAAAAATCAAACAACATGAGTGGTAGGTAGTTCTGGTGAGAGAAAAAAATTCAGGCTCTCTCTGTTTCTCTGCTCTGTCTTTCTGTCTGTCTTTCTTTCTTTCTTTCTTTCTTTCTTTTTTTTTTCTTTCTTTCTTTCTTTTTTCTTCTTCTTTCTTTCTTTCTTTCTTTCTTTCTTTCTTTCAGAGAGAGACAGAGACGAGAGACAGACAGAGAGACAGCCAGCCAGCCAGCCAGAGAGACAGCCAGCCAGCCAGCCAGACAGACAGACAGACACTGTGTCAGAGACACAGAGAGAAAGCGAAATCTCTAAGAAACTCTCATTACCTGGTTGAAAAAAAACTAACAATAAATAAAACACCCCAAAACCGAAAGAAATTGAGCTCCGAGATTCATCAATGGTAAGATTTATGCCTATGCGTTGTTCTGACCCCCCCCCCCCCACCACCACCGTTTAGGCAGCTGCATTCTGACCTCAAGGATGGTGTCTAAACACGACACCTACATATGTGCTTTTTTTTTAAAAACTGTCATCCATTCCCACGGACACACATGGCCTACTCTTCCTAAAGGCTGAATGAGTTTTTAACGTGTGTGTAAGGTGTTAATCGCGCGTCTGTACAACGAGTCTTGGATTGACTTTGATATTCAGTTCGAAGTTTTCGTCAAACTGGGAAGAAAGGATGAGGCTCGGAATAGAACCCAGAACCTCAAGGTTTACTTGTTGGCACGCGAACGTTTTAACCATCTTGCCACCTCTTTCTTAAAAAAATATGTAAGTAAAAGGAAAACAGGTTCGAAAACAAAAACAGCCGGACAGAAAGAAAAGAAAAGTCTTGGAGGGGGCAAAACTGTCATGGGAGGCACTTGTGGCATTTGTGGTGTTTCACATGCACTGATACAATCTGCGTTCTGCTTCCCTTTAATGAACATACACACACTCGCCAAAACTTCTCCCCTTCTCCCAGTTAAGTGGCGTGAAGAAGCCCTTGTTTTTGGCATGTTGTGTGTGTGTGTGTGTGTGTGTGTGTGTGTGTGCGCGCGGTGCGTGGTGTGTGTGTGTGTGTGTGTGTGTTGTGTGTGTGTGTGTGTGTGTGGTGTGTGATGCATCTGGCCCCCTACCATTTTGTTATGTATATCAGATCCATATTTCCTCCTAAGCAAATATGCAGGCTTGTTATAAATGCCCTATTCATCTTCGCTTTAAAAACAACAACACTTACTTTGTTGCTTTGTGTGTAATTGTTTTGGTAGATTTTTTGTACAAACACCAGCTAATCTCTGTTTCTTTATTTTTTCTTTTATTTTTTTTTTAGTATTTTACTTGCAGATAGCTTTCAGCTCTTGTTGAGTTGCAGAGGCAAGCATCTTTCCAACGTTGCACACAAATCTCACAGTTATGGTCTTGACACAAGCCTTTCATATCTGTCACTCTCTCTTCTATCTGTCAGTCTTTGCATTTGTCTGTCTCAGTCTCTGTTAGGTCCGTCTCTCTTCTATTTTATCCTTGTTTATCTCCTTGTCTATCTCGTTCTCTCCTCTGTGTGTGTGTGTG
>CM060317.1:16273441-16280941 GCA_030674155.1 Stramonita haemastoma
AAGTTGCTGCGCCCTTGATTTGAAAAAAAAAAAAAAATTTCCCTGCAAAAATTTTGGGGGCCACTTATAATGTTCTTCTTTGTTTTTTTTTTGGGTAATTTAAATAAATGTTATTGGACTTTTTGTAGCTAAAAAGAAATTTTTTAAAATTTCAAAAAAAAACGTTTTTAAAAGTGGTTTTGGGGAATGACAATGTCAAAGTACCTTTTTTGTTTTGGCGTTTCTTTTGGTTTATCTTAACAACCAAAAAAATTTAACCAAAAGGGGAAATTTTTACAAAAAACCCCCCAAAAGGGGAATTTGCAACAACCAGCCAAAAATAACTTAGCAAGAAGAACCCCAATAATGATCTTAGCAAAAACCAGCCCAAAAAATGGTTAAGCCCAACAAAAAACGACAACCCAATAATTTTTTAAAAAGAAACCCAGCCAAAAATGTTTTTCCCAAAAAGAAACCACAAAATAACTTCCCCCATAAATGGCCAAAAAAAAATTTTACGGACCCCCAACCCCCCAAATATTGACTTAGAAAACCAACCAGTCTTGTTAACTTTGAAGCAATCACCAAAATAAATTTTAGAAAGAACCGCCAACAAGAAACCCCCCAAGAACCCCCCAAAAATTAAAAACTTAAAAAGCAACCCCAAATTGTTTTTAAAAAAAAATTTAACCCCCCAAAATAGTGATTTACAATCAACCAGCCAAAAAATAATTAGAACAAACCAGCCAAAAATGAATTCCCAAGAACCACCCAAAAAAAAAAAAACTTAGAACAAACCCCCCAATAACAAATTCCAGCCCCGGCCCAACAATAATTTCCAAAAGAACCGGGGCCAAAAAAAAATTTTTTGGGAAAAAAAACAGCCAAGTAACAGGAAAAAAAAAGGGCAATTTAGATGGGGGGGGGGAGGGGAGGGGGGGAGGGGGGGAAAGGGGGAAAGGGGGGAGGGGGGGGAGGGGGGTTAAATTTGGGGACAGACGGGGGGGATGTGCCCAAATCTTTTAGGTTGAAGTTTCTCACTGCTCAGCTCCCTTTTCTTCTCTTCTTTCCCCTATCAATCCTATAATCGCCTTCTCTGGGGGTCCGGTTAATTTTCCACTTCTTAAAATTTTAAAATTTTTTTGTTTATCTATCCTCGCACCCCCGTATTTTTTTTGAAAAATTTTGTGGTGTGTGTTGTGTGTGTGTGTGTGTGTGTGTGTGTGTGTTTTTTGTGTTGTGTGTGGGGGGGGGGGGGGGAGAGAAAAAAAGGGGGGAGGGGGGAGGGGGAGAGAGAGAGAGGGGGGATGGGGAGGGGGGTGGAAGGAGGGGGGGAAAAAGGGGGAGAGACAAAAACCCGACAGGGGCAGACGCGACAGGACAGACAGACAGACAGCAACAACAAATCAACTGGCCAACAGGGGCAGACGAAGACAGCAGAAGTGTTTTGGGCTTCTTTATCAACGAGTAGTTGGGGAAGTTTCAGGCAAGAGTAAAGATTTGAGTCAATCCTGTTTCAAAATGTCTTGTAAATAGGGACCATCAACCTCCTAAAAAGAACCCCCCCCCCCCCCCCCGAAAATCAAGAATATTTAAAAAAACCTCCCAAACTTACCCCTCGTACTAACTGACAACAACAAAAAAGTCATTATAAAGTCATACTACGCACTAATATTAATGCATTCTTTAAAATAAAAATGAGAACCAACATCAACATATATATATATATATATATATATATATATATATATATATATATATATATAATATATATAAAATATATATATATATATATATATAATATATAATATTATATGTATATATATGTATATATATATATATGTATATATAACATCACACACATATATATATATATATATATATATATATAATATATATAATATATATATATATATATATATAAGAGAGAGAGAGAGAGAGAGAGAGAGTGAGAGAGAGAGAGAGAGAGAGAGAGAGAGAGAGAGAGAGAGAGAGAGAGAAGAGAGAGAGACACACACACACACACACACACACACACCACACACACACACCCTCATCCTCCTCCTACCCCCCACCCCCCACGCACCACACACAAGGCTCCTCCTCCTCTACTAGGCTAGCTACTCAGGCTTTCTGTGCAAAACAGAAGTGGCAGAAAGGTGAACAGGAGGAGGTCGAAGAGAGAAAGCTAAAACCTGCCAACATTCACAGGCTGAGCAGACGACAGCAAAGAATTCACACTCTCACCATCTGTGCAGACCTATCTGTTGCTTGCTCTTTCCTTCTACCTCCTCCTCCTCCTCCTCCCCCACGCCACGTAAAGATACAATCTGCACTTCACTAATGAGCTCAGAACGCACACCGTACCGACCACCAAAAAAATGCCCCCTCCCCCCCCTCAAGCCAAAATGGTTCCCATGGCTAATTTTGACATACTTCTAATACATTTTCCTTGCATTGCTTTCAGCATCTACACAGAAACTCATTAAGGCCAAAAAAGACCACCCTGCCAGAGACCTTTTTTATTCGGTGGTATGTTGAATATGGTCATTGCATTAAGAAAAAAAAAGAAGAAACAAGCCACCCTCACCCCATCACTCCCCCCCCAAAAAAAAAAGAAAAAGAGAGGCCCTAAACAAATCAAAGAACAGCAGCAACAATAAGAAGCAAAAAACAAACACACCCAAACAAAACAACAGCAAATATCTTTTGGTTTAAAACAAGATCAGAGTTAAAAAATCAGATAATTACACATGTTTTAATAGAGCAACAACAAGCTGACAGCTTAAAATGTGCTCAACAGCAATGGAAAGGTCAATATCTAAGTTTGGTTCCCCCCCAAAAAAAATCTTTTGCAGTTTCTAGTTTGTGAGTTTTTATTTTCACTGCTGATTTTGATTTTTGTTTTGTTTTTGATGTTTTATGTTTGAAGGACAAGATAGCAACACATAAATCATTGCTTTCCTGTTAAGTTTAGCTTGTTATCTGTTTAGCCTACATGAAGGAAGGATTTAAAAGTACTAGGAGAACAGTAGCATCCATAAGCTTTGATGTGTTCAAGAGCATAGAAGCAGCAATTTCAAACTCTAACTCTTTCCCTTCAGGGCCTCCTGGGAACACATAAGCATGGGGACTGGATTTTAAGAAAACACAGAAGTGCAATATTCCATTGTTCTAAAAATGAAAAAAAGACATAAATAAACGAATACATTAAAACACAATAACAGCAAACCAACATGAGTGGTAGGTACTTCTGGTGAGAGAAAAAAATAAGGTTCTCTCTGTTTCTCTGTCTCTGTCTTTCTGCCTATCTTTCCCCTTTCTTCCTGTCTCTCTGTTTTCTTTCTTTCTTTCTTTCTTTTTTTCAGAGAGAGACAGAGACAGAGAGACAGACAGAGAGACAGCCAGCCAGCCAACCAGAGAGCAGCCAGCCAGCCAGCCAGCCAGCCAGACAAACAGACACTGTGTCAGAGACACAGAGAGAAAGCGAAATCTCTAAGAAACTCTCATTACCTGGTTGAAAAAAAACTAACAATAAATAAAACACCCCAAAACCGAAAGAAATTGAGCTCCGAGATTCATCAATGGTAAGATTTATGCCTATGCGTTGTTCTGACCCCCCCCCCCCCCCACCACCACCGTTTAGGCAGCTGCATTCTGACCTCAAGGATGGTGTCTAAACACGACACCTACATATGTGCTTTTTTTTTAAACTGTCATCCATTCCCACCGACACACATGGCCTACTCTTCCTAAAGGCTGAATGAGTTTTTAACCTGTGTGCAAGGTGTTAATCGCGCGTCTGTACAACGAGTCTTGGATTGACTTTGACATTCAGTTCGAAGTTTTCGTCAAACTGGGAAGAAAGGATGAGGCTCGGAATAGAACCCAGAACCTCAAGGTTTACTTGTTGGCACGCGAACGTTTTAACCATCGTGCCACCTCTTTCTTAAAAAATAAGTAAGTAAAAGGAAAACAGGTTCAAAAAAAAAACAGCCGGACAGAAAGAAAAGAAAAGTCTTGAAGGGGGGCAAAACTGTCATGGGAGGCACTTGTGGCATTTGTGGTGTTTCACTTGCACTGATACAATCTGCGTTCTGCTTCCCTTTAATGAACATACACACACTCGCCAAAACTTCTCCCCTTCTCCCAGTTAAGTGGCGTGAAGAAGCCCTTGTTTTTTGGCATGTTGTGTGTGTGTGTGTGTGTGTGTGTGTGTGTGTGTGTGCGCGCGCGTTGTGTGAGATGCATCTGGCCCCCTACCATTTTGTTATGTATATCAGATACATTTTTCTCCCTAAGCAAATATGCAGGCTTGTTATAAATGCCTTAATCCTCTTTGCTATTTTTTTTCTTTAACTTACTCTGTTGTTTTGTGTGTGATTGTTTTGTAGATTTTTTTGTACAAACAGGGCCTAATCTCTGCTTTCTTTTTCTTTTACTTTTTTAAAGTATTTTACTTGGGGATAGCTTTCAGCTCTTGTTGAGTTGCAGAGGCAAGCATCTTTCCAACGTTGCACACAAATCTCACAGTTATGGTCTTGACACAAGCCTTTCATATCTGTCACTCTCTTCTATCTGTCAGTCTTTGCATTTGTCTGTCTCAGTATCTGTCAGGTCTGTCTCTCTATTTCTATTTCTTATCTTTGTTTATCTCATTGTCTATCTCTTTCTCCCCTGTCTGTGTGTGTGTGTGTCTGTCTTTGTCTTTCTGTTTCTCCCTCTCTCTCTTATGTCTTTGTGTCTCCCCCCTCTTTGTATCTGTGTTGTGTGTGTGTGTGTTTGTGTTGTGTGTGTGTGTGTGTGTGTGTGGATGTAGTGAGTGGGCAGGGACAAAAACAGGAAGAAAACGTGGCAAAAAGCCACAAGTCATACAAGGAAGCAGTGTTTAGTTCCCAAGGTGTTGACTGAGGTCACTTGACACCCACTGTAGACAGGATGTATGTTTTCTTGACATGGGGTGTAGTGGAGAGACGAGAACAGAGAGAATGGAAATGGACAGAGAGAGAAGCCAGGTATAGGGACAAGGTGTGATGAGAGTATGAAGAGAAAGAGTGAAGAGATGAGAGAGAGCCTTCTTCATGCATAAACTTAATTCTTCTGAAGTCCCCTTAGGTTTGGTCAACGCAAACACTATATTTTTAAACAAAACAATTTGCAAAATTGGGGGAAAACAATCAAATATGCATAATTTCACTATTGTGAACCCCAGAGCTCGAGGTAAGGAAATGGGGAAAAAAAAAGAAAGAATAATCCACACAATTGCCTTCATATACGTACATAAACTTTACATCTTTTACTTAATGAAGCAAGGATCTGGCTGTTTTTTGGTGTAGGTATGTTGTGTCCTTAAGGAGTTTTCTTAGTTGCTAGACAGGAATAAGACATTCAGCTGCACAAATCTGGTATAGAAAGTAACTGAAAAATATCTAATAACTGCTTAGTACATGGTTTAATGTCAACCCTCAAAAGAAAAAAACAGGACAAAAAACCAATGGCAGTTAAACAGTTTCAGACAAACAAAAGACCCAAAATGACTGTGAGCATAAAAAAATAACACCTTAAATTTCCCCAGAGAAAAATCAGTACATCTATCCAATCTTGGGTGACCGTTTTACCGCCTTGGCTACAGTACCAGTTCCCCAGTTCACCCAGCTGTAAATGGGTACCTACCCTCTTTAAGATCAGGGAAGGTAAAGCAGCGAGGGAGAGGAGATGGGGCCGCCCTCAACATGCTGGCCCCTAGAGAAGCTGAGGTCTCTGACGCCTCACTTCCCACATGACCACACAGGTTATGGGACACCTTTACCTTTTTACCTACCCAATCTGCATGCTCACATAGACAATAGGAATTGTCAGATTTGGAATTCTCATTTGTTTTGTGGTTATGCATTATGTGCATTGGCAGCCCACCTGATGAAGGAGGAAACGTGAAAAGATACATTTAGTGACCAGGGAGTAGAGAAGTTCTTCTCTGTTGAGTGTGTCCACTTTACCACAACATAACAGGCCTAGAACAGAAATGTCGATGTGGCCAGTGACCTCACACCTATCTTGACTTCAGGAGAAGGGAACATAATGATACCATCTTCTATGTCTGTTGGTCCCACACATGCTGTTCATCAGTGCACATCTGTTCTACCTGCTCTGGTACTCCATTCATCTTTCTCCTTTACAGCTGTCCACCATTCTGTCTGTCTCATCTCTGTTGGTATGCTGTCTCTTTTCTATCCTTGTTTATCTTCTCCTCTCGTCTCTCTCTCTCCTCTCTCTCTCTCTCTCTCTCTCTCTCTCTCTCTCTCTCTCTCTCTTTTCTCTCTTCTTTCTTCTCTTCTCGTCTCTGTGCTCTTGTTGTCTCTTTCTCTTCTTCTCTCTGCTGCTGCTGTATGTTGGTTCTGTTGTCCTTCCTCTCATATGTTTTCCATATAGACATATTGAATCTCACCTCTCGTCTCCAGCCAAGACACAGCTATTTTATGTACTCTCTGTCTACATCCTCTCTCTGCGCATGGCTGTGTGCATTAGTGTGTGTGTGTGTGTGTGTAGTGTATGTGTGTGTGTGTTGTGGGTGATCTGATGTGTGTGCCCAATGGTGCATATGTGTGTCCTGTGATAGTGTGTGTGTGTGTGATTGTGTGTTGTTTTGTGTGATGCTTTGGGGTGAGGAGGAGTGAAGACAACAAACAGAACACGTAGTAAACAGAGCAGAACAAAGATATTGATATGCTTGTATAAAATACAAATTCACAAGCCAGCATATACATATGGTCCTTATATGTCGAACACTCATGCATGTGTGTATGGGGTGCATCATGTTATGCCAGTGGTATGTGCTGTGAGGGTTGTATTGTTCGTTTTGTGGTGCTATGCAGGTATTATGCTTATCCTACAGGCAGCTTTCAGGCATCACCAGCATGTGTGTTTATGGCAGAACAAAACATGCAAAACGTGTAAAACGCCACCAAGTCATGCAAGGAAGCCAAGGTATGCCTACCCAAGGTGTTGACTGAGGTCACAGACACCCCCAGAATGAACAGATAGATGTTCCCTGGAACAAGGTGTGAGAGAGAGAGATTGAGAGAGAGGGAGGGAGAGGGAGAGAGAGGGAGAGAGAGAGGGGAAAACCTCCTGGAAAGTCTAAGCCCAATTCTTCTGAGTCAGGTTAGGTTTGATGTCATGCGCAAGATCCACACTAATTTTATAAAGATAGAGAAATTTTGAAAAATGAGGCAAAAACAGTTGCAGACACAAAATCTCACCATTGGTGAATCTTAAAGCTCTATCCAAAAACACGAAAAATGAAAGAAAGAAAAAACAAAATTCAAACACTTCTCTCATACTCAACATGACTACATAAATAAACTACATTTTTACTTTAAGGCAGTGGTCTGTTTTTCCTGTGTTTGTGTGTTGTAGCCTTATATGGTTTCCTTAGTAGCTAACTGAAGTGAGATGCTCCTTCAACTACATGAACCTGGTAAAAAAGTAACTGAAAAAGAAACTGAAAAGTAAAAAGTAACT
>CM060317.1:16283441-16308441 GCA_030674155.1 Stramonita haemastoma
AGGGTAGGTTGTCCACATCACCATATTGCTTTATCAGCTCAAGGAGGCGGCCTATGGAGAGTTGTGTTTATTCTGTGATACTTGAGTTTCAAACTGTTGGCTTTGTCAGAGTTCCCTCTCTCTTTCTGATGAAATGGAAACTTTGGAAACGAAACTAAAGTTGTAGTCAGTAGCTGTGATACGCTGGAAAAGATATGAATGATTAAAATTATACATTATGTATTTTTTTTCTATCTGAACTGATATATGATATATGAATAATATAATGTTATATTATTTACGTTGATCTGACTGATCTTGAATCATGACATATATGCAATGTAAACGTTGGATTGTTTTATTTTTTCTTTAGGGTTTTTCTGTTTTTTGTTATTTTCCCTTGCATTTTAGATTTTATTCTTTCCAAAAGCAATACATCATCTCATCATCATCATTCCAAAACATTTTCATTATATGTGAAGAAAGTAGCATGCTGATATGAAGAAGTTTAGTACATAGATTCTTTTTTTCAAGACATAGACTATATATTTTATATTGTTATTTTACCCTACAGTTTCAAAGATGTACATCTCATCTCCCAAAATACACATGACCTTTCCATGCTTATATCCATCTTCCAAGATTTGCTTTCTGTTTTTCTTTTTCGTTTTCTTTGTCTTTTTTTGCTATGTTAATATCATTTTCCGTTTGTAATTATTGACAGGTTTATTGTTTTCTCTGAAATGATGCAATGTGGTTTGAATGATCACTTCACCCAGATTATCTGGTTTGACTGGTTTGTCTTCCATTTGTCATGGGTATGATTCAAACATGGGTTGATAGATACCGTGGTAGCAAGAAGTTGTTTGTGAATTAAACCTAACTTATATACTACGATACGAACCAGTAAGGGAGGAAAAAACCAGTTGTTTTCCTCTGGTAAGGCACCGTTCAGTCGGTTGTTCGACTATGGAATTCGCACCAGAAGGTCATTTGTTCAGAGAGAGCGCGGCTGTGGCTGGTCAGTCCAATGCGAGGTGGTAGTCTCTGTTGCATCTGAGGTTCTTTACAGAACACTCAGAAAGCAACTTTTATCTGTTATGAGAAAAATGCGTCGTGCTGCCATCAAGCGCTGACAAGCAAACCCAGTTTAAAACATCTTTTCCGAAGCCAGATGTGGCTATCTTCATGGTGGGCAAAAACGGTTGGATACGCAAAATAACATAATTAGTGAACCTCGAGTTCTAGCAGAGTAACGAAAACAAAAACAAAACAAAACAAGACAAAACCCACACATCTGTATACCCCGTACCTAAGAACCCAAACCCAATTTCCTCCAAAGCCAAAATCAAGGCTGGCAATCTCTAGTCCTCCATCAAAAGGTAGGCAGCCAGTCATGAAGCTTTGCCAATCGCCTGTTTAAACAGGGGCCCCTGCTCCTTGAAAGTTTGAAATGGGTTGTTACTGACAAAGTCAGTCTGACAGGCTGTGTTGGGGAGGGGCGCTAACAGGCCCCCGGCCACTTAAGCCCTGGAAGACTGACGCCAAGAGTTTTCAAGAGGCCACACGTCACCCATAGGAGTCACCGCAAAATCAGCTTCAAGGAGTCTACAGAACTGACAGGGGGGGGGATGGGGGTGGGGGGGGGGGGGGGGGGGGGGGGGGGGGGGGGGGGCAGGATAATCTGGTGGTTACAGCATTCCACATTTCGCTGGTGATCTGCTGACCCAGGTTCAAATCCCGTTCAAGGGGATTTTTCTTTTTGGAGTTCACATCATAGCCAACTCCACTACCCCCAAAATGTCCTTCAGTTGAGGCTATAAATGGAAGGTCCCGTGTGTGAACGCACACAGAATATCTTGCATGCATGTTAAAACCATTTCCACGGTTTGGAAGAGTAATTAAGCCACTGTGTGCTGCTTCAAACAGATGACAAAATTAACAAAAACCTCATAGAGCAGGGATGGATGTAAAAAAAAAAGCAGGTGAGTGCTATTCAATTATCCTTAAAAAAAATGAATAAATAAAAAGTCCTCCAAACGAACACTATTTTGGAAAGAGCTGGCGGGTATCTAGGAGTTGCCATCACACTAATGTGAAAGTCGTGGGCTTTGTTGTGATTTCGGATTTAGTCTGCTTTGCTTTTTTTCTTTATACTATTTCCATTCTATTTTCCTTCTTGATTTTCATTAGTGCTTGATTTTTATGTACAAGCACACATAAGTGGATATAAAAACACATGCATGACCAGATTATGCTTAAACACACATGAACGCACGCACGTATGCACATAATCACACTCATGCGTGCGCGCGAGCACACACACCACACACATTCTCTCTATCTCTTGCTCTCTTTTCTCCTCTCTCTCTCTCTCTTCTCCAAAACACACACTTTATCCCAATTTGGGGGGCAATGTGAGAGAAGGCAGCTGAAATTATAGAAACTCCCTTCATCTTGTACAAACAACACACTACAGGATCTGGCGACTCAGGGGAGAAACTGGCAAAGAAGACAGTTGGACCTGACAGCTGCTATGCTGATGTACAGTCCACACAACGCAGAGTGCAGCAGACACTATCCACTGTAGACTTCATTCCAGACTCATTCCTTGTCAGGACCAGTACAGTGGAAGTGTGGGTATTGTCATCATTGTCACTCAGCAACATCCTTACTGCTTCTTCCATTGATTTCCTGGTTTTATTTTTAACCATGAAGAAAAGATCAGATTGAAACGTGACGAGAACTGACCACATGTATAGAATATAAAAGGCACAGTAGGAGAGAAGGATGGAAAAAAGATGACTTTATGGCAAAGAGAGAGAAAGAAAGAGAAGAGAAGAGAGAGAGAGAGAGAGAGAGAGGAGAGAGAGAGAGAGAGAGAGAGAGAGAGAGAGAGGAGAGAGAGAGAGAGAGAGAGAGAGGAGAGAGAGGAGGAGAGAGAGAGAGAGAGAGAGAGAAGAGAGAGGACAGAGACAGAGACAGAAAGTCAGTAAGCAAAATTATACTTGGTGCCCTATGCACCTCCAGTCCTGTTATCTCCTTTCTTTTGACATAAATCTATCCGAACAAATATCCTCAACCCCTCTGTTGCCATTCTAAGACAATGTAACAAGAGGCAAGAGAAGAGAAAAACAACAACACTGATCCACTTATCTGACACAATACTCTGCAAGATCTGTGACTCGCCGGGGTGGGGGTGGAGGGGGGGGGGGCGAGGGGTGTAAAACGGGCAAAGAAGGCAGTTGGACCTGACAGCTGCAATGCTGATGTGCAGTCCACACAAAGCAGAGTGCAGCAGACACTATCCACTGTAGACTTCATTCCAGACTTATTCCTTGTCAGGACCAGTACAGTGGAAGTGTGGGTATTGTCATCATTGTCACAGGGCAAAATCCTTTTTTCTTGCAGTGATTTGTCTACTTTGATATATTTTGCCACGGAGAGAAAGGAAAACAACAGACTGTAATAATGAAAACTGACCATGCTTAGTATGGTATGGAAAGCAGACACAGAAAGTGAGATGGATAGAGGTTATATGAATGGCTAAAGGAGAGAGAGAGAGAAGAAGCAGGAGGGACAGCAAGAAAGACAGACAGACAGACAAAGAGAAAGAGAAAGAGAGAGAGAGAGAGAGAGAGAAAAGAGAGAGAGAGAGAGAGAGAGAGAGAGAGAGAGAGAGAGAGACGCAGAGACAGAGACATAGAGACATAGAGGCAGAGAAAGACACAGAGAGATACAGAGAGACAGAGACAGAGAAACAGAAGGCAGAGACAGAGAAACAGAGGCAGAGGCAGAGACACAGAGAGAGAGAGAGAGAGAGAGAGAGAGGAGAGAGAGAGAGAGAGAGAGAGAGAGAGAGAGAGAGAGAGACAGACAGACAGACAGACAGACAGACAGACAGACAGACAGACAGACAGACAGACAGACAGACAGACAGACAGACAGAGAAACAGAGAGACAGAGAGAGACAGAGAGAGACAGAGAGAGACAGAGAGAGAGACAGAGAGAGAGGGGGGAGGCCCAGGAATTTAACAGGCGAAGATCAGAAGACAGAAAAAAGTACTAGCATCACACGTACCTCCTGTCTTTTCTCCCTTTCTGTTGGTATGATTTTGTGGCCAACAACACAAGCCTCCCCCCCATACTTCCCTGTCACCCCTTTGGAAGACTAAGAGGAGGAAGGAGAACGGAGACAGATCCAGTTTTCTGAAACATAGCAGTGCTCTACAGGATCTGGCAATGGGGAGGAGTGGGGTGTGTGTGTGAAACTGGCAAAGAAGGCAGTTGGACCTGACAGCTGCAATGCTGATGTACAGTCCACACAACGCAGAGTGCAGCAGACACTATCCACTGTAGACTTCATTCCAGACTCATTCCTTGTCAGGACCAGTTCAGTGGAAGTGTGGGTATTGTCATCATTGTCACAGAGCAATATTCTTTATTTTTTTTTTCTCTCTCTCAATGATTTCTGTAATTTGGTGTGACTGAGGAGAAGAAAATAGAAGACTACAGCATGATGAGAACTGACCATCGGTATGGAATGCAAAGGAGACAAAGAAAGAGAGAAGAGCAGGGTAGTAGAAGGCCAACCCCCCCCCCCCAAAAAAAAAAAAAAAAGCAAAAAAAAAGCAGAGGCAAGGTGGCAGGATGGTTAAAACATTCACCTGCTTAACAACAAGGAAATTAGGAGCAGGAGAGAGGATTGTGTTCTGGATTTGATTTCAAACCTTGCCAGTTTGATTGGAAAATCAAACTGAATGTCAGGCCATTTAGAGGAGACTTTAAACCAGTCATACTTAAATGCTTACAGACTTGTACACGTCAAAAACCCAGGACAGTTGAAAATTGGAAGGAGCATGGAGGCACCTCCTGACTGTTCTGGAAAAAAATGGCAGATTTTATCTTACTGATGGAGGGAGAATGGTCACAACAACAAAACTCTCACCATTGGTGAACTTTGGAGCCCTAATGGTGGAACAACAACAACCTTCCCTTTACTCTGCCCCTTTCCTCAAAATATGCCCATATATTTTCTGATCTTGGCATGTGTAATTCCTGGATTCCATCTCAGGCTTGTCACTTTGTGAAGGTGGGTTCTTCTCCCCATCTCTCTGTCTCTGTCATTCTCTCTTTCTATGTGTGTCTCTGTCTCTGTGACCCTCTCTCTGTGTGTGTCTCTGTCTTCTTACTGCTTCTCTATCTATCTATCTATCTATCTATCTATCTATCTATCTATCTATCTATCTATCTATCTATCTATCTATCTATCTATCTATCTATCTATCTATCTATCTATCTATCTATCTATCTATCTATATCTCCCTGTATGTCTCTCTCTTTTCTCTCTCTCTGTCTCTCTCTCTGTCTCTGTCTCTGTCTCTGTCTCTCTCTCTGTCTCTCTCTCTCTGTCTCTCTCTCTCTCTCTCTCTCTCTCTCTCTCTCTCTCTCTCTCTCTCTCTCTCTCTCCTCTCTCTCTCTCTCTCTCTCTCTCTCTCTCTCTGTGTCTCTCTCTCTTACGGAGATCTTGGCAGGTACCCACTGTATGTAAATACATATGTTGCATGCATAAGATTTTGGTTTAAACTACTACACATGAATTCTGAAAGATTACCATATAAAGCTTATCATATGTTGTTAGAATTAGATTTAAAAAAAGGTAAACAATGCTGGGTCTCTAAAATCAGGGAAATATTATGTATTACTGGGTATAATATCGTTTGGTTAAACCAAGGTGTAGGAGACATAAAAATGTTCTTGCGTGCCTTTAAACAAAGACTTGTAGATTGGTTTGCTCAGGAATGGGCAGGCACCATTAGAGACCGTGAGCGATATGATGGTTATAGAAACTTTAAAACTAGTTTTGAAAAAGAAAAGTATATAACCGAAATGGATACATCTTGTTTTCGAGTTGCAGTTACGCAAGTTCGATTTAATGCTCTACCATTGAACAATAATACACAGCGGTATAATAGTTTAAACGAAGTTAAGCAATGCCCTGTTTGTAAAGATCAAATAGAAAATGAAGAACACTTTATACTGAATTGCCCTATCTATGAAGACTTAAGAAATAAGTTTCTTAAAGATTCCAAAAGACTTCCTTTCTATGTACTACTTAAAGCCACTGTACCTACTGATAGATACAATTTATCACGTTTTATTTTTCATGCAACCAATAGAAGAAATAGGATAACTTTCTAGAAATTGATATTTGTATTGATGAATAATACATCTAAAACAGTGTCGTTTACGATACGTGTGAATTGTTCCGTGATTAACTGTTAAGAAATGGCTAATATAACTTTCTTACTTTATTATTCCTCATACATTATTTCATATACATAAACGTTGATAGTAATATGTTTATAACACCTATGTCATATGCACACACTCTATGCCCACCACTCTTTTGTATTGTGGCCTAAGGCCGATGTACATTAAACAATTTCAGTGTTCAGTGTTCTGCCCTCTCGGTTTGTCTGTCTGTCTGTCTATTGGTCTGTCTGTCTGTCTGTCTCTTGTTTCTATCTCCTGATTCTTTCTCTCTCTCTCTCTCCTTTGGCCATTCGTAACATCTATCCAATCTCTCTATGTCTGCTTTCCATCCTTTATTAAGTGCGGTCAGTTTTCATTTTATTATATTTTTTCTTTCCACATGGCAAAAATCAAAGCAGACAAACCAATGGAAATAAACAGATTTTGCTGAGTGACAATGATGACAATACCCACACTTCCACTGCACTGGTCCTGACAAGGAATGAGTCTGGAATGAAGTCTACAGTGGATAGTGTCTGCTGCACTCTGCTTCGTGTGGACTGTACATCAGCATTGCAGCTGTCAGCTCCAACTGCCTTCTTTGCAGAAAGAAGAAGAAGAAGAAGAAGAAGAGGAAGAGGAAGAAGAAGAATTGCGAAGAAGAAGAATTGCGAAGAAGAAGAAGAAGAAGAAGAGGAAGAAGAAGAAGAAGAAGAAGAAGAAGAAGAAGAAGAAGAAGAACAACAACAACAACAACAACAACAACAATAACAACAACAACAACAACAACGAGAACGAGAACAAGAACCAAAACAAGAAATAATATATTACATAACCAACACGAAAAAGTGACAGGTAAAGCATGAAATAGAATTCTTGCACGCTTTTGTTTCGGAGGCAAATCTATACAAGTCCCCGTGTGATATGTAGGTTGCAACTTTCCAATCTCTCTACTAATCCTACAACATCCTGGTCACAGATACTTCTTGGTGGGGAGCTATTTTGTGCGAGGGAAAGTAGAACCAGGGTGGTAGAGAGAAGGAGGGAAGGGGAAGGAGGGAGGAAGGGCAAGTAAGAAGATCTATCCTGTCTTGCCACTAAACTCTAGACCAGCCTACTACTACCCTTGGCCAGAGCTGAGCTGCTGAAGATGGGAGTTGGTCCTGACAGCTGCAATGCTGATGCACAGCTTGCCAGGAAGCAAGCTCCAGACAGACTCCGTCCGTCCTAAGCCCCCCGACCATTCCCTGTCAGGCCCAATACTGTGGAATTGCAGATATACTCCCAGTTGTCACACCGCCGCATCCTCTTTTGCTGGATGATTTACTTGCCTTTGGTTTTTTAGTCTAGCAGCAGAGAGAAGAAAGTAAGGTAAGTGTGTGTGTGTGTGGGGAGGGGGGGTGTGGGGGTGGGTGGGTGGGTGGGTGGGGTTTTAGGGGGTGGGGTGTGTATGTGTGGGGTGGGGGGTGGGGGTTGGGGTTGGGGGTGGGTGTGAGAGAGAGAGAGTGAGAGACAGAGACAGAGACAAACAGACAGGCAGACATACAGACAGATAGACAGGTAGACAGACAGACACAGACAGACACAGACAGACAGACAAGCAGACTGACAGAGAAAGACAAACAGATAGACAAACAGACAGACAGACAGACAGAGACAGACAGATTGGAGAAAGAACATCACGAATGAACTCCATTTCTTAACATTCATTAATCGTGATTCTCTTACCTTTTTTTTTAGAAGCAGGAATGTGTTCAAGAGTTGACTGGTACCATGAGCCATTGGAAGCCACTTTTAAAATTTTATTTAGCAGATTTCTCTGCGTGAAATTCGGGCTGCTCTCCCCGGGGAGAGCGCATCGCCACAAGTGCAGCGCCTACCCATTATTTTTGTCCCCCTCAGGGATGGTGTCTAAACACGACACCTGTGTGCATGCTGGTTTTGTTTTTTTAAATTTTGTCATCCGCTGCTACTGGCACACGATGGCCTGCTCTTCCGAAAGGCGGAACAGGGTTTTAACGTGTGCGCAAGATGTTCTGCGTGCGTTCGCACACGGGGCCTCGGTTTATAGTCTCATCCGAAAGTCATTCAAAAAAAAGTAGTGGACTACCTTTTCCTTAATTAATCCTATTTTGTACCTTAATGATCCGCTGGTTCATGAGTGAAAACAATATAGCTGTGTTGATGACACTATTGTTTTTATAAACTTATTCTTGCAACAAAGCTACGTAAAAAAAAATCTGTGTGACTGTTATTTCTTTTTTATCTATTTTTTGTGTATTGTTTTTTATCTATCTAATAATTTACTGATTGATTCATTTGTTTATCTGGTTGTTTATTTCTTCCTATTTTTCGAGGGTAATGGAATAAATATCTGTGTGCATTTTTATCTCCACTCCCTGCCTGCATCTACTTTTGTTGATTTTATCATGTGTTCCCACGGGCACAAATGGCCTACTCTTTCAAAAGATGGAACAGGTTCTAACGTGTGTGCAAGAAGTTCTACGCATGTTCGCTCACCTGGGTTTGACTTTAATCGCTATTATGTCACAAAGGATTTCTCGGTTTAAGCACTCCTTTGTCCCAAGTCTCAAAACTTAAATAATGCTATGGGCAACTAAGTGATAAACAGTTGGCAAAACTGTCACTGAATCAACATGATTATGTACAGAGACAAAAAGACACAAGGAAGAGGAAATTGATAAGAAATCTGATACATGTAAGTCCAGGAAGGACAGTGGCAGGATGGTTAAGATGTTCACCTGACAATATGTAAAACGCGAGTTTCTGGGTTCGTACCCAGCTCGCCCTTTCTTCCCATCAGTTTGACGAAAAAATCGAACTAAATGATTTTTTTTTTTACTAGCTTTGTTGCAAGAATGAGTTAATAAAAACAATAGTGTCATCAACACAGCTGTATTGTTTTCACTCATGAACCAGCGGATCATTAAGGTACAAAATAGGATTAATTAAGGAAAAGGTAGTCCACTCCTTTTTCCTCACAAAATAGGATTAAGGGATAAATGTCATTTTCCCACAAAAAAACTTAATTACAGGTTTTGCCAGCTATCTATGACGATTTCTATCGAAAGCGGGTTCCTAGTCATCATCGACAGTTGGAGGAGGACTGTGGCTGACGAAATTCAACCGGCAGTTTTCTGATATACCATGCTGAGAAGATGCGCTTATATATATATATATATATATATATATATATATATATATATATATATATATATATATATATATATATATATATATATATATATATTCTTTTATATTTAATCTTTTATTTTCTTTTATATCGAGGATAATGGAATAAGCATCCATATCCTTTTTTACATCCAGTCCCCGTGTGTATGCAGTTCTATAAATGTCATCTGTTCCCACCGGCACACGATGGCCTACTCTTACGAAAAGCGGAACAGGATTTAACGTGTGTGCAAGATGTTCTGCGTGCACTCGCACACGGGGCCTCGGTTTATAGTCTCATCTGAAAGACTGTTTGGGGAAGTGGAGTGAGCACTGATGTTAACTCCAGAGGAAAAATCCCCTCGACCGGGAATCGAACCCAGGTCGTCAAATTGCGCTAACAGGCCCAGCTACTTAAGCCAGGGAGCCTGACGCCAAGAGTCTTGAAGAGGCCTTGCATCACACCAGCTCCCTAGAAGATCCCCTTCAAGGACCCTGCTGTGCCCAGACTCCCTCCCAACGCCAAGGCCATTGATTTTTTTTTTATAGCCTAAGCTTTATCTTGCCAGAGTCAGGCCATGTGTTCAGCCCCTGGGTTAGTTTTGTTACCAGCCCGTTTAGTTATGGAAGTTGTAGGTACGGTTCCTCGTGCTGACTTTTAGTAAAGGAAAAAAACAACCCAACCAAGTAGGCTAGGCCTATTGTCATTTTTTTTTTCATGTTTAGAGCTCTGATTTCCCCTGTAAGGATGCTGGGGCCTGTGTGTATAAATGCCATCTCCACCTTTTCAAAATTCTGTGCTAGGAATTCCCCCTTTCCTATCCCTCTTTTTTATTTCTGCCCTTTTCCTTTTTTCTTCCTGTCACCTCCTCCTTGTCTATTTTCTGCCTTCTTGGTCCATTGTCATGTTCTTTTTCCACAGAAAAACTTAAAAAAATATAACAATTCTTTCTCGTGCCAAAGTCGGATGCGCTGGACTTGTCTTGTCAGGCGCTTAACGGCAGCACAACGCATTTTCGCTCATATGACAGACAACAATAGTTGCTGCCGGAAAGATCGACGAAGACGAAGACGAAGAAGATGTTACGAGTGTTCCGTACTTGCGTGCTGAGAGCTCCTTTTGCTCTGTGCCTTGTAAGGGGCTTGAGATGTGAGCAGGATGAAAGGGGATTGAGGTCATGGTTCTGTCTGTCTGTTTGTCTGTCTGTCTGTGTGTCTGTCTGTGTGTGTCTGTATGTCTGTGTGTCTGTGTGTCTGTGCGTCTGCTCTCACAGTCTTGTCTGTCTGTCTGTCTGTCTGCCTGCCTGCCTCTCTCTCTCTCTGTGTAACCCTTGAAAAATAAACATTATTCATTCATTCATTCATTCATTCATTCATTCATTCATTCATACATTTATTCATTCATTCATTCATTCATTCATTCATTCATTCATTCATTCATCTCTCTCTCTCTCTCTCTCTCTCTCTCTCTCTCTCTCTCTCTCTCTCTCTCTCTCTCTCTCTCTCTCTCTCTCTCTCTCTCTCTCCTCTCTCTCTCTCTCTCTCCCCCTGTGTGTGTGTGTGTTTATTTATTTATTTATTCTTTTATATCGAGGATAACAGAATAAGCAATCATGTGCTTTTTTTCATCCGGTCCCCGTGTGTATGCAGTTTTGTAAATATTGTCATCTGTTCCCACCGGCACACGATGGCCTACTCTTACGAAAAGCGGAACAGGATTTAACGTGTGCGCAAGATGTTCTGCGTGCGTTCGCACACGGGGCCTCGGTTTAAAGTCTCATCCGAAGGACTTTTGTGTGTGTGTGTGTGTGTGTGTGTGTGTGTGTGTGTGTGTGTGTGTCTGTCTTTTTTTTTTTTTTTTTTTTTTTTTTTTTTTTTTTTTTTTGTGTGTGTGTGTGTGTGTGTGTGTGTGTCTGTCTGTCTGTCTGTCTGTCTGTCTGTCTGTCTGTCTGTCTGTCTCTGTCTTCAGCTCTGTCTCTCTATTCAACTTCTCACATTCTATCTCTCTCTCTCTCTCGCTCGCTCACTCGTTCTCTGGCTCCCGATCTCCTGACATTTCTTTTTATATCCCATTCATTCCCATGCACGAGCCCCAAACACGCATGCACACGTAGGGGGGTGTGTGTGTGTGTGTGTGTGTGTGTGTGTGTGTGTGTGTGTGTGTGTGTGTGTGTGTGCCTGCGTGTGTGTGTGTGTGTTTGTGTGTGTGTATATGCATGCGTTCCTGCGTGCGCGCGCACGCACGTGCACACGGACACGCCCACTATTCAGTAATTTCCGAAAATTGTTTCAAGTAATTTAAAAGATTTGACGTGTCTTCATGCTATAAAGATCTTGGAGTCTGAAGGCTTTGTTATTATTAATGCGGCTATTGTTGCTAAATTCGAAATCATTGTTGTTATAATCATCGTCTTGAAAATCATCATTCTAGATGTTGTCAACTTTCATCGTCGCCATCGTCGTCTTAGTCATCGTCATTATCTTCAGAGTCGTCGTTTTCATCATTGTTGCCATCATCGTCGTGGTAGTTGTCGTCGTCATCAACGTTATTGTTATAGCCTTCATCGTCGTCTCATTCGCATCATTAGCACCACCACCACTACCGTCATGGTCGAGGTCGTCGTCATCATTATCATTACTGTCTTTTATTGCTGCCTCATCTTCTCTGAGCAACAGAATCAGAGACAATTCTCATTTATTGCATTATGATCACTGCCGATAAGAATGATGTGACAATGCTGCGATGGAAGTGCATATGCTGTGAGACAAGGTGACATGGCTGTACTCAACGTTTCCTATAACAGTATAACCCGGTGTAACATGCTCAAAACACTACCGTGCAATAAAGGCTACTGTAGTGGTTTTGGCGTAAGGCTTTCATGCCATAACCACTACCGTAGTGACTTTTGCACATGCCATAAACACTACCTTAGTGACTTTGGCGTACACTGTGAACACTTTCTCTGAGCTAAAAACGAGGAACGAGGTGAGAATAGCACTTTTGACGTCTCGACAGTAGTTTATTTAGCGTGATCATTGATGGGGATAGTGTTTTTAGCATACTTGAATAGTGAATAGTAATTTTTGCTTGAGGATAGTGTCATTGGCGTAGCCAGAAATAGTGTTTTTGGCGTGAAGGCCTGTGCTATAAACACTACTGATAGTGCTTTCAGCGTTGCCAAAATGACTATGGTAGTGTTTGTTGCATAGAGTGATTTTGGCTTATTACACCGGCGTCACCAGGCCTGAGGGATACAGACACCTGCAGTGTTGGTCGGATAATTGAAGCAACACTCTCAAACTCGCATCCGTAGAGTGGATGAAGCCCGACTGTGTGGTCCCATTTTTTCCAATGAGTCCATAGCAAACTCACACTGGGTGGGAGCCGGCCTGAGTCTGAAAAAATCCCTATGACTCTGATGAGATTCGAACCCGCGACCTTCCAGTCCCGAAACGCTAACCACTGCGCCAAGGCGCCATTATTATCATCACTACCACCATTACTAACACAACCACTATCATCATCATCGCTATCATCTTCGTAGTGATCGTCGTCGTCATCGTGAAAGCTACCACTGTTACTGCCACAGGTGCGACAACTGGTCTTGTTCTTTTTTTTCATCACCTCTGTTAGATGGATGTTTTGTCAATGCTTTACACACACACACACACACACACACACACACACACACACACACACACACACACACACACACACACACACACACACACACACACACACACACAGGGGGGGGGGGGGGGGGTTCGGGGGTTATTCTTGCAATGATAAGACTGTTTCTAAAGAAAGGACAAATAACAACGAATCATGTCTTCTTTGTTGAATTTAGGTCATGTACTGCTGTTTTGTTTTTCTGTTTGTTCTTATTTTGAAATGCATCTTTCTTTCTTTCTTTCTTTCGTTCTTTCGTTCGTTCGTTCGTTCGTTCGTTCGTTCTTTCTTTTCTTTCTTTCTTTCTTTCTTTCTTTCTTTCTTTCTTTCTTTCTTTTCTTCTTTCTTTCTTTCTTTCTTTTCTTTCTTAAAGGTTGCAAAGTTCAAAGGAAATAATACACTTTGCTGAAATGAAATTCATGGAAGAGCACATTTCATTTAAAGAACCTGATTCCTTTCTCTCTTTTTCTTTCATTTCTTTCCTTTTGTTCTGGCGGATGAAATGAATACATTATTATCTCCGTTTCTTGTCCGCCACTGTTTCCATTTTCTTTAATCCAATTGAAAATGAATATTGCATGCTAACCTCACAAAACAAAACAGGATAATTTAGCCAGAAATGAAATTCATGTCGAAAGATGAAATGATTTCTTGTTTTTGATATTCAGTAAGTACGCTTGAAATATCAGAAAAAAACAAAACCAACAGAAAATAGTACAAAAATTCTCTAAATAAATCAACAAACTCACAAAAGCAGAAAGCAAAACAATAGCAACTCCAGAACACATATACCAAGCTAAAAATTTTAAAAAATGAAGAAATATGTATAAATACAAAGCTTCGTGGCCTTTAGAACATTGACTTTAGAACTGTTTCCATCTTTCCTGGAAGTAAAAACAAGAAGTTGACCTGAATTTAAGAATACATAGTTAGAAACAACACTTTCTCTGGCGTTTATTCTTCTGAAATCAGATAAGCAGGTCTTGTGCATAATTCTCCCAAGATTACATACAATTTTATTATCTAAAATCTAAAAAAAAACCTATTCGACCCACCAATCAATCAATCAATCAATTAATCAATCAGCCAATCAACCGATCGACCATCCAACTCACCAACCAGTTAGTCATCTACCCAACCCAATCACCACAATCATCATCCCCACCACCAACGAAAATGTCATCTCTTTTGAATTTGGGTCATATACTGCTTTTCTTATTTCTGTTTGCAATGTGAGTTTCGCTGTCCTTAAGTCTCTGTTTCTGTCTCGGTCTGTGTATGTCTTGGTCTGTTTCTGTCTCTCTGTCTGAGTCATTGTCTTTGTTTCCCTGGAGATAGAGCATGTATTTGCTACCATCACCACCAGCTGCAGCATCAGCAACAACGAAGAAATACTGATAAATATATAAAGAAATTCATATATAAATAGAGAGAGAAGTAGGTAGGTAGGTAGGTAGGCAGGCAGGCAGGCAGGCAGGCATGCAGGTAGGTAGGTAGGTAGGTAGGTAGGTAGGAAGTTGGGTGGGTAGGTGGGTGGGAATACTTTGATAGGCAGGTAAATAGATAGGTATGTAGGGCCTACATACATAGCAATATCAAGTGAGAAGAACATTGCCAGTGTTTAACATAACAATTAGAAACCCTATTAGCTTCTTCCAATTTAGCTACCACATCATTGTACAAGCACAGTCACTGGATGGATCTAATACACACACACACACATACACACACACAACCACCACACACACACACACACACACACACACACACACACACACACACAACCCACACACCACACACACACACACACACACACACACACACACACACACACACACACACACACACACACACACGCACGCACGCACGCACACACACACACACACACACACCCTATGGACACACGTTTGCTTTTGTTTATATGCACATCCACACACCTGGGTACGCGTCTTACACGAAAGTATTTTACCATCCTTTCCATACAGACTGGAAAAAACCCAGTATAGATCGATATGAATCTACGTCACTGCTCAACATTAAACCGCTATTTCAGTTTTGTCTTAGAAGAGAGTAGATGGTGCATTTAACATGCAAATATGCGGCCCAAAAGTTTTTGTAAAGACTTAGTTTGTTTAGTCTCCTTCTTCTGCCTGAGCTTTGCTCTGTTTTAACACATTCATTTATGTCTTTGTGTCTGTGTGTCTGCCTGTGTCTCTTGGTCTGTTTACCAGTGTGTTTGCTCTTCTTCTGGTTTTTTTTTTTGAGAGAGAAAAAGCATGTGTTTGTCTGTCTGTGTATGCATGCATGTCTGTCTGTCTGTCTGTCTGTATGTATGTATGTATGTATGTATGTGTGTGTATGTGTGTATGTATGTATGTATGTATGTATGTATGTATGTATGTATGTATGTATGTATGTGTATGAATGTATGTCTTGCCTCCATCCCTCCCTTCCTCCTTATCTTCTCTGTCTGTCTCTCTGCCTGTCTATGTATGTCTGTATGTCTATCCGTCTGTCTGTCTGTCTGTCTCTCTTTCTCTCTCTGTTATTATGTTACAAAACAACACATTTTCAGTTTTAAAGTCCAGATGCTTTTTTAAAGAAAAATATTGTTATTTCAATTTTTTAAAAACTGCATTATTCTGATCTAGTTTGTAAAAAAAAAATCTAAACAAAAACGCAAGTGACTTTTGAAGCAAAGCATCAGAAAGAAAATAGTTTCTCTCACGCCAAACTGCTATGTAGTGAAATGTCTATAGAAAAAGTAAGACCTTTGGCTCCAACAGGAAAAGATGTTAGAAATGATGTTAACTGAAATACTTTATACGTGTTACAATACTGTTTACTCTGCAAACACCATGATGTAATTTTCATTGTACTACCCTCAACCCATTCTTATCCATTCGTGTTTTCAATGACAAGGTCAAGAGTAATACACACAATGGATTATACAGTCATATTCTAAATTAAAACAAAGCAGGTCACTTTAACTTTTTGCCCTAGCTACACACACTAACACACACCACACACACACACACACACACACACACACACACACACACACACACACACACACTCCTGTGTACACACAAGTGATACAACTATCTCCTTCCGCACCCGTCCCCTTACACACACACACACACACACACACACACACACCACACACACTCATACACACACATACGCATACGCACACACACACATTTACCTCCGACCTCCACCTTCCATATACACACACATTCAAAATAACACCACCACCTACCCAAACCCACACACACACAATTACACACACACACACACACACACACACACACACACACACACCACACACACAACACACACACACACACACACACACACACACACACACATAGGTTAAATTAAATCCTTGAGAAAAAAAAAAGGAATCAGATTTGTGACTTGGTAACAACAAAAAAAGATGTTACGAACAAAGGTCAAAGCGAGTAAGAGGAAAAACAAAGAAAGCTGAGGAAGAGAAGAATACATTCAGTCAAAGAACCCTAAAGAGCATGAGCTTATCATCAGAGCTCAAGGTCTTCCATTATTCACAGGGAAAGAGGATGAGGACGCCGTTAGCCACTGGCTCCTTGAGTTATTTATCTATAATCTCATCACACAGTCTTTGGGATTTTAATATTCTTGTTGTGTTGGGTTTTTTGTTGTTGCAAGGATGAAAAACAAGTGTAAGCGCGCGCGCGCGCGCGCGCCCGCGCGCGCGCGCGCGTGTGTGTGTGTGTGTGTGTGTGTGTGGTGTTGTGTGTGTGGGCGTGTGTGTGTGTGTGGTGGGGGGGAGGGGGGATGGGTGGGTGGGTGCGTATGTGTGTAGTTGTTGTTAGATGCCGTTTATTCTCTCTGTCTCTCTGTCTCTCTGTCTCCCTCTCTCTCTCTCTCTCTCTCTCTCTCTCTCTCTCTCTCTCTCTCTCTCTCTCTCTCTCTCTCTCTCTTCTCTCTCTCTCTCTCTCTCTCTCTCTCTCTCTTCTCTCTCTTCTGTCTGTCTGTCTGTCTGTCTGTCTTCTCTCTGTCTGTCTGTCGCTGTCTCTGTCTTGGCTGCCCGACTCTATCCATCTGATTATCTGTCTATGTCTGTCTCTGTATCTCATTCTGAAGGGGAGAGGAGAGAGAGAGAGAGAGAGAGAGAGAGAGAGAGAGAGAGAGAGAGAGAGAGAGAGAGTGTGTGTGTGTGTGTGTGTGTTTGTGCACAAGTACGAGTGTTTGTGTATGTGTACGCTCGTGCAGGCACGTGACTGTATTATTATATGTATGTGTACTTTACACGCTGGAGTGCATCAGCACAAAATACGAAAGTTTAATGCAAAGTACGCGCTCTAAAGTGCGTGATGGCACGCTTCTGTATATTCACATTATATGCCTGTATGCATGTGAGCATATGCACACGCTCGTGTGTGAGTGTATGTGTGTGTGTATGTCTGTATCTGTGTGTCTGTGTATGCGTCTGTGTATGTGTCTGTCTGTGTCTGTGTCTGTCTGTGTGTCCCTGTGTGTGTGTGTGTGTTTGTATGTGTGTGTGTGTGCACGCGCGTGCGTGCGTGTGTGTGTAAGTGTGTGCACGCGCGTGCGTGCGTGTGAGAACAAGCATACGTTTTTTTGCATGCATGTCCATGTCTATGTCAGTATGTTAATTCAGGCGCGTGCGGGTGACATGCCTCTGAAGGTTCCTCCTTCCTTCCCCTGGCCTGTTATTTCATGTGAATGGACTGCTGTCGAGTCTCTCTGATGCCGCTATTTTCCCCTCGCTGTGCACACAATGCTAGTTACCGCTCTTCTGCCTAAGGCCCTGTAAGAAACTAAGACTTTTTCCCTTTTTCTCCCAACAACAAATGACAAGAATTTCGGACTGCCAGATAATTACTTGCCCGCGGAACGGAACAAGGGAAAGAACTTGGGCAGTATTTTTTCCCCTTCTTTCTATCTCTCCCCTCCCACCATCCCCTTCCTCTCTACAGAAAAAAAAGGAGGGACAACTGGTGGCTCAGAGGTCGCCATGTTCGCTGAAATCGGCGAAGAAGAGATCTGAATAGCATGCGCATGCCTGACTTCCTCTTGGATAATTGTTCATTTTCCGGTTATGTCGCTTCGCTTCTCCCAAAGATTGGCGTTGCTTGGGCCTGGAGGGTCTGACTGGCTGGCTGGCTGGCTGGCTACTACTGCAAAGGTAGAGAGAGAGAGAGGAGGGGGGGGGGGGGGAGAGAGAGAGAGAGAGAGAGTGTGTTCCATTTTGCTCGTGCTCATAGGCAGAAAAAAACTTATAGATAATGGTTTCCACTTCTGTAGGCATTTACTAGGTAGGGATGAACCAGACCTAAGTAAAGGTTGGTTGGCTGGAGAATGGTACAGAGAGGAGACCAGACTCCTTTGTTTCTTAACTTGGCAAGGCTGAAGAATACCTTATAGTCTCTGTGTGTGTCTGTAGCTGCTTTTTCTTGTCTGTTATCTGTGTGTCTATCTTTTTTGTGTGTATGTAGGTATGTAATTCTTCCTCTCCCTGTGTGTCTCAGTCTCTTTTTCTGTTTGTTTGTTTCTGTGTCTTTCTTTTTGTGTGTGTGTGTGTGAAGACCTAAGTGGGATGGGTGGAGAGAGAGCGAGAGAGAGAGAGAGAGAGAGAGAGAGAGAGAGAGAGAGAGAGAGAGAGAGAGAGAGAGAGAGAGAGAGAGAGCAACCGACCAACTAATCGACAGACAGACAGATAAACAGACAGACGGACAGACAGACAGAAACAGAGACAGATAGAAACAAGTAGACACACAAATAGAGAGAGAGAGAGGGACATACAGACAGACATACTAATCATCCCATTATCCATCCATTCAACCATCTAACAAGACAAGACTCGTGGATAGGCTGACAGACACAAAAGGGGCTAGGCCCAGATGGAAAAAGAGAAGAGGGGTAGATAGATAGCAGATCAAAGCGAAAACTGTATCCTAACTGGTACAACTGCTGAGTTTGCCGTGTCCCTACAAGAGTATTGTCGCAGAACCCGACAGGTTGATTGCCTCTCATCCAACAAGGCTTTGTGCAATTATACACATCATGATAGAGGAAGCTACAGCCGAGCGGTTAAGACTGTTGAATTCAATCCTATTTGTCCATGAAGTCCCCAGTTCGATTCTTGTGTCAGTGTTTTGGTGAATTAGGGGTGGGTGGGATGTTTATGATCTCCCAGGTCATCATTAGGTGCATACCTGCCAATGCAGGTATGCAGGTGCCCTTTCGTGTATATACACATTCATGCATAAGGTCAAATATGCACGTTAAAGATCCTTTATTTCATGTCAGTATTTGGTGGGTTACGGTAAGACAAACATATCCAGCATATATTCCTGAAGTCGGATTGCCATTACCTTCCCTGAGGGCAAAAAAGGTTGCATTATGCACAATCTGACCATTGGAGAACCTCGGAGCTTTAGCCCAGGATACATTTTCCATCAGCTGTGACCTTGTTTATTTATTCATTTATTCTTTCATATCAACGATAATGAAATAAGCACTCGTGTGCTTTTTTTACGTCCAGTACCCCGTGTGTATGCAGTTTTGTAAATCTTGTCATCTGTTCCCACTGGCACCGCCACCAGTAATGTGCTCGGATTTTTTTATTTCTTAGGACAAGTCGAGCTGCAGAGTTTTGAATACATTGAAGGGAGTGGGTAGATGATACTGGTAAACCAGCCCAACAGTGAATTACAGTAGTCCAGTCGAGAAAGAATAAGAGAAGTGACAAGCTTGGAAGATGCGTCAGTAGACAGATACTTGCGAATGGCACTAACACGCTGCAACTGATAGATGCAGGACTGACAGGTGCCCTCCGTCCCCCCAGAATGTTGTTCAGAAATTAAGCTATCCTACCCCCTCCCCCGTCCTCAGTTACGTGTGTGGCCGAGGAGGGGCTTTTAAGCCATAGCTGATCAGAAGCATCAAAGCCATTGCTGGGTTAGTCAGCTTTTGTCTTAGTGCAAAACACGCAAAAGGACGATTTGTGGATGGCTTGTTAGGAGTCTATGGTGAAACCGAGATAGACTAAAACTGGATTGTGTGTTTTGTGGTGTGGTAGTGGTGGTTGTGGTGGTGATGGTGCTAATGGGGATAGTGGTGGTGGTGGTGGTTTGGTGTGAAATGTTGTAGGATGTGTGTGTGTGTGTGTGTGCGCGCGCACGCGTATGTATGTATAATTATATGTATGTATGTATAATTATATGTATGTATGTATGTATGTATGTATGTATGTATGTATGTATGTATGTATGTATGTATGTATGTATGTATGTATGGGAGAGAGGAGAGAGAGAGAGAGAGAGAGAGAGAGAGAGAGAGAGAGGAGAGAGAGAGAGAGAGAGAGAGAGAGAGAGAGAGAGAGAGAGAGAGACAGACAGACAGACAGACAGACAGACAGACAGACAGACAGACAGACAGACAGACAGACAGACAGACAGACAGACAGACAGCCAGACAGAGAGAGAGAGAGAGAGAGAGAGAGAGAGAGAGAGAGAGAGAGAGAGAGAGAGAGAGAGAGAGAGATCTGTCCATCCATCCACCCATCTATCTATCCAACCATCTAACAAGACAGACTCGTAACTAGCCTGATAAGCACAAAAGAAGCTGACAGGAAAAGAGAAAGAGAGAGAGAGAGAGAGAGAGAGAGAGAGAGAGAGAGAGAGAGAGAGAGAGAGAGAGAGAGAGAGACAGAGACAGAGACAGAGACAGAGAGACAGAGAGACAGAGAGAGTGAGAGAGAGAGAGAGAGAAGAGCGGTAGGAGCAAGCACATCAAAGCGAAAACTGTATCATATAACTGGAACAGCTGCAGAGTTTGCTGAATCTGTATAAGTGTCTGTGACAGAACGCGACGCACTGATTGCCTGTCAACCAAGAAAGCTTTGTGTGCAATTATTTCCATCATGCTGTGGCCTTGTTCAGCAATTAAGTTCTCCTCCCCACCCCCCTGCCCCTACCCCCCTCGAGTTACGTTCGTGGCCAGATGAGTGGCTTTTAAGCCATGGCTGATCACGAACTTCAAAAATGTTGCTGGGTTAGTTAATTTTTGTCTTAGTGGCAAACACGCAAAAGGACGATTTGTGGATGGTTTGTCAGTAGTCTATAATGAAACTGAGATAGATTTAGATTGTGGATTGTGTGTTTGTGCTGTGGTGGTGGTGGTGGTGGTGGTGGTGGTGGTGGTGGTGGTTTGGTGTGGTTTGGTCTGGGGTGTGATGGGATTTATGCATGTGCGCAGTGTGTGTTTTATTTATTTGTTTAAAAATTTATTTATTTATTTACTCTTTTATATCTAGGATAATGTAATAAGCACTCACGTGCTTTTGTACATCGAGTACAATGGCCTACTCTTACGAAAAGCGGAACAGGATTTAACATGCGCCCAAGATGTTCTGCGTGCGTTCGCACATGGGGCCTCGGTTTATCGTTTCATCGAAGGACTTTTTGGGGAGAGTGGAGTCTACACAGATATTAACTCCAGGGGCAAAAATCCCCTCAAACAGGAATCAAACCAGGGTCGTCAGATTGCGAGTGCAATGTTCTGACCACTAGGCTATTCCGTCCCTGGTGTGGTTTGGTCTGGTGTGGTAAGATATATGGATGTGCGCTGTGTGTGTGTGTGTGTGTGTGTGTGTGTGTGTGTGTGTGTGTGTGTGTGTGTGTGTGTGTGTGTGTACGTGCATGTCTGTGCCTGTGCAATCTAACTCAAGCCTAGATGTCATGAAACAAGAAACAATGACAGCACTTGCACTGCAAACACAACACCTCTTGGTGATTAGAGTAGTATGATGAATGGTAGAAACAACATTTTGATGGATTGGAATAGTTGAAAAGTTGTAGAAACAATCCTTAAAGGGAACTCCATTATTCTTTTGGCAAAAACTCTGAAATGAGAAACCTGAAGGCTGTGACCACAGAGCTAAGTCATGTAACAGTAACAGTTTTACAGGCTTGTGCTAATGACAACTGGTGTATCGGTTTATCCCACGTGGGGATACCGGGGGCCTGTCAGAATAAATAACCTCCCCACCCTTTGAAAATTCTGTGCCAAGACTTTCCTCTTTTAAATTTTTTTTTTATCTCTCTCTGTGTTTCTGCCTTGTTTCTGTTCGTCTTCTCATCTCCTCCGTGTCTATTTTCTGCCTTCTTTGTCCATTCTTCTGCCTTTTTTCCCCTATGAGAGACTTAAAAGATAATATATCTTTCCGTATTGGGACTGGCTTGTCAGGTACTTATTGGCAATGGGACATATTTTCGTTTATATCACAGACACAAATGTTGCTGTCTGAGAGTGTGACAAAGAAGAATTGACTGAAAGCTTCGTCGTCTTTTTCGTTTTAAGTCTTTGACTGATGATTCAGCAAAAAAAAAAAAACCTTTTCAAATTGCTCAAAAATGAATATCTGCAAGCCTGAATTTAAAAGAAAAAACAGAAAAAAATGTTATTTTCGAAAGGATTGAAAACTCCCCCAAAATTAACTAAAACAAAAATGTCAAGAAAATGCACCGAATATTATCAAGCCTAATTTAACAAAAAAAAAAAAAAACTGATACAAAAATAGCAAAAGAAACAAAGGCAAAAATCAACGCCTCCAAAAAAGCTTTGTACAAGATTACTCACCACCCTCCCAGAAGTAAAACACAAATGTTGTAGAAAGCATACATACACACAGCCCGTGGCTGTAGGACAACAATCATAATGTCGTGTAGCCTCACCAAACAAAAGCAACGTGTATGTATCTCCATGGTATCTCCATGGCACTGTTTGGCTTAGCATGGAGAGAAAGGGCAGGGAAAGAAAATCAGAATAACATTTGACAAACCCTATAACGGAGTGGGTAAGACCCCACGACTTCAATCCTATGGGTCTATGAAGTCGTGGGCTTGAATCTTGGTGGTGTCTGGTATAGTAAGGGTGGGGATTTTAAAAATATTTTTTTATGATATCTCAGGTCGACTTCGAGTGCAGGCCTGCCAGTGCCTGAATTCCCGTCTTGTATGTACACAGTCATGAAGAAGATAAAATATGCACGTTACAGATCCTGTAATACATGTCACTGTGGGCTTTAGAAACACGAACATATCCAACAAATATCCCTAAAGTCGGATATCTTCATAGTAGGCAAAAACGGTCCCATAAGCAAAATCCCACCATTGGTGAACCTCGGAATTCTAACCGCGGAACGAAGGAAAAAATAATTCTTTTACACAGCCGGTAGTTTTGTTTGTTTTTGTCTTTGACATTTGCAGCATATGTTTTTTATGTAACCAGGTCAATCATTTGTTGTTGCTGTTGTTGTTTTTGTTGCTAAAATGACTGCCTTTCTTAAAAGTTCGGTTTGATTCTATCAGCAACGTATCGTTCTTGCATCTCATAATATGCCTTTCTGTGTCGTCTGCCTATTCATCTTTTTTTCCTCTGTATATTTTCTCTTCCATCTACGTTTTTGATTCCTTTTTTATTTCAGTTTCATTACATAAATAGCAAGTCTTTTAGAAAAAAACAACCGCAAACCAAACCTAAAAGCGATCCACTGGCTTTACAGACTTATGTAGGCTTGCCAGCCTTTGATGTGATGACAGCCCCTGCAATAGGAATTTGAATGCAAATGGGCACCATCATATTTCTGCATTCCGAGATGCTTTTGCAATCTGCATAATTATGTAATTGTCTTCAGAATCTTGGCTTCTATAATTTCTGAAGGCAAAACATCAGTTAGCAAGAAGATCGTATAAGCAGACAGAAAAAGAAATACAAACCCTGCATTTTCCTTGCTGAGTTAGCTAAAATTTAACATAGAAACAACATTTACAGATTAGGTAAATATTCCAATACCTTATTGATAATGCACTACATTGCATTATGGGGACGGGATAACTCGGTGGTCAGAGCAATTGCTTTCCACAAGCTAAAGTTAAGCAGCATTAAGCATAAAGATGGGTGAGGGTTTGCGCACATTCGCTTCAGTACAGTCCCCCAGTTCGCCCAGCTAAAGGTAAACAGCGAGGGAGAGGTAATAGGCGGCACCCTCAAAATGCTGGCCCCTAGAGAAGCTGAGGTATCTGAATTCTCGTTCCCCAACCACCGCATAGGTTCTGGGACACCTTTACTTTTATTTTTTACATTACAATATCGAAAAAAAAGAAACCATCATCCTGCAATACTGAGGGAGAGGGTCTGTCAACCTAAAAAATAATAATCGACAAGCTCTGGACTATTAAGGACATTATTATCTTTGTGATTATTTATTGTATAGAGCGGGGTATACCATGGCCCCAACAGGAAGTCTTAGGCTATTCAGTTTTCCGTTTAATAGAGTATCATCTGCTTGACAGATGCGGATTCTGATGAATTGTTACAGTTCTCTCTTTCTGTCTCTATCTCTGTCTCTGTATCTCTGTCTGTTATTCTCTCTCTGTGTCTATCTCTCTCTCTCTTTGTATTTCGCTCTCTTTCTGTCATAAAACACAACGCAAACATGCCCTAATATGTTATATGTAAAGCATGTAACAAGAAAACTGCCAATTAATTTTGTCTTCCTCGGAAATAGAAAAACAATGACAGTAGGAATAATTGTGTATGCACCTTATGAAAAATGTCAGAGTGAGACACGTGCAGAGTTGTCAGAATGAGACACGCAGCTGTCGATGAGACACGCAGAGCTGTCAGAAGTGAGACACGCAGAGCTGTCTGAGTGAGACTGTCAGAGTGTCGATGAGACACGCACAGAGCTGTCTGAGTGAGACACGTGCAGAGTTGTCAGAATGAGACACGTACAGAGCTGTCAGAGTGAGACACGTGCAGAGCTGTCGAGTGAGACACGTGCAGAGCTGTCAAATGAGACACGTGCAGAGCTTGTCAGAGTGGACACGT
>CM060317.1:16310941-16325941 GCA_030674155.1 Stramonita haemastoma
GTGTGTGTGTGTGTGTGTGTGTGTGTGTCTGTGTGTGTGTGTGTGTGTGTGTGTGTGTGTGTGTGTTATACCTTGTGGGTTGTTCGTGTGTGGTGGCAACACTTGCCTCTTCCCCCATACAATCAGATTACTAGTCAAACTAGAATGAGGTCAGACTAGAAAGAGAGAAAGAAAGAAAGAAAAAGAGAGAGAGAGAGAGAGAGAGAGAGAGAGAGAGAGAGAGAGAGAGAGAGAGAGAGAGAGAGAGAGAGAGAGAGAGAGAGAGAGAGAGAGAGGAGGGGGGAAGGGGGAGAGAGAAAGAGAGAGAGAAGAAGAAAGAGGGAGAGGGGGAAGAAAGGGGGAAAGAGACGGAGAAAGAGAGGGAGAGAGAAGGGGGGCGGGAGGCAGAGGCAGACATATAAATAGACACACAAACGCAGACAGACAAAAAGTATGTTTACAGTATGGTAATAGAGCTATGCCAAAAAAGACAATAAAAACCCTTTTGATGCTAGGAATAGTATGAGTGCCAATGGTCAATGCTTTCTTGTATATATGCAGTCGTCTACATATAATAAGAACTGAAAGGTCAAGAGTCACAAAAAGTATGTCTTCTCCCTTTACAACCGCCCCCCCAAAAAAACAACAACAAACAACAAAAAACAACAACAAACAAACAAAAATCAACAACAAACAAACAACCCCCCCAAAAAAAACACCCAAAAAAAACCCCAACCAACAACTGAGAAGATCTTTTCTGTAATAAAACATTTGTTCAAAGATTGAATAGTTCATTAAATGTATTTTCAGCGCTTCTTGTGGTGGGCGTATGCATATTTTTTGTCGTCTGCTCTTGTGGCTGGTGTATGGAAGTTTTGGATGCCAGCCTGATGGACGTTATAGCCAAGTGGTCAAAACCGTTCGAGTTCAATCCCATGAGTCCATGAAGTCGTGGGTTTGAATCTCGGCGGCGTCTGGTGAATATAAGGGTTGGAGATTTTTTTTTTATGATGTCCCAGGTCAACTTCCAGTGTAGACTTGCCAGTGCCTTACTTTCTTTCATGTTTATATACATGCAGAAGATCAAACATGCACGTTAAAGATCTCGTAATTTACGCCTGTATTTGTTGGGTTACGGAAACACGAACACGCCTAGCATACATCACTGAAGTTGGAATTTGGCTACCTTCATAGTGGGCAAAATTGGTTACATAGGCAAAATCTCACCATTGGTAAACCTCGGAGATCTAGCCGAAGAAAGCAAAATAAAATATGCCAGCCTAGTGAATTTCCAGCTCACATAAACTTTGACATAAGTATACACATATTGCTGCTACAAGTCTTTGTTTTTCATGTTATTTTTTAAACTTTATTCTTTTATTTCAAGGATAAGCACTCATGTGGGTTTTTATTCACATCTAGTCACCGTGTGTACGCAGTTTTCGAAACTTTTGTTATCCTTCCCCACGTAAGCCATGCATATATTATACTATCTGAGAGTACTACAGAGTCATTAGAGGGACGGGATGGCTTAGTGGTCAGAGCATTCGCTTTCCCCAAGCTAAGGTTAAGCAGTATTGAGCGTGGTTACCATGTGGATGGGTGAATGTTTACACACCTTGGCTTCAAAACATTTCCCCAGTTGATCCAGCTGTCAATAGGTACCTGCCCTCTTTAGGCACAAGGAAGGTAAAGCAGCGAGGGAGAGGAGATGGGCGCCGTCCTCAATATGCTGGCCCCTTGAGAAGCCCATCTCTCTCCCCAACGACCGCATATGTTATGGGAAGACTTGTTACCTTTACCTTCACTGAGTCATTTTCCTCGTTTCATTTGCATGCATACAGAGCACAAAGCTGACTTGCCTCTGTGTGTGTGTGTGTGTGTGTGTGTGTGTGTGTGTGTGTGTGTGTGTGTGTGTGTGTGTATGTGTGTGTGTGTGTGTGTGTGTGTGTGTGTGTGTGTGTGTGTGTGTGTGTGTGTGTGTGAGAATCAATCTACAATCTATACAGTGCATGGAAACCTCTACATCCACACGTGTTTAACATTCAGAAGGTGTGAAGAAGTAGTTTTAAAAGACACTATTCTTCTCTTCCTCTGCCAGATCTGAATAATTAATGCAATATCAATTTGCAACTTAGTGCTTCTTTGTTCAGGAGCAAAAGTTGTTTCCTATGCTCAAGAAGACTAAATGCGTTTTGTTGAAGAAAAATATCAGTTGTGTGTGTGTGTGTGTGTGAATAAATTAATCTACGATTTATAAAGCGCATAAAAACATAGCAGAGGTGTAAGTTTATTTTGCTTTTCATTGATTTTCGTGATTATGTTCTTCAGTTGTCTTTATAATTTCCTTTCTCGGCAGATTTCATTCGTTTTGCCTACAATTGCGGTGTTACCTCACGCACTAAAGAATTCTCAAAATGGTTACAGACAATGTCTCCAGTTGATTAAGCAAAAAGAAATATTGGTCATGTAGTCTGACTAATCATGAAAACTACATTTTTGTGTTGTGTAGTTTCTGATTTAGTTTTGTTGGTGAGTCGGGAATACTGTCTTGTACTACATTATTCTTATCTGATTTGTAATCGGCTCTCACTATTGATGATATAACAAAACACGCAGAAGAAACTTATTCAGAAAAAGGACAACTAAACTATTACTGTTGTTAAAAACTAACAATAATAACAAAGAAAACGATGATAACAAAAACACAACAAGAAAATACAGCCACGACAACAACAAATGAAGATCGAAAGCGTGCACGTTTCTTTGAAATCTAGTCAACTTTTTAAAGAAAGTGTTTCTCTAACATTAGCAACATGCTGCTTACTCACTTCACACTGACACAGTAGAACTCTCTTTTAAAAGCTGCATCCCCATGACCCCATTTAGCAACTAATTTTTTTTTCTCTCCTTTCCATTTCTTCTTTACCTTCTCCACATATGCTGTGAACGGGGCAACGAAGTGGAAGAAAGGTGGGTGGAGGAGGGTTTGGTTTTGTCATGTAGACCCAGACTTTATTATTGTTGTTAAAAGCCCCCATGTTCTGTGCCAGCAAAACGCCGCTCGTGTTTGTGTTTCTAAAAGAGAACAGAAACGTTTGGCATCTGACTTCAGAAACAGCTGCTGCTACTGCTGTTGCTGCTGCTGCTGCTGCTGCTGCCGCTGCTTGCTGCTGATGGTGATGCTGCTGTTGTGTGCTGCTACGGGTAGCTCTTTGCTTGCTCTTCTGTCTCTAGCAGTTCTTCTGCTTGAGTGGAACAAAGGAAACAACGTACCTGATTGCAGATACAAACATGAGTGTTGTGTTCGTGTTGTCAGAACGTGTTTGCTTGCTGTACTCTTCATCACTTGTTTCGGGGTGTCAACTCCTTTGAAGAAAAGAAAACAAAAAATATTCAAAGTTTTAAACGTTGGAGTTGTAGATTTTGTTAAGGTGTTAACATGTATCAACATCAGGCGTTTCCTCAACAACAACAAAAAGAAAACCTGCCAGCCAGCCAATGTATAAACTGGTAAGAAACACAGATTAACTCAACCGTAGATGATGAAGACAAAACATGATACAAAAAATGGTCATCCTTTTGCATTATTGGGCTAACAATGCATGTCAAGACTGACTTTATATCCTGTCTAATGTTTTTGTGACAGTACTTTTTCAGCATGGAGGTATCATCTTAAGCTTGGTGGGTTTTTTATTTGTCCAGAATACCCATAGACTCTGTGAAGCATTTTCATCCTCAGTTATTACACACACACACACACACACACACACACACACACACACACACACACACACACACACACACAAAATACACACGCACGCACGCACGCACGCACACACACACGCACACACACACAAGTACACACACATACACACGCATACATACACACAAACCAAGCACCTCTCACCAGCTATTGCCTTGTCCCTTCCTCCCACCCCCACCCTTGTAAAGATAGCAGCAACAGACTATTTTCCTTGTGTTAAACTTTGCAAACAAAAATCGTCATTGATAGGTCGAGTGTGTTCTGCTTTTGCAGGAAGTTAAGTGTTCTGTTTCCGTTTACATTCTTTTGTATGGGAAGAAAAGAAAGGTAGCGTTTCCGGTTAACATCTCCATCTGTTTGGCCAATGGCTGACTGCTTAAGTAGTTTCTCAAGCGTGTCAGTTTTGTTTGAACAGTTCAGACTATGTTTTATTTTCATTATCATCATCGTTATCATTGCGATTGTCAAAATTGGTGTTCATCTTTAGTTCCTCATCATTGCAGGTGAACAACGTGTGTGTGTGTGTGTGTGTGTGTGTGTGTGTGTGTGTGTGTGTGTGTGTGTGTGTGTGTGTGTGTATAATATTTCGATTATTTTAGGGCTGTCTGATACCTGAATTTGGGCCAAGAAAGAAAAATCGCAGGATAGAGACAGAGGAGTGACATGTAAAACCAGACTGTATTATTCTTGTTGTCGGTGGAGTTGACATGTAAAACCAGGCTGTATTATTGCTGTTGTAAGGGGAGATGACATGTAAATCCAGACTGTATTATTGTTGTTGTATGTGGAGTTGGAGTTGGAGTCCCAGAGCGGCTCGGGGCTGTAGGTATATGGCAACGTTCTGGTGGCTCCTGCGACGGTACTGGAACCATTCGTATCGGTTAATGCCCTTCCAATGGATCATTCCAGTGCCGTGGAGAGGGGGGGTCTGCTGCATGGGTAACAGCTTGCCCTCCATACATACTTGCCCAGGCTTTGCGCTCTAAAGACTAGAGCGCAACTCCATAGTCTTCCGAGACTGATGAGTGCCTACTACTACTACTACTACTACTACTACTACTACTACTACTACTACTACTACTACTACTACTACTACTACTACTACTTCTAAGTGGAGTTGACATGTAAAACCAGGCAGTGGAGTTGACATGTAAAACCAGGCTGTATTATTGCTGTTGTAAATGTAGTTGACATGTAAAACCAGCCTGTAGTATTGTTGTTGTAAGGGGAGTGTGCCAACAGTCTTCACTGTGCTGACAGTTGCCCTGACTGCTGTTTATGGAGGGGAGGGGAAACGTCTCACATCACGCTCCCAGCAACAGCTGCTGCTGCCGTCTCTACCCCTTGTTTGTACCTCTTCTGCCTGAATGGAAAGTAGCTGTGCATTGTTACAAAACATGGATTATCTTCAAGTGCCATCCTCACATTGTTTATTGTATATTCTGTCTACATAGCTCTAACAGTCTTTGGGGCTGATGCATATGCATTCTTAGCATTATTGTGCCTTCGTCTTATCTATCAGTACTTTCAAGAAATTTTCTGTACAGACTGCCTTCTTTGTTAGAAATATTTGAAGTTTTGGGTACTTGTAAGCTGGTGACATTATGAAGCCTTTTGCCAGTTTTGAAAAAAAGACACATTCTCTATAAATAAAGTTTTGAACAGTTCCAAAGATTTTATTAGTCAGTGGAGTTGACATGTAGAACCAGACTGTATCATTGTTGTTGTAAGTGGAGTGTGCCAACAGTCTTCACTGTGCTGACAGTTGCCCTGATTGCTGTTTATGGAGGGGAGGGGAAACGTCTCACATCACACTCCCAGCAACAGCTGCTGCTGCCGTCTCTAACCCTTGTTTGTACCTCTTCTGCCTGAATGGAAAGTAGCTGTGCATTGTTACAAAACATGGATTATCTTCAAGTGCCATTCTCAGATTGTTTATTGTATATTCTGTCTACACAGCTCTAGCCCTCTGTGGGGCTGACACACATGCATTCTTAGCATTATTGGGCCTTAGTCTTATCTCTCTGTGTTTTCACGAAAATTTCTGTACAGGCTGCCTACTTTGTTAGAAACATTTGAAGTTCACGTAAGCATATGCATATTGCTTTTTGGTACTTGTAAGTTTGTGTCATTATGAAGCCTTTTATCATTTTTGAAAAAAAGGCACATTCTCTCTAAATGAATTTTTCAACATTTTCAAAATTTTGATTTGGCCTGTCTGTACGATATCTAAGGCGAAAGTTATAACAAAATTGCCAAAAGTTATCCAACATAGGTCCAGCGTTCGGTGGGTTACGGGAACACGAATATACCTGGCATACACTCCCAACGTCGGAATACGGCTACCTTCATGGTAGGTAAAAACGGTCGCATACGCGAAATCTCACTATTGGTGAGCCGAGGAGCTGTAGCTGAGGAACGAACCCGAGAAAGATAATGTACATTTTGCATGTGGTAAAGTGCACACAGTTTTATTGTTTTCACCAAAAAAAAGCAGCTAGTATCCAAAACTACGAACACTGACTCTCTCTTAACAGCTGAAGCCAGTGCAAGTGATGACTAACACCATCAACTTTTCCCAGCATTGTGTGTAGTTTGGGGATACATCAACCATAAAACAGATCAGGCGCTAGACTAGGAACATTGACAAACAATCTCTGCATTCACACAAAGACACTTTCAATGTGTACCCCCACTTACAATGTTAAAGGTGGTTAAAGATAATCATCATCACTCTCTGTCTGTCTGTCTGTCTGTCTGTCTGTCTGTCTGTCTGTCTGTCTGTCTGTCTGTCTCTCTCTCTCTCTCTCACACACACACACACACACACACACACACACACACACACACACACACACACACACACACACACACACACACACATCTGCAGCATTTGTTTTTACTGTAAAGTTAGTATCTCTATCTCACTGCAACATTTTCGTTTTGCTGCTGTAAAGTTAAGTACCTTTCCTTCCAAGCATTTTTCACTTTGTCAACCAGTCTTGTTTGTTTTCTTCGGTCCAAATGTATGCCTCATCTCACTGACGAGGTCTGACCATTCATCTTTACCTTGGTTATTGTCTCAACCGTAAGTTAGCGGAGAGTGTAATACTGCTCAAGGTGAAAGAAAAAAACAGTCTGGTGCCAGTCAGCATCACTGAAGGGATAGATAGATCTTCAATGGAGTACAGGGAGCACCTGGATTTCAATGACTTCACTTGAATGCAGGCAGTCTGGAGGTTAAACTAGAATGAACAGTGTGGCGTAACAATAATTATGGAGAAGAGAGAGAGAGAGAGAGAGAGAGAGAGAGAGAGAGAGAGAGAGAGAGAGAGAGAGAGAGAGAGAGAGAGAGAGAGAGAGAGAGAGAGAGGGAGGTAGACAGGGAGAGAAACAGAGAGAGAGACAGAGAGAGAGAGAAAACAGACAGAGAGACAGAGACAGAGAGACAGACAGAGACAGAGAGATAGACAGATGGACGAACAGACATACAGACAGAGGCAGACAGCCAGTTAGACACAGACAGAGACAGTAACAAAAAGAAAAAACAAAGTGACGGATTATGAAGAGAGGGGCAGAAGGGGGTCCGAGAAACCTCCCAAAAAGAGTCATCATGAAACCAGTGCAGCAAAAAGTCGCTGAATCAAAGACAACGTTCTCTCCACAGCACGAATGATTGTGACATTAAAGTGACAAATAGTAACGCTACGGAGTTGTATATCCAGGCTAACACTCCATGATTTCTATCATAGTACATTTCAACATCATCAAAACCCGAAAATTACAGATACTCGTCACCATCACCTTCACCTAGACCGTAGTTTGCAAGACCGTTGGGGCACCACTGAAGATTTTGCAACCATACAGATACCCATAGTGTTGAGCAACACTCAATACGGTATTATACTAGATCGAGCTGGAGATAAAAAGAACTCTTGTAGATGTATTCAAGTGACAGTACCAAGCCTTTCCTAAGCCAATGATTGCCGCGCTTGCAACTCGAATATGAAAATATTTGGAAGTAACGAATCACATACACTTTGAAAAGAAAACTTACTGAAAGCGTTAGTGTATAATAGCTTATGTTTACATTAGTATCCAACGGTTAAAAAAAAAAACACCCCAAAAATTTAACCCCAAACCCAACCAACCAGCCAAACAACTAGCCAACCAACTAACCAACCACCCAACCAAAACCTAAAGAACCCCCAGCCCCCAAGCAAAAGTAAACAACAACAAAATAATTGAGTCTGCACGCAAGATAGATAGATAGATAGATAGATAGATAGATAGATAGATAGATAGATAGATAGACAGATAGATAGATAGACAGATAGACAGACAGACAGACGGACAGATACATAGATACATTGATAGATACATAGATAGATACATAGATAGATACATAGATATATACATAGATAGATGGAAGGAAGCCCGATGGGCTTGATAAATGTTCCCAGAGTTGGCAAAGCAACACTTCCTAAAGCTTACGCTCCTTTACGCTGTTCACACCGTTTAAAGATGGCCCCTCATCACCGTATCACGTGCAAGCACTTCTGGCTTTGTTCTTAAGTACACACCTAGTTCCCATCTACACAGTTTTTGTTCCCTTGAAAGATGAGAGTCATTTGTTACCTGACCTGTGTCTGGCAAACCTTCTGTTTGTGGATTGTTGGTCTCATTTCTGAAGTCTGGTAGTAGATCTGTAAACGTAATTCTACAACTAGAAATCCCTGACGTTGGAATGCGGTCACCTTCATGTGGGTAAACCACACTGCACTGGAGGCATACGCAAGAATCTCCCCATTTTGTGAACCTTAGAGCTGTCACTGAAGAACGAGGACAACAAAATAAGCAAAATGCTACAAAGAAAAGAAACGAAGAACATTCCCCCTCCCCAAATATGACGATTCTTGGTTCTCTATTTTTTATTTTTTTTATTCGTTGTTTGGTAAAAAAAAAAATTCTTGTTATCGTGCCAGTTTTGTTATTGTTGTTCTTTATTATTGTTATTATTAATAATGACCTTAACAGCTCTGATAACTACGATGGTGTAATTCTAACAAGTTTAAAAGAAAAAAAGAATATAGTTATGGTTTTGATAAACGACACCTGAACTGAGAGAGAGAGAGAGAGAGAGAGAGAGAGAGAGAGAGAGAGAGAGAGAGAGAGAGAGAAGAGAGAGAGAGAGAGAGAGAGAGAGAGAGAGAGAGAGAGAAGAGGAGAGAGAGAGAGAGAGAGAGAGAGAGAGAGAGAGAGAGAGAGAGAGAGAGAGAGAGAGAGAGAGAGAGAGAGAGAGAAGAGTGAGAGAGAGAGAGAGAGAGAAAGAGTGAGAGAGAGAGAGAGAGAGAGAGAGAGAGAGAGAGAGAGAGAGAGAGAGAGAGAGAGAGAGAGAGAGAGAGACAGACAGAAGACAGACAGACAGACAGGCAGGCAGACAGACAGGCAGGCAGACAGACAGACAGACAGAGGCAGACGGAGAGACAGACAGAGACAGACTGGGACAGACAGAGACAGATAGACAGACAGAGAGATACAGAGGCAGACAGAGACAGACAGACAGACAGACAGACAGAAAGACAGACAGACAGACAGACAGACAGAGAGTGCCAAGACAGACAGTCAAGAATGTCTAGGCATCCGAGAAGAACAGGAAGAAAAAAAATTGTCCTCAATTTTCTGCAGTTTGTAACTGCAGAAAAAGGGGCCTTTATTTCGACACAGAATGGCCTTTTAATCGCATAGGCAATCACACCTTGATTGCCCTCTGTGTGCAATATTGATCAGGTGTTAAACCAACTGCTTTCCAATCAAGCATCAAGCATCAATCAAGCATTGTGCTAAGCTGGGCATTCTGTCTCTGCTGATGTGTGCAGTATTTCTTTTAGAATCACGTTGTCCTATTTAGCAAAGCTGTGTCTTCTGATTGTAAACGTTGAATCGTTGTAAATTCTTCAATCACAAACTTCTTCAAGTCTACCCGTTTGTTATGTGTAGTTACTACTTTTTCTTTATGTAACAAAAAGAAATATTTTCTGGAGAGAGAGACTCGAAACTCGACATGGGGGGACATAGGGGACAGGATAGCCTTGTGGTCAGAACACTGCGCATGCAATTTGACGACCCGGGTTCGATTCTTTTTCGAGGGGATTTTTTCCCCAGGAGTTAACATCAGTGCTAACTTCTCTCTCCCCACAAGTCCTTCGGATGATACTATAAACCGAGGCCCCGTGTGTGAACGCACGCAGCGCAGAACATCTTGCGTACACGTTAATCCTGCTCCGCTTTTCGTAAGAGTAGGCCACTGTGTGCCGGTGGGAACAGATGACAAGATTTACAAAATTGCATACACACGGGGACTGGATGTAAAAAGCACAGGAGTGCTTATTCCATTATCCTTGATATAAAAGAATAAAGAGATCTACATAAACAAACAAAATCCTCAAAATACAAGAATAAATAGATAAATAAATAAATAAGTAAATAAATAAACGCTCAAAGTTGATTTTTCTACTTCAAAAACATGGCTTTAACAAACTAGAAAATCAAACAGCAGGGATAAACAAACACAAACATCAACCCACCTTTCAGTAAGTAAGTACAACCTACTTTCTTCTCCCTCCTGTCTGAACAAAGCTTGCAGTGCAGCACAGCTGCAAGTAAGTATAAAGTCTTCCAACAGTAGGAGAAAAAAAAAGAGAAAGAGAGAGAAAAAAAAGGAGCAGTAGAGAAGTACAGACAGATGCTGTATCAGATGTCCGGGTTTCCTTCCTCCTTTCCCTAACTTCCGTGCTGATCCCTCTTGTCGGCACTTCAAAGAGAAGCGTAGGGATAGTGGGAAGGAAGGGGCTAATCCCCACGTGCTCTTCGCTTTCCTGATGTTCAACAAACAGCAATCACATGATATGCTTCGTGAATGTTGCCAGTGCATGCATGTAAGGGGGTAGGGCCTAGTAGTCAGGGGGTGGGGTACTACAGGGGGCCACAATGCTGCAAGGCTGGTTCTCATTATCTTTAACCAGCTGTTAGTCATAGAGAGAAGAAGTGATAAAAATGAGGGGGGGGGGCAGAGGCTGGGGTGGGGGTGGGGGGCAGGGGGGTTAGAGAGAGAGAGAGAGAGAGAGAGAGAGAGAGAGAGAGAGAGAGAGACAGAGACAGAGAGACAGAGACAGAGACAGAGACAGACAGAGAGAAGAGAGAGAGAGAGAGAGGAGAGAGAGAGAGAGAGAGAGAGAGAGAGAGAGAGATTTGTTGTCTTGGCATAAAAAGAATGCATGTCCACAATACTTGTCAATGTACAGAATTCAGCTGTGGCAGGGAAATTGATTGGGTGCAGGGTACCCCCTGCCCCCCCAAACAAACAAACAAACAAACAAACAAAACAACCCCCAAAACAAACCATCAACAAACAAACAAAACAAACAAAAACAACAACAACCCCCCAAAAAAACCCCAGGTCATCACTGCTTGATCGTCTCCTTTGTGCCAATTTGAATAGCAAAACAAATGCTTATTATAAGTAATGCTTTGGATTACACATTGTGTTAAATTTAATGTGCTTTCTTTGCCACTTTGTTCTTCTAGGCAGAGTCATACACTTTTCTATTCTCTAGGAGTTTACAGCTCCAAAACAGCATCAAGTTGCATGCATCTGTCACATCCAAAATGTGGTCTATTGTATGCAACACATGGCTTAATTCTGCTGACAAGATATTTTAGGCTCTATGACACACACAGACACACAGACACACAGCCACACACACACAGACATACACACACAGACACAGACAGACAGACACACACACACACATACACACACACATTTCTTTCTGGAGTCAAAAAGAAAGAATGAAACAATGACGTATTTTTAAGGCTTCTGTGACTGATGCTTCACTACAGTTTTGCCAAGTCACTGTAATGCAAACAATCAGCAACTCAACTATCTTTGTCAACATGATCATCATCATGATCATCATCATGATCATCATCATCATCGTCGTCGTCGTTGTCGTCGTCGTCGTCGTCGTCGTCCTCCTCCTCCTCCTCATCAGTCCCTTGACCTCGATGGTAGTCAGCGTGTTGGTCAACCAACAGTTGTCTCCAGGCTGGTCAGTCTGTCTTTAGCCTTTTGCAGCAACACAGCCATGTCAGTCCCATACTTTGATGTTCTTCATCCAAGTTTTGAATTTTTCTGCCCCTGCATATTATTTTATCCCTCAAGGATGGATCCCCTTCAGGACAGTCTTGGCAAGAGCTTAATTGTGTGTTTGCCTTGTTTCAAAATCTTAATACCAGTCAAATGCTTCATCATTAACATTCTGATATAGGCACTAACAGGGAAATGATAATGTGCTAGTTTTTCTAGTGTCAAAGTTATAATGTATTGCTGAAAAAAACCCAACCACGTTTACACAAGTTTTACACACGGTGTCAATTACTTTACACCCACACTCTCAGCTTTACCTTTACTTCAAAACGTATCTTCAATGCAAAAAAAATAACTAACAACAGTGGTTTCAGCTGTAACATCACCAAGTTTTCATAAAGTGTATCCTCCTCACTCTGTTGAAACAAAGCTGCAATGCACAGCTGCAAGTATGAAACCTCACAAACTTAAAAAAAACAAAAACGCCAAAAAGAGCAGAGGCAGACAGACAGTGTATCAGGTGTCCTGCTTCCAGCCCCCCCCCCCCCCCCCCCCCCAAGACTTCCAGCCTGATCCATCTTGTCTGCACTTCAAAGAGAAGTGCAGATACTGGGAAGGAAGAAGCTAATCCTTACGTCCTCTTTGCCTTCCTGATATTTCACAGACAGCAGTTTCATGATATGTTTCATGGATGTTACCACTGTCGGGGTTTGAGGGCAAGAACTGACAGGCTTGTTCCCATTATCTTTATTTAGGCAGATGGTATCCACACACAGACTGGGTAATGTGGGAGGGGGGATGGTAGGAGGGAGGGATGGTTGGAGAGAGAGAGAGAGAGAGAGAGAGAGAGAGAGAGAGAGAGAGAGAGAGAGAGAGAGAGAGAGAGAGAGAGAGAGAGAGAGCCGGCATAAAAAGACAAGGGACACAAATCTGTTCCTAATAATTTCTCTTAGAAAAAAATATATAGTAGAGGAAAACGACTCGTCCATCATTTTTATAGTGATTTTTTGGTGCCTTAGTTTGATTGTTTAAGTATATAGAATAATGATGCAGAGCTTGAAAATAAAATAATCAATTTAACACAGCTTGCTTGCCTTATGCTTAGCTTTAAGACATACCCATACTCACAGCCCAGCCATTGCATTAAAATTGTGGCTTCAACATAAGAAACTATTAAAAAAAAAACCCAGTCATTTCAGTCTTCAAACTATGAACGTTAGACAGAGAGTGCATCTTCTTTGTTAGATCACAACAACACTGCAGTGCGCGGCTGCTCGTGTGAATCTTTCCCGTGGAAAACGACTGAGACAGACACAGATGCTGCATCAAATGTCCGCCTTCTTTTCTCCTCCCTAACTTCCACACTGATCCCTCTTGTCGGCACTTCAAAGAGGGCTGTAGGGATACTGGGAAGAGAGGGACTAATCCTCACGTGCTCTTCGCTATCCTGATGTTCCAAGCTAACAGCAATCATACGATACGCTTTATGAGTCTGGTGCTGCGGCGTTGGGGACCAGAATGTCAGGCTCGCTTTCCATCTTCTCTGACCAGATGGTACTCATACACAGAAGTGTGATGAGAAAGGGGCAGCCAGAGAGAGAGAAGAGGGGGGGGGGGACACACACACACACACACACACACACACACACACACACACACACACACACACACACACACACACACACACACACACACACACAGACCAACTGACACACAGACAGCCATACAGACACACAGACGAAAACAGTCAGAAACAAGGGTGAGCAGAAGTTTGTTAGAAATCTTTTCCTTGCTTTTGCTTTGAATAAGCAGTCATGTTCAATAATGATAAAACAGTTTCATTGATATTCACGCATACTTCTATCGAGTTTGGTTTTTACATTTCTGGACAACCACTTTATTTCTGCTTCAAATAAACTAACTGAGTCAAATCATTGAGTCTTTTAACAGTATTCACCCTTTGTCAAGTGCCAGAAACTGATAGTAGATAATAGTAGCTACGGTCTTACGTGAAACGGTCTGCAGGTAACTGAAGTTTCTGAAACATGTTTTGCTTCACTGTGTGACATACCAGCCAAGGGATAACTCATTTCTGATGACAGCTTCCCAAAGTCGGAATACAGCTACCTTAACTGATGGGTAAAAATGGCCGCATATGCAAAAATCTCACTGTTGGTAAACCTCAGAGAGCTGGCCGAAGAACCAAAAGAAAAAATGCATTAAATAGATATTTATCGTCAGTTTCTCATCTTACAAAAACAAAAATTTCCCTGATAATTTTAGTAAACTGCAAAACTAAAGTCCTACAGGACAGACACAAATCATTAGCGTATTGGTTCCTATATAAGTGCATCTCTCCAGTGATGATGTCGGAGGGCCTGTTAGCAAAAATAGCATCCCCACCTTCTGGAAATTCTGTTCAAGGCATTCCTTATTAAAATGTCTATCCCTCTCTTTGCTTCTGCCTTATTCCTTTCCTTCCTGTCACCTCCTTCTTATCTGTTTTCTGCCTTCTTGGTCTATTCTCCTGCCTTTGTTTTAGAAAGACTTAAATGATAAACAACTTTCTCCCACGCCGAAGAAAGGTGCCCTGGGCTTGCCTTGTAAGACGCGTAACGGTAGCACAACGCATTTTCGCTCATATGACAGACAAGAATAGTTGCTGTCTGAGTGTTAGAAGAAGAAGAAGAAGAAGAAGAAGAAGAAGAAGAAGAAGAAGAAGAAGAAGAAGAAGAAGAAAAAGAAGAAGAAGAAGAATTAGGAAGAAGAAGAATTGGTAAGAAACAGAATTCCAAAGAAGAAGAAGAAGTAGATGAAACAACAACAAGAACAAGAAGAGCAAGAACAAGTACGAGACAGGTGCATTGATACCCAGACCATCATCCAACCACCCACCCACATACTAGAATGTACAGGTAGGTACGTATGTTGTGTTTACAAAGAGGAGGCACAGTCACTTATACTACACCTTCCACGCTCCTGTGGCTGGCTTCGATCTACTCATCTTCTCTTGTCAGTTGTCCAAAGTCTTCTGAAGTTTCTTTGTGTCTGTCAGGGTTTTGTTCTCTCTGAAAAATGTCAGGTTTTTTTTGTGGGTTTTCTGCCA
>CM060317.1:16328490-16335990 GCA_030674155.1 Stramonita haemastoma
TGGAATTTAGGCTGCTCTCCCCGGGGAGAGTGTGTGGCCACAAATGCAGCACCACTTTTTCTTTTCTTTTTCCTGTCAGCAGCTGTATTTGTTTCCCTATCAGAGTGGCTTTTTCCCTACAGAAGTTTGCCAAGGACAACTCTTTTGTTGCCGAGGATTCTTTTACGTGCGCTAAATAATGGTGTGTAACACACGGACCCCGGTTTATGATCTCATCCGAAATACTAGTGCCCAGACCACCACTGATGGTCTAATGGATGTTGGAAAAGTTTTGGGCTCAAACGGGGTTCGAAGCATTGTAAACTCCGACACGGACTTTTTCATTTTCTAGTCAGGGGCGTTACCTCTAGACCACTGATGCACTGCATGCATGCATGCATGTAAATCTTTTTAAAAAATAGATAAACAGAATCCCAATGACTGTGAAGAATAGCTTTAGTGATAAGGACAGAAGAGTTGTTTATAACAGACTATGAAAACAACAACAAATGATAGTGCTAAAGAATTACTCTCTCAAGTGAATTCTTCTTCGTTGTCGAACGCTTAGACATCAACAATTGCTGTCTGTCATATGAGGGGAAATGTGTTGTGCTGCCGTTAAGTGCCTGACAAGCCAGGCCCAGTGCATCAGACTTTAGCTTGGGACATAATTGTTATATTTTAAGTCTTTCTGGAAAATAAAGGCAAGAGAATGGAGAAAAAGGCAGAAAACTGACAAGAAGGAGGTGACAGGAAGAAAAAGAACAATATAGAAACAAAAAGGAGAAAAAAGGATATTCCTTGCACAAAGTTTTCAGGGGTTTAAGTGTTGGTTAGATTAATGTCCCAGCGTAACTATCTAATTTAGGGATTGTGGTAACCGCAAGCTATCCCACTTTGGCACCATCGACCAACCTAAAAATAAACGCCCAGTGTGGTGCATGCTACCATTCTGAATCACTGCAATGCAATCACTGTCTTACAATATAACATTTTCAGAGGGTGGGAATGCTATTCATGACGACAGGTCTCTGATATCCCCACGTGGAATCTACAGTAAATACAGTATTCTGTATGATACTGTACTGCAGAAGACAACCAGAGGCCACCACTAACAGATATATCCACAACCTCACATCATACATAACCCAATCCTACAAGCGCAGACTTCAGCAGCCAGTAATGATAAGATTTGGCAACCACCAGTAAGCCATTCTGAAACACTAAACATCACCAATCTTCGTGTGATGTAAAACAAACCCCCCAAACCCCACTATCGTTGCGACATATTCTTCTTCTTCATCATCGAGCGCTCAGACAACAAATCTTCATGTATATCATAATGAGCGAAAATGCGTCGGGCTGCCATTAAGCCCCTGGCAAGTCAGGCCCAGAGCACCCCACCAGCATGGGATACAATTGTTATTTTTTAAGACTTTCTTGGGGGGTGGGTGGTGGGTCAGCAGGAGAATGGGCCAAGAAGGCAGAAAACAGACAAGGAAGGAGGTAACAGGAAGAAAAGGAACAAATCATCAACAAAGAAAAAGATAGAAAAGAGGGAAATCCCAGGACAGAATTTCCAGAAGGTGTGGGTGTTATTTATACTGACAGGCCCCTGGCATTCCCACAGGGGAAGAAGTAAGCTGATCTGAAAAAACTAAGCACACCCCCCGCTGTTCGTGTGATATTACAAGAACTATCGTTGTAACATATTACGCATGCAACTCCCGCCTCCATTTGTTGTGCTTTCTCTTATATAGATCTCTCTATTCCCTTCACCCACCCCCGCTCTTGTGCTTTCTCTCTTAACATCTCTCTACTCCCCTCTGCCTCGCCCTCCCCACCAAGTCCGAAGTCTTCACACTCACTCTCCGCCCTACATAACACTTGCACCCAGTGCCATGCCTTCATATTTGTCCATCCTTTGTACTGACTCTGCCCGTCCGCGCCAGTAGGCCTAAGTGGATAAGGTAGGAGGCAATTGTTGCTGAACCCTTGCAATATATAGCAGCCACCTGCATCTCTGCAGTGTAGAGAGGCTCTTGCGTAAGCAGGAATGCAAGGTAAGAGGAGGAGTCACGTAACCTTCGTTACACTTTTTTTCTCCCTGGGGTAAATTCCTTGTGTACGTTCGCTGAGGTAGGTACTTGTGCTTTGTTACATCAGGAGTTATGTGTGTGTGTGTGTGTGTGTTGTGTGTGTGTGTGTGTGTGTGTGTGTGTGTGTGTGTGTGTGTGTATGTGTGTGTGTGTAGTTACGTGTGTGTGTGTCTGTGTGTGTCTGTGTGTGTCTGTGTGTGGAGGAACCGAGAAGGTTGTGTGTAAAGTGATTCATTTCTACACACGATGGATACTGTCTGTATTTTTGTTACCCGAAGCCTTGCCTGTCTTCAGCTCAGGTTTATGTTATTTGCAGGGTATATAACCCATAATCTGTAAATAAGATAACATTGCGGAGTAACAACAGTGTCAGCGAAGCAACACAACAACTCAACAGCTGCAACATAAACACCAACAACAAAACAGCAACTGTAAAAACAACAACACAACAACACCAGATACAGCTATGACAACCACACCAAACAAACTACAACATCCTGTCCTATAGGGCAGCTGGAATGGGCATAAGCTGCAGTCTCTTCTCCTTCTCTCATTTGCTTTACACTGTAAGATGTGTTTGGGAAAGAGTAGTGGTAGCCTAGGCTTTGCCCTTCCCAGCTAGCTCCTCTCGTGGGCCGTACAGCTTGGTTTGGAGGGTTATCTCCTTCAGCCATACAATCTTTCTCAGGTCCGCTGTATAGCGTTTCACAGAGTAGGTGAATAGATAGGACATTGTGTAACTTTTCGTTGAAATAAAAAGAGAAATCCTAAGCATTGTAAACATGCGCCCAAGACTTGAATATATTTATCATTTACTAGAATCTTAACATACCCTCCCCATCCCAACCCAGCCCCCAAAAGTAAAAACAACAACATAAAAAGCAAGCTACTTCCAACGAGCGTTTATCACGACAATATAATCCTTGTAAAACTCAGTAGGAAACAAGATCTGGGGCATATCTTTAAGTACTAAAATATATCTCGTATGCATCGGAGATATCTTTAATGTGCTTGACACATAATCTTTAATGGCAGGAAATTCAACGTAAGAAGCTAAACAGTTTCCAGTAGACAGATTCCTGCTGTTCAAGTGGGTGATAAAGAAAGTGGATGTGAACAAAGTTATGAGAGAGGCAGTGGTCTATAATTATAAGAGGTTGAATAAACAGAGGAAAATAGAAACCCTGTTTGCTCTCGCAGAAAGTAATTTGTTTTGGTCTCTCTCAGTCTCTACTTCTTTGCCCATTGGTAAGAGATACTCTCCTAAGACAATGGTTGCCTCTAGTGGACAATGCAAGGGGTAAAGAGGGTTTTATACATTGTCTTGGATTTTGCCTGCATCTTCTTACCTCTGAGTGCTCTGTTTTGTTTGACGATTGCTCTTTTGTTGCTTATCTTGTTTGTTTGTCGCCGTTGTTGATGATTGGTTTGGTTTTGTTGGTTGGGTTTTATATTTTAGGGGGAGGGGGCTTACGTTTACCTCTGACTTTTACAAGAAGTTTCTTTTACTATCTATGTAGCTGCTTGTTCACAATAGTTTGGTCTCCAAAACAACTGATAGCATGAAAATGCCCATTTTCTTTTTACAATTACAAAACTGTTCTTTTTTTTCATTTCATGAATAAGAGATAGCCAGTTTTAACAGCTTAGTTTGACCTCCTCATTGAATGAAAAAAAACCTATCAATATTGAGGATCTGTGGCTGGAAATAGCTGCATATAACACTGAATCATAGAGAAAATATATTTCCCATATGTGATAATGGTTACAGCGTTTCAAAACCAACTGTTCAACTAATCCTAATTTGTTATTTACATAACATAATACAGTGGCTCTGTTTAAAACATACAGACATCAACACAGAGAGCAGTTGTGCCACTTGCAGTAATGATTAGCTCTGAAACTATGCACTGCACTACGTTATAAAGAATAATTTCAACACGATCGTGAAACACGACGGCAAATAAACATTCTCTCATCAGGCATAACCATAATAATGTATGGGACTGAAAGAACGCGGATGGAGACAAAGGATGCTGCTGTAGTATGGAGGAGAGACAGATGCTGTAGTGTCTGATGTCTTGCTTCCTTCCTCCTCCAACGTCTGCACTGATCCATCTTGTCTGATCTTCAAAGAACAGAAAGGATAATAATACTAGGAAGGAAGGAAGGAAGGACGGAGGGAAGAAACTAATCGCTACGTGCTCTTCGCTGTCCTGATCTTAAACAAATGGTAGTCACATACTATGTTTTGTGAGTGCTGCCACAAACAGGGCTTTGGGTGCAAGAATGATGTCAGCCTTGTTTTGTATTTTCCTATACAGGAGGTAGCTGAATGTATGATTGGATAAAACACACATACACACACAGGCACGCACGCACGCACGCAAGCACGCACGTATACACACGCACACACACGCGCATGTACGCACACTCACACACGCGCACACACACACAAACACACACACACACTCACTCGCGGATGCACTCTCACACAAACACACACATGCACTCACACAAAACAGACACACACACACACACACACAGATTTTATGTGTGTATATAAATATTTATGATGTATGTGTAAATTACATAGTCTTACGAATGCATATATACAGACAGACAGACAGACAGACAGACAGACATACACAGACAGACAGACAAAGACCTACAAAGGCCATGGCCCCTCATGAAGAAAGTGCTGTGAACAATTAATTCTTCCATAATTATGATAGTCAATAATTTCCTGTTCCTGCTCTCCAAACAAAGAAAAGAAAAAGCCAACAGATAAAGAAGAGAGAGAGAGAGAGAGAGAGAGAGAGAGAGAGAGAGAGAGAGAGAGAGAGAGAGAGAGAGAGAGAGAGAGAGAGAGATGAGAGAGAGAGAGAGAGAGAGAGAGAGAGAAAAGAGAGAGAGAGAGAGAGAGAGAGAGAGGGGGGGGGGGGGGGTAGAAGCAGTGTGTGTGTGTGAGAGACAGAGACAGACAGACAGACAGACAGACAGACAGGGACAGAGAGAAAGAAAGAAAGAAAGAAAGAAGAGAGAGAGAGAGAGAGAGAGAGAGAGAGAGAGAGACAGACAGACAGACAGACAGACAGACAGACAGACAGAAAAGCAGACACAGACACAGAGACAGACAGAGACAGAGAGACAGAGAAACAGAGACAGAGAGACAGAGACAGAGGGACATAGAGAATGAGTGGTGAAGGTGGGTGGCAGGAGGCAAACATGGCAGATAAAGCCTCACTAGGCCTATACTACATCTGTCCCACACGATGCAGTACTTACTCTAGTTCTAACTAACGCCCCTCTTAGTACTATGACCTCTTCCCCCGTGGGAACTAACAGGCACAGACTCGAGAACAAGGGGAGGGGTGGGAACAACAAGAAAGCAGACATGTTGCACACACACACACACGCATCCACCCCCCCCCCCCACACACACACATGCAAGCACACACACACACACGCACACATACACACATACATAGGTGCATACGCGAGCACCTACGCAAACACACATTGACACACGCAAGCGCACACACACACATACATAGGTACACACACGAGCATGCACACTCACACACACACACGTGCGCATTCGCCCGCACACACACACACACACACACACACACACACACACACACACACACACACACACACACACACACACACACACACACACACGCACACACACACACACACACACACACACCACGCCCCACACACACACACACACACACACACACACTCACACACACACAGAGTGATCGCAAAGCTGACGAAGACTGAAAACCATAGCAACAAAGCAACGACGACGACGACGACGACGACGATGACGACGACGACAAGGATCTGTCTGGTCTCTAATCAGGGCAATCCTCTGTCTGACTCAACCTGGAGCCACTGGTTTTAGATTACACAACCTTACGCCATGCACAAACCACGTGTATTTAGCACATTAGGTGCGTGTAAAAGAACTCCCGGAAACAAGAGAATTGTTCCTGACAAAATCATGTAAAATACAGCTAGCCACTCTGATAGAAAAACAAATACGAATGCAGGCAGTAAAAGAGAGAGAGAGAGAAAAAAAAAGGAAGATAATGGGTGGTGCTGCTTTTGTGGCGTCTTGTTCTTCCAGGGGAGAATTAAAAAAGCAAATTATTGGTTATTCAACCTACCATCTGGAAATAAAAAAATATGATTTTGACTTAACTTTGACAGAGCAGCCCGAATTTCATGGAGAGAGCTTTACCTTGACTTGAAGTGGTGTTAAATACAATGCAAAACAGTACCATACAATACAGTACAATAAAACATAGCACAACACAATGTAATACAATAAAATACAACACAATACAATGCAATACAATACAATACAAAATTCAACACAATGCAATTCAATATTACATGCACGCATACTCTAGCAGCCAGTGTTGTCATGACTTGACGACGTTTGGATAAAGCCGCTCTGTAGAAGCAAGTAAAAAAACACTACCAACAGCCTTTATACAACCACCAAAAAATCACTGCCCTTACACATCAATGCACCCCACCACCCACACCCACGCACAAAAACACCCTATTCTCCACCCCCACCCCCCCACACATAACCCTCACCACCACCACCACCCTTTTTGTATCTATACCCCCCTCCCTGCACCTGTGCCTCACTTCACCCCCCCCCCTCCCCCCGTGGCTTTGTCTATCCATCCTTTGCTCTTCTTATCCATACTAGTAATTGGATAATGAGGTAGCGACTGTGTCTAGCCTCAAGGTACTGCTACATAGTAGCCAAGTGCAACTCTACCAAGGTCTGTACGTAATAAGTAGTAGCCCTAGGCCTAACAGGTAAAAGGAATGATATAACTTTCGTTGTTCTTTGTCTTCTCTGCTGTCCATCATACTTCATATTCTTTGTCAAACCCTCAAAGAGGAATAAAACAGAACATGATTTAACGTGTGCGCAAGATGCTCTGCGTGCATTAGCACACGGGGCCTCGGTTTATAACCTTATCCGAAGGACTTTTGGGGAGAGTGGAGCATGCACTGATGTTAACTCCAGGGGAAAATATCCCCTCGAACAGGATTCGAACTCAGGTCGTCAGATTGCGCCGTGCAATGATCTGACCACTAGGCTATCCCGTCCCTGTGAGTGTGTGTGTGGCTTTCTCACTTGTACCCTGCCCTCATGCCCCCCTCCCCCCCAACCAACACACACACACACACACACACACACACACCAACTGATCGCAACTTTCTCTGCTTCTATTCCACACATAAAAAACAGTTCTCTGCCAAAATCTACAAATCTCATCACCCCCCCCCCCCCCGCCCCCCTTTCTGTCAGGCAGGTTAGTTTGGACAACAGTTGCAGACTCCCCAGGTGATCTCCCCTCAGCTGGGCACCCCTGCCTGCCCG
>CM060317.1:16340990-16345990 GCA_030674155.1 Stramonita haemastoma
TGCGAGCGTGCCTGTGCATGTGTGTGTCTGGGTGTAGACATTCAAAGTCATCGCTAATGTAGGCAAATTCCATTTAGACCGAGAAACCTGATCACAAAATTCTGTTGACAGTCCAGTGTCTTGTACAAAGCCATGCATGATGTTCCATAAAGAGTGTGTTCTCTTCTTCATGAAAATCAGGAGAATCAACCTCCTCAATGATGACTTGTGGTGTGGAAATTGTAAGGGACCCAGTATTTGGCAGGAGCAATAGCATTTGTTTTGTCTTTACCCTGTATACAATAGATTAGGTGACCGTTCCTAATAGAGTTACAGAGAGGGCCAGGCATGTAGAGAATTCGTCAGACCCTTTTATCCCCGCTGATCTGTTGATCGAAGACACACAGACAGACAGACAGACAGACACACACACACACACACACACACACACACACACACACATGCACGAACGCACGCACGCATACACACACACGGGCGCGCGCACTCACTCACACAAACACACACACACACACACTCTCTCTCTCTCTCTCTCTCTCTCTCTCTCCTCTCTCTCTCTCTCTCTCTCTCTCTCTCTCTCTCTCTCTCTCTCTCTCTCTCTCTCTCTCTCTCTCTCTCTCTCTCTCTCTGTCTGTCTGTGTGTCTGATATATTCCTAACCATTCAACACAAAGACTTGAAATCCCGCAAGTAATGGTTGGGTCTGGAATTGTAAAAGGATCCAATATTTGTTGGAGTAATTCTGCCAGGCTGTCAGTGCTGTGGGTAATAGATCTGACAGCATTACCCGAGCAGGTAATACGGGGGAATCAATATAGTTGTCTAAGGTGGTGGTGATTGTGTTCCCATATTTGATGTGATCATTGAGGGCGAAGCATCAGAGACCTCAGCTTCTCTAAGGACCAGCATATTGAGGGCGGCGCCCATCTCCTCTCCCTCGCTGCTTTACTTTCCCTGCCCCTAAAGAGGCAGGTACCCATTTACAGCTGGGTGAGCTGCGAGACTGAACTAAAACCAAGCTGTGCAAACGGTCATCCATCCACTTGGTAACCACGCTCAATGCTGCTTAAACCTTGGCTTGGGGACAGCGAGTGCTCTGACCACTGAGCTATCCCGTCCCCTGATGGGTCTAGCTGTCTCTTTATCAAGGATTAATGCTGCTAATCTGCTTGTTTCGGGCGTTGGAGAGAAATAATGCTTTTAATATTCTTGATGTGCCCCAGCAGAGTGTGTGTTCGATTCATTTAAAGTATCTTCACAAAATAAATTGTGATATTAGACGGACAAAAGAGGACAGGTGGGGGGGGGGGGGGAGGTTGGAGTCTGGATCATCGTTTGGAGGTGGATGCGCACATATTTTGAATAGGGGTGGACAAATAAATGAAAATCAGATGACTGATCTACTGTGAGAGCTACAGTGTGCAACTACTGTATAATACACACAACAGCAACAACATCCAAATTTCAGATAAATGTATGAAAACCAAAAAAGTCACATTTGTAACCAGATCTAACAAGTGAACAATAAAAACCCTTATCTCTAACACTAACCAAGAAATAAAAACCTATTCCACTAAAACAGTTATTTGTATGCAATAGAGTTATTATTATTTGTATCCGTCTGTGTTTATCTCCCCTTGTTGTTTTCCCTGTGTGTGTGTGTGTGTGTGTGTGTGTGTGTGTGTGTGTGTGTGTGTGTGTGTGTGTGTGTGTGTGTGTGTGTGTGTGTGTGTGTGATAGATGCTAACGACATCGGTAACTGTAAAATCGACCCGCATAAGCTTACATAGATTATTGTCTGTTTAATAGTCCTTGAAACACAGTGCTTAATTTCCTTACATTCCAGTTCAAGAGGAGAGAGAGAGAGAGAGAGAGAGAGAGAGAGAGAGAGAGAGAGAGAGAGAGAGAGAGAGAGAGAGAGAGAGAGAGAGAGAGAGAGAGAGAGAGAGAGAGAGAGAGAGAGAACAATTCTGGAACAATTTTGAACAATTTTTATTTTTCAGAGCGTCATAGATTATGCATTACATGCTTTTTAACATCCAGCCCTGGAGGGGGGGGGGGGGGGGTTTAAAAAGGGGAAAATATCACAGAGAGAGACAGAGAGACAGAGACAGAGAGACAGAGAGAGAGAGACAGACAGACAGATACAGAGACAGAGACAGAGACAGACAGACATACAGAGACAGACAGACAGACAGACAGACAGACAGACAGACAGACAGAGACAGACAGACAGACAGACAGACAGAGAGAGAGAGAGAGAGAGAGAGAGAGAGAGAGAGAGAGAGAGAGAGAGAGAGAGAGAGAGAGAGAGAGAGAGAATGAGAGAGAGAGAGAGAGAGAGAGAGAGAGAGAGAGAGAGAGAGAGAGAGAGAGAGAGAGTAGCCCAATCAATAGCCATGGGAGTAGAGTAGAGTAGAGTAGAGGAAAAGTATCCACTTTCGGCAGAGTAATTGTGCCAGGTTCTCCACTCACTGTCTAAGAGATTGCCTGGTTTTTATTTGCATGGTGGAATGAAGTGATGAAGGTTGGCGGGGCAGGAGGGGGGGGGGGGGGGCATGTGGAGGAATCCCCTTTTATACATGTTACACTCCTGTATTATCTTGAGGGTCATGTAGAATCTTTTATAGAGTGCCAGTCAGAAAATGTGTTGTTGATTTTCATAAGTTTTTTTAAAGTATGACAAAATGCACTGTGCACTGCACTTATTTTTGGGGATTGAGGACATAAACATACACATGGGGACTGGATGTAAAAAAAAAACAACCTACATGAGTGCTTATTGTTGTCCTTGAAATGAAAGAATAGATAAATAAATAATAAATATAAGATAAATAAACAAAGAGATTCATAGAAAGATTAATAAATAAATACACTGACATATGGGGAGTGTACAGCCACGATGACAAAAACTGTACCAGCCAATCCATCTATCCCTTAGTCAACTGTACCGGTAACCTTCTGAAATGTCATGTTCATAGAAGATGGTCACATCATTACATTTCACGATAAGAAAGCAACACATGAATGTAATGGGGCAATTAAACGATACACAAACTCACTACATCATTGACATAATTATGTGGTGTGTACCATGACGATGCAGAGTGTACAGTTACGATAGCAAAGGCTGTACAGGTAACCTACTGAAACATGATGGACATGACGGCGAAGATGGTCACATCGTTACAAGATCCCTTTCTCTTTCACAGGAACAACACCAAAATATTCATCTGACGGAGAGGAGATTAAGCATGGTTTATTCACGGCCCAGGCAGGTGGTTTGCCACTTTCCAGTTCGTGCACAAAGAGACTGCTTTGTGAATAAAAGATGAAATGTTCGCCACTGGCTCTACCAAACATGCAGAAGCCTGAATGAGGTCACGCAGACAAATCCAGACCGTTCATAGCATGTATATGTCAGGGGGGTAGTATAGCTTCGTAGTTATTGCCCGTGATCTGACCTCCCTGGTTTGAGTCTTCGGGAAGGCACCCATTCAAGGGAATGTTGTTGTCTTTGATTTTACCTCTGTTCACTTTTAGTAATATCAGACGATTTCTGTTATGAGTTTTCTCTTCAAGGATATGTTTTCCCTGGAATTGATATCAGTACCAACTCCACCCCTTCGAAAGTCCTTTAGTTGAGTCTATAACCCCCCCCCCCCCCCCCCCCCCCCCGCCACACACACACACACAACCACTCACACACACACTTTTTAGGTATCCGAATGCCACCTTCGGGGGATTTCTAGTGCTTAATTGTTTGTGTCTTTCCATAGGAAGAGAAGAAAGACCCACTATAGCTTGGCTAATGGTGTGAGTGATCCAATATTTTCAGGGGGAAATTGTGTCAGGTGCTTCATTCTGTGGCAAAGAGATTGCCCGGCCTGAAAGAAGGGAGTTATAAAGGAGGGTGAGGCATGTGGAGGAATGACCCTAACCTGATGACCTCAGTGTCTGCTGATGGAGGATTGATGCTGTTCATCTGCTGCTGGGCTGATGCTGGTGATGCTGACAGTGTGGGAGAAGAATTTTAGTTTAGAAATCCTGACACGTGTGTGTGTGTTGTGTTGTGTTGCGTTGTGGTGTGTGTGTGTGTGTGTGTGTGTGTGTGTGTGTGTGTGTGTGTGTGTGTGTGTGTGTGTGTGTGTGTGTGTGTGTGTGTGTGGTGTGCGTGTGTGTGTGTCTGTGTGTGTTCTGTGTCTGTGTCTGTGTGTCTCTGTGTGTGAACAGAACAGAGCAGAACATCGTTTTATTGCCATGTGTATGTGTGTGTGTGTGCGTGCGTGGGTGCGTGCGTGGGGTGCGTGCGTGCGTGCGTGTGTGTATGTGTGTATGTGTTAACGGCTCTGTCTGTCTGTCTGTCTGTCTGTCTGTCTCTGTCTCTGTCTTTGCCTATCTATCTATCTATCTATCTATCTATCTATCTATCTATCTATCTATCTATCTATCTATCTATCTATCTATCTGTCTGTCTGTCTGTCTGTCTGTCTGTCTGTCTGTCTGTCTGTCTGTCTGTCTGTCTGTCTGTCTGTCTGTGTGAACTTCAGCCTGCTCTCCCTGGGTAGAACGCGTCGCGACAAGAGCAGCGCCACCCATGATTTCCATATCTGTTCATATGTTTTCTATATGAGAGGTACTTCTTTTCTTTAAGAGAATTTTTGCCAGAGACATATCTCTTAATGCTGTTGGTCATTTTATGAGCTCTGAGCGCGTATTGCGCACCGGACTTTGATTTATCGCCTCATTCGAAAGACTGGTACCCACACCACACTTAACGGTCTAGTGGATGAGGAAAGAAAACTTCAGGCCAAACGGGAACCAAACCCATACTTCTCACTTTTCTGGGAAGGTGTGTTACCTCTAAAACCTCGTTCCACCACACTTGTCTGTATATCTGTCAGTCAGTCTATTTATCGATCTATCGAAGTAGGTTGCTTTTAGCATAGCTCTTTGACATTTTTGTTCTGGTTATTTTGTGGTCCAGGGTCGGTCATAGAAATG
>CM060317.1:16350990-16355990 GCA_030674155.1 Stramonita haemastoma
GTCCCATAAAACATAAGATTTTGATAAAAGAGGGGAAAGAACAACAACAACAGGTAAGGAATACGACAGAGATACAATATTAAGGTAATGTTATAAAAAGGCACTCATTCAGAAACAAAATATGGAGTAAGAATCAATGATGATTTTGATTTGAATAATAAAACAAAAACAAAACAAAACAAAAAAAATAAACAAAGCAAAAACAAAACAAAACAAAAAAATTAAAAAAAAAAAAAAAAAAAAAAAAAAGGCGCAATAATTAAAGAGCAACATGAAAATATGATGAGGTTAAATGACTGAAAACATCAAACCACCACCATCTAACATCAAAATAGTCCCATAAAACATGAATTGATAAAAGGGGGAAAGAACAACAACAACAAAAAAAACCCAACTCACACACACACACACACACACACACACACACACACACACACACACACACACACACACACACACACACACCACACACACACACACACACACACACACACACACAAAAGGGCGCAATAATTAAAGAGCAAACATGAGAATTAATGAGGCTAAATGAGCTGAACATCAATCCACCACCCATCTAGCATCAAAATAGTCTCATAAAACATAAGTTTAGATAAAAGGGGGAGAGCGAACAACAACAACAAAAAACCCAACTCACACACACACACACACACACATACAACACACAACACACACACACACACACACACCACACACACACACACACACACACACACACACACACACAGCAACACGCAAACACCAACACACAACACACACACACACACACACACACACACACACACACACACACACACAACACACACACCCCAAACACGCAAACACGCAAACACGCAAACACGCAAACACCACACAACACACACACACACAACACACACAACACACACACACACACACACACACACACACACACAAGGAGGGAGAAAGAGAAGGGGGAGAAGGAGAAGTGGATATAATTGGTTTATTATTTTTGGTGCATCAAGTGGATTAGAAGGTGATTTTTGAAGGTTGTCAATGATTGGTGCTCTTTAATTGAATCGGTAAGGGAGTTCCACAGCACAGGGCCTGAGTATAGTAAACTAGATTTAAATAAGTCTATTCTTGGGATTGGGACGCTTGGCTTTACAGTATTTCTGGAATGATTCATTGTGAACTTATCTCTTAAGGATGTGGGGACAGCTCCTGCCATTATCTTAAACATAAGAATGTCTTTGTTATATTTAAGTCTTTGTTGTAGGGGGAGAATATTTAACTGAGTATAATCCACTTCAAGTAAGGTTGTTTTCTTCAGGAGGATAAGTTTGAGAGCACGTTTATACAGACTTAGTAACGGTTTCATAGTGTTTGCACTGGCAGAATCCCAGAGGGTTGAGGCATAGTCTATTGATGATTGTATGTAAGCTTGGAAGAATAATTTCCTTGAATTGTGGTCAAGGAAATGTTTAATTTTAGTCAATTGGTATACTCTTTGGGACAAATATTTGCATAGATGAGATATGTGGTAGAACCAGCTGAGATTTTCATCGATTGTTACTCCTAGAACTTTGTGATGAGAGGTTTGTTCAATTGCTTCCTTTCTTATATGGATTGGAAACTGTTTATGAGGTAAATTTTGTCGCTTTTGTCTGGTGGTGATAAGCATGCATTTTGTTTTTTGGGGGTGAATAGACATATGGTTCAGTTCTGTCCATTTGACAAGATCATTGCAGCTTTGTTGTAATATGGTTGCAAGAGAGTCAATGTCGTTATGGCTTGTATGTATGGTTGTATCATCAGCAAATAGTTCACATTTAGATTTGATAAGTAGAGGAAGGTCATTTATGTATAAGGAAAAGAGAATAGGTCCTAGTATAGATCCCTGTGGTACTCCATAATGAATGGGTTTTAGATTGGATGTGGATGTAGTTGTTGAGACACACTGTTGTCTGTTTTTAAGATAAGAAGCGAGTAGTTCTAGACTATTTGATGATAGATTGTACAGGTCTAGCTTTCTGATGAGAAGTGTGTGGTCAATTGTATCAAATGCTTTTTTGAAATCTACAAATAATACTCCACAAAATTTGTTTTCATTAATGTTTGATAGCCAATTGTCTATGAGACTAGTCAGTGCAGTATGACATGAGTGATTTTGTCTGAATCCTGATTGATTAGGGTGAAGTAAGTCGTTACTGTCTATATGACGGACTAAGTGTTTATTTATATGTTTTTCCAGGGGTTTTGAAAGGAGGGATATAATAGAGATTGGCCTATAATTTGAGGGATCTGAAGTGTCACCAGATTTGTGGATGGGGATTACTTTAGCAGTTTTGAGGGCATTGGGGAAATAGTTCTTTTCAAGACATTGGTTATATATATATGTTAGGGTGTCTGTGATAACTGGAGCTGACAGTTTCAGAATTCTGCTGTCTATTCCATCGAGACCTTGTGTCCTTGATTGTTTGAGGTGAATTAGGTAATTATAGACCTCAAAAACTGAAATGAATGGTATGTGAAGTTTTGACGGAATATGCTTGTCTTGGCAGTATTGTCTTAATGTGTTGAGGTTATTGGATTTTGAATCATCATTGTTAACAACGTTAGTAGAGACATTTATGAAGTGATTGTTGAGTTGTTCAGCAGTAACATCTTTGATTACATTTGATTTGGAAGATGATTGTTTATTTGTTATTTGATTTATGGCCCTCCAAATAATTTTTGAGTTTTGTTTGGAAGACAGTAAATCTTGGAAATATTTCTTTTTTTCTTGACGTTTCTGTGAGTTTATGGCATTTCGTAATCTTTTTGACTCTTCATGATATTTATGTTTTTTTAATAAATCTCTAAGATAGCATGCTTCTTCTAGTTCTTTTGTAATCCAAGGCGGTTTGGGGACATGTTTGACCCTCATGGTTTTAAGTGGAGCATGTTTGTTGTAGATTTCAGTGAAGGTTTTTATCCAGAATTCAATGGCCCTGTCTGGATCAGTAATGTTTAATGTTTCTGAGAGCATAGAGTTACTTAGATCGAGAAGGAAAAGCTGTTCATTAAATTTTGCAAAAGAACGATATGTTATGGTTTTATGTCCAGGTTTGGGAATTTTTGCTCCTTTTTTTGACCATGTAGTACAGACTGGGTAGTGATCGCTGCAGTTATAGACAGGGACACATGTTTCTATGATGTTTTGGGGATTTGATACGTAGATGTGATCAATTATTGTGCTTGAATTTGGTGTGACTCTCGTGGGTAAACTGACTAGTTGGTGAAGGTTGAATGAATTAGTAATTTGCGTCCATATATTATTTACTTTTGTTAGATCAATATTAAAATCACCTAGTAGTATTACTTCCCTGGATTCTAATAGAACTACATTCATCATTTCGTCAAACTTGTCTATCCAATTTTTTCTTTCTGCTGGATTCCTATAGCAGAATCCCATTGCAATAGGTGGTGAACCTTTCATGGAGATTTCAAACCAGACAGATTCTACATCACAATGTTCAAGATGAATGAGACGCTTGAATGTTATAGATTCACTAATATATATGATGATTCCTGTTTCTTTTTGCCTTTGTGGATCCTTTCGTATGATTTTATATCCTGGGATATATAAATCAGTGTCTACTATGTGCTTCGAGAGTCTTGATTCAGATAGCCCTAGTATGTGAAACGGTTTGCCATGGTTTCTAATAAGTGTTGATATGTCTTCAATTTTATTGACTGCATGATTTATATTTAAGTGGCAAATTCGTAGGCCTTCCTTAGAGGGCCACGTGTTGTGTCTTGAATGCATCAATTGTGTTGGTTTTTGCTGGAGATGTGATAATGTGTCCTAAGACAGGAAAAGGTGAAAATCAATTAGAGATGAATAGGAATAAAGGGGTAGTGGGCACTCAATAGGGGTAAGGATGAAAGACTGATTTTAGTTGCTCGATGTGATAATGTGTGTAAAGACTGGAAAAGGTGACAATCAATGGGGGATAATTAGGAATAAAGGGGAGTGGGTATTCAATAGGGGGAAGGATGAAACGTAAGAAAGAAAGGGGAAAAAATGAAAAAAAAGACTGCTTTCAAGTTGCTCAAAAAAATACACATACAGTGTACAGAGATATAGATCTATAACCCAATCCAACCAACAACAATGTAATGTAGCAACAGGAAAGGTGAAAAATCTATTTTATATGGAATAAAGGGGATGGGAGTGGGGCACTCAATTAGGGGTATGATGTAATGTAAGAAAGAAAAAAAAAAAAATCAATAGTTACTCAAAGACACACAGACACAATCAAACTAGCAACAATATAAAATGGCCAATATAAGAGACGAAAATAAACAAAACAAAACAAAAACAAAAAGAAAATGTATATGAGCTGTGGGTGGTCCAATAATACACACACTTCTGAAGGTGACTTATTCCTTTCACTGGTGATTTGGTGATAAATGTCACAAAGATGTCGATTATCAGTCACTTCACAGTTGGGTGAATCACCAATGCCCAATCACCAAGTTGTACACGCTTTGACCAGGGACTGTCCCTCAGCAATAATCAGGGAGAATTCCTCCCAGTGCTCACATTCACAATGTTTCTGCTTGCTGTTGTTGCACAGGAATGAATGTTTGCATTCAACAATGTCTTTGCAAGAATGAAGATAATTCGAAACACTGGGAGAGTAATTCATACACAGGTGTGTATACACACAAGTCTGTTCAATGTCACAACCTGAAAACAGCGATTGATTAGTAGTAACTGGCACAGCACACACAATCCAGATGGTCTGATCCCTCCTGGGATGGAGATTGCAATGTCCTTGACAGGCATCCTTCACCATTATAAGTCAAAAACAAAAACAAAAAAAACTGCATTAATCAATAAGCTAACATTAAATCAACTCTCAGAAGGAACACCCACCCACCCACACACACATACACACACACACTCAAGGGGGAACAATTAGCTGAGTAGAGTTTTCACAAGAGGCCCGGATAACAGAGGAACAGAGATTCCA
>CM060317.1:16360990-16369655 GCA_030674155.1 Stramonita haemastoma
TCTTCTCTCTCACATTTGTATTTTCAGAATCTTCGCAGCAATCTTCAACCTACACACACCACGATGCTAGACTTCCTATCATTCACAATGCTTTGGCCTTGTTAGGCCCATGCTTGGTGGTAGAGGGTAGGGAATGGATGACAAAGAACATTTTCAACAAAACCTTTTAAGGATTTTGCTTTCTTGGGGTCTGGTACATATGTCAATCCTTCATCTTGAGAATATGAACAGTACGTTATTGCCGATCTTTCGGTTTTCCTTTGTGGACTCAGGTTTGCAACAGTTTAGCCAGGCATTGATCTTTGGGGTTATCATGAGTGCAAAGCTTGCCAGTCAGACAGGGAGTTGCTTCCTTGCTCAGCTGATTTACAGATGTTACTTGTATAATTATTATTTTTCCGTTGCTCTGGTCAGATTTTGCCCCGTGTCTGGCTTTGGGTCAGTCTGTTTTGTCCTGCTTGGTTTTTAGTCTGTGTGTTCCGCTTCCAGTCTTTTGTGTCCGGCTTTGGTTTGTCTTAATGTCTAAGGTGTAGTTAGTCTTTGTGTTCCGCTTCCAGTCTTTGTTTCCGGCTTTGGTTTGTCTTAATGTCTAAGGTGTAGTTTGTCTTTGTGTCCCGCTTCCAGTCTTTGTGTCCACCTTCCAGTCTTTGTTTCCAGGTTTATTTATTTCTTTTTATTTATTCATTTATTTATTCATTTATTTATTTATTTATTCTTTTATATCGAGGGTAATGGAATAAGCATTCATATGCTTTTTTAATCCAGTCCCCGTGTATATGCAGTTTTGTAGATGTCATCTGTTCCCACCGGCACACGATGGGCCTACTTTTACGAAAAGCGGAACAGGATTTAACGTTTATTTTTTTTTTTTTATTATTTTTTTTGCTGCCTCGTCTTCTGTGACGTTCCCGTACTGCTGTTGCCACGCCGCTCATTTCAATCTCCCGCCACAGCCATACCCAGATTCGTTGTGTCTCATCCCCGGGGCCGGGAGTCCACAGGGAGCTCATCAATATTAGGCCGCCGCGGGGCCACCAGCCAGAGGGGTCCTGCACTTCTGCTGGGTCACTTTGGTGGTGTTCAGTGGTGCCTGTTCTGAGCTAACATACGCAGGACACCACCTACTAAGCCTCCTACTAACGACAGTATTAGCTCAGTCGCGGAGCCAGACTGAGTGAGTCACCCACCCAAGGTGGCGACCACCACAACGTCCCTCCAACGACCGCCTCCCCACGAACCCCCAACCCCAAAGGCTTTGACACAAATTCACCACAGGCACAGAAGCGTATGGGGAAACCGAATCTGAGGTCACCATGAGACCAGAGCAACGGAGGCCACCAAATCAGAGGCAATTTTTATTATTGCATGATGGTCAATGATGATGAGGATGATGTAATGATGCTGCTGTGGAGGTGCATCCGCTTTGAGACTACTTGACAGGGTTGTTCTCTACGCTTACTGTCATAATATATCCCGGCGTCAACCAGGCCCGAGAGATACAGACACCTGCAGTGTTGGTCAGGTAATTTGAGCAACACTCTCAAATTCGCATCCGTAAAGTGGATGAAGCTCGACTGTGTGGTCCCAGTCTCCCCACTGAGCCCACAGCACACTCACTCTGGGTAGGAGCCGGCCGGAGCCCGAAAAAATCCCTATGACTTATGGGATTCGAACCCGCGACCTTCCAGTCCGGAATCCACGGCGCGGATTTAACGTTTGTGCAAGATGTTCTGCGTGCGTTCGCACACGGGCCTAGGTTTATAGTCTCACCCAAAAAAACTTCAGTCTGTGTCCAGTTTTGGTTCAGTCTTTGTTCGGGCTAACCTGTCAATTGTCTTCAATTGATCACTGGATGCCTTCCGATTGCAATCAGTATTCCTTACGCAAATAAAAATTAGCATGAACTAAAAATTTCAATAAAATGAGATGAAATAAAATCATAAACCTAAAATAAAACCTATCAAAAATTAAAAAAAAATTCTGAGATAAAACAACAAGGGTTTAAAAACTAAAACTAAAACTAAAATGAAATAAAACAAAATAAATGAATTAAAATTAAAGCATAATCTAGACTAAGATAAACCAAACATAGAATAAAATGGAATAGAAGAAAATAAAATAAAAGAGAATAAAATAAAATGAAAAAAAAGAAATAAAATACGGAAAAAGTGCAAGAAATCTGAGAGCAATCTAGGTGACAGCGAAGTCTTTGGGATGAGACTGTAAACCGAGGCCAGGTGTGCGAACGCACGCAGAACATCTTACGCACACGTTGAACCCTGTTCCGCTTTTCGTAAGAGTAGGCCATTTTGTGTCGGTGGGAACAGATATTTACAAAACTGCATACACAAGGGGACTGGATGAAAAAGCACACGAGTGCTTATTCTGTTATCGTCGATATAAAAGAATAAAAATAAATTAAATAAATGATCTATCTTCTCATCCGAAAACACCACCACCTCCTGCAATGGCTTGGAGACAAGGATCATGAGGTATTGTGACTTGGCCATTTCTTTACTTTTTGATGGGTTTCCTTAAGTCTAAAAACACCAGCATCTACAACAGCTTTGAGACGGCTTTCATGAGGTATAGATCTAGTTACTGTCATTCCCTTGAGTTTTTTTTTTTTTTAATTTTAAAAAATAGTTTTTCCCTAGGCTATGTTTGAAAATACCAGCAGCTTTGAGACAGTTTTCATGAGGTATTGTGACTTGGTCAGTGCCTTCCATATCCGAAAGGTTTCCTCATGTCCGAACATACCAGCGCCACCAACAGTTTTCATGAGGTATTGTGATGGTGAGTCATTATGGGGATCATCCTGAAGACTCTTCAACAGTGGGGCCAGGCTCTGTGGATCATTATTTTGGAGTCATCGGCTGCATAAGATCCTCGCATCTATCTGTAAGTACTTTGACGCTATAGTGGAGAGAATTTGTTAGTATCATACATGATTCAGCTACCGCCTTTTTCTGATTTTTTGAGAAAATATTTTATTTCTGATTTATTTTTTTTCTGATTTTATTTTCTGCATCCTTTTTTAAATTATTTTTTTACATGTATCTTTTTTGTCGTTGTTCGAAGTCTTATGTTTAAGAGACTCGAGTTCACATTTTTTAGAAAACAAGTTAATAAAATTTCTAGTTATAAGGATCTTGTAGTGGTTGGTTGCTGTAGACAGGGCAGCTTCTAGCGCTAGAACGGAGAGTATCATGATTGTGTGTGGACAGTAAAGCCTCCTTGATTAAAAATTAGTTGAAAAGTTTATTGATATAGCATATTTGATTAGGGTAACGTGTCCTATTGTAGTTTTGGAATATTCAGCTCCCTAAATTAGCTGGACTCGGAATTCGACTATAAATTGGCGAAGAAGCTTGGTGAAATCTGTCAGATGAAATTAAATCGTTATGATATCGGAGCCAATAAAAGAATTTTCAGTCTACTGATGATGACTTACTGCTTTCAGGGGCTCAGGATCTGGAATCAAGTGCCAGTGACCTGAGGTGTGTAAGGGCAGCCATCATGAACTACCTTTTCTGAAAACTAGACAAGGTATTTATATTTGCCTCTATATTTTTCTGAATTTTATGATCTGCTACTTTTGTCTGTCTGCAAAAGATGAAACGGGATAAAGTGTTTAAACAGTACTTGTGAAATGTTTGTTACAAAATGGAATCAAATCGTTTTTAATAGTTTAACTTCTAAAGCAGAGGGTGAAAATGTGCCGTCTTTTAAAGAATAATTCCAAACTATTTTGTACTCACATAAACGATTTTGTAATCACATAGCGTTAAATCTTTTATAACATTTAAACTAAAAAAAGGAAATGGTGTCTTTAAAGAATAATAATGAATTCATTCTGTTCGTGAATTCATTCTGTTCCAAAGTCATGTGTTTAATGCATTATTTTTTATATTTTGAGGTAACAAAGGAAGAGTAGAAATGAGTCGATGTCTGTAAAGAACGATCATGAATTTATTGTTTCAAAGTGGTAAGATGAAATCATCGTAGCATATGAAAACATTCAACATTTTTCCTGTCACTTATAACGTCTTAATTGCTTACAGGGACACCTGGACAGGAACCAAGAGCCGAAGAACAGACACGCCATCCAGCACCACTTGTCGGTTATCAGCACCTGATCAGGTAACAGGCTTGTGTCCACCCCCCCCCCCCCCTCCATCCTCTAGACAGAGTTGTGGTCTGGGTACTAGTATTTGGGATGAGGCGATAAATTGAGGTCCCGTGTGCAACATGAATTTAGCGCACATAAAAGAATCCACGGCAACAAGAGTTATACAGCAGACACTTATAAATAAAATAGATAACACGCACGGACGCGCACGCGCGCGACGGGATAGCCTAGTGGTCAGAACATTGCGCTCGCAATTTGACGACCCGAGTTAATTCCTGTCCGAGGGGATTTTCCCCCTGGAGTTAACATCAGTGCTGACTCCACTAACCCCCCATAAGTCTTTCGGATTAGACTGTAAACCGAAGCCCCGTGAGCAAACGCACGCATATCTTGCGCACATGTTAAATCCTGTTCCGCCTTTCGTAAGAGTAGGCCATTGTGTGCCGGTGGGAACAGATATTTACACAACTGCATACACATGGGGACTGGATGAAAAAAAGCACATGAGTGCTTATTCTATTGTCGTCGATATAAAGAATAAAATAAAAAATAACATAAAATAAACACTCTCACACACACGCGCGTACACACACACATACACACACACTCTCACACACGGACACTCGCACTCACACACGGACACTCACACACATGCACACACACGTACACACACACACACACACACACGCACGCACACACACACACACACACTCACTCACCCGCACACACACACACTCACTCACCCGCACACACACACACTCACCCACACCCGCACGTACACACACGCGCACACACGCGCGCGCGCGGGCACACACACACACGCGCACACATTCTCTCTGTCTCTGCCTGCCCGCCTGCCTGCCTGCCTGTCTGTCTGTCTGTCTGTGTCTGTCTGTGTCTGTCTGTCTGTCTGTCTGTCTGTCTGTCTGTCTGTCTGTCTCTCTCTCTCTCTCTCTCTCTCCCCTCTCTCTCTCTCTCTCTCTCTCTCTCTCTCTCAAATCTCCATCACCTTGCCAGAATAATAAATTTCCCCATTTCTATCATTCCTTCACCGTCTTTTTCCTTACCACTTTAACCTGTTGTGATTAATTTTCTACCTTCCCAGTCCCATTCGTTTTGTCCCCAAGCAAGTCTGACAACTTTTTATTTTTCAGATCTGGTGATATTTTGAGGACATCTCTTTTGAAGGACCGGACTACAGTCAAGGAAAAGGACTTTCCAGTAACAAAAGAAAAAAAAAACACCCTTGTCACCGGACTAGTTAACACCAAGTGCCTCTCCAAGGAAAAACAGGTTATGACTCTCCTGTGTTGACCCTTATGGTTGACCAGGGTGTTGATACAGAGGAAACGTCAGTAAGGTCGATTTTAAACCATAAGGTTTAATTAATGTGTATGGAGTTGGGCAGTTGTAAATTGAGATCTAAATCTGTGACAAGGTGATAGCCCCCCTCCCCCTCTGCCCCTCTCCCCCCCCCCCCCCCCACCCCTAGAGTCTCTGTGGTCGGGGGGTGGTTATAAACAAGATTGGATGGGATTTGATATTTTTGATATGGGGTTTTTGCCTTCGTTGCGATCAGTTAGACACCCCCCCCAAAAAAAAAAAAAACACACACACACAGAAAAATCAAAATCTTCAGCTAGAGCTCTGAGGTTTACCAATAGATTTTTTTGCATGTGTGACTTTTCTTGCCCACGAATAAGGTAGCTGTCATCCGAATTCAGGGTTGATGTCTAGATTTCATGAATGTGTTTATTATTATTATTATTATTATTATTATTATTATTATTATTATTATTATTATTATTATTATTATTATTATTATTATATCATCATTAAAAAAAAATTGGTGTTAGATAATTTTTAGAGATGTATGTTATGTGTTCTCCGGTGTGTGTGTGTGTGTGTGTGTGTGTGTGTGTGTGTGTGTGTGTGTGTGTGAGTGCGCGTGCGTGCGTGCGCGTTTTAACGTATATCCACTAAAAAGTGTGTGTGGGGTGTGTGTGTTGGTGTGTGTGTGTGTTTGTGTGTGTGTGTGTGTGTTGGTGTGTGTGTGTGTGTTGTGTTGTGTGTGTGTGTGTGTGTGTGTTGGTGTGTGTGTGTGTTGGTGTGTGTGTGTGTTGGTGTGTGTGTGCGCGCGTGCGCGCACGCGTTTTAACGTATATCCACTGAAAAGTGGTTGTGTAGTGTGTGTGTGTTGGTGTGTGGTGTTGGTGTGTTGTGTGTTTGGTGTGTGTATGTGTGTTGGTGTGTGTGTTGGTGTGTGTGTGAGTTGGTGTGTGTGTGTGTGTGTGTGTGTGTGTTGGGGTGTGTGTGCTGGTGTGTGCGATTTTGTTGGTGTGTACTGTTTTTGGTGGTGGTGGGGGGGGGGGTGCGCGCGTGCGTGCGTGTGTGTGTGTTTGTGAGTGTGTGTGCGCGCGCGTGTGTGTGTGTGTGTGTGTGTGTGTGTGTGTGTGTGTGTGTGTGTGTGTAAAGAGGACAGTTGTGGGGAGGAGGCATCAGATTGGAAGGAGAGGGGAGGGAAAAGTTGTCTTTAGGAGGGGTATGGATGCACATTTAGAGCAGTGGGGTAAGAAAAAAGAGGGAGGGCAAATAGAATTTGTTTTTCGTTCCTACGCTAGAGTTCCGAGGTTCACCAATAATCAGAGTGGTGCATACGGAACCCTTTTTGCCAAACGTTAAGGTAGCTGCCTTCCGACTTCGAGGTTCTTACACGGTTCATTTTTTTTTAATGCAACTTGTTCAAAGTATATCAAGTCTTAATGGTAGCAGAACTGGAATTTTCGTTGACACCGAAGTTTTATGCATAGCCTCAGCTTTTTGATAGAACATGACTCTTGTTTAAAACTCCATACCCTAGCAAAATGCGAATAGCCGTTGTGGTCGGTAGGATAATAAACATGAAATAAATACCATTGTGTCTATAGCTACATACCATTATTCTATGTGCTGTTGTGTCCACATGCGTTCTAACATTCAGACCGACCAGCTGACAGAACCCTAGCATGTTGTTAAACACACACTAACCCCAACTTTTAACCCTGGCCCCCACATGTGGACACAAAAGGCAGGTAGACAACATGGTATATGCCGACACACTGGCTAAACACTTTTTCTTTCGAGCTGAAAGGAGCTGATTTGAATCGTTTATTAAGAGTAAATGGATAAGCACAGAACTGCTTCGCAGCATGCTTTCAAAAACAAAACAAAAAGCGTACACGAACAGTGAAGTTTTAAAAGCACCAAAAGAATTTTAAAATGGTCACCATAACAAAATACCAATATCTTTATATAAAAAAGTGGTGTCTCCGAGCTATAGCTGTAAGGTTCCTCAATGGTCAGTTACTTTCGTATGCAACCGTTTTTGCCTACCATGAAAGTAGCACGTCTCCTGACTGAAGGGATGGAAGAATATATCATAGACTACTGCTAGGGTTGGTAGGGGCATGGCAGGGGTGCTAGAGTTTTAGGGAAAAGAATGCTAGGAAGAAGTGGAGGGATTGGCCGGGGTGTTGGGATTTTTAGATATATAATATAGAGATTGGGAAAGAAGTGTAATGGCCGAGGATGGGGATGAATTTCTTGGGGTTTTGATGAAATAATTTTTTTTAGATAAGATATTCAAATTCGATTTTGGGGGGTTATTTTATTATTTTATTTTTTAGATACTTACAATATTAATATTCGTATTTTATTGTACGGGGATGGGGGGGGGGGGGGGGGGGGGGTTAGTCAAAATGTCATAAGGTTCAGGGGAGGGTGGAGAGCATTTTAGAAAATGAATTGAACACAAAAAGTAGAGGTAGCTGGTTTTCGAAAACGTGCTCAGGTAAATTCAAGGGGAGAGCATTTTAGAAAAATAAGTTTGTTTAAAACCAGAAGTAAGGGTGCTGGTTTTAGAATGAGTGTGTGTGTGTGTGTGTGTGGTGTGTGTGTGTGTGTGTGTGTGTGTGTGTGTGTGTGTGTGTGTGTGTGTGTTATTGATAAAAACCAGAGGTAGAATGTTAAAGTCCATGGGGGGCAAGAGGTGGAGGAGAGGGGGAGGAGAGAGAGAGAGGAGAGAGAGAGAGAGAGAGAGAGAGAGAGAGGAGAGAGAGAGAGGTAGGAGAGATAGGGAGAGAGAGAGAGAGATAGGGAGAGAGATTGTGTGGGAGATATGTGCTACCACCATTTTATATTACAGGTATTTGTCAACCTGTGTGCGTGCGTGTGCGTGTGCGTGTGTGTGGTGTGTGGCGCGTGCGCATGTGTGTGTGTGTGTGTGTGCGCGCGCGTGTGAGTGCGTGGTTGGTGTGTGTTGGTGTGTGGGTATAAGTGTGTGTGTGGTATAAGTGTGTGTGGGTGTGTGTGTGTGTGCGTGCGCGCGCCTGTGTGTGTGTAAGTGTAAGTGTGTCTGTGTGTGTTGTGTGTTTTATATGGGTGTTGTAAAATAAAAGATGCTTACTGAAATAAGTCACGAATTTAAGTTTAATGTGTATGGTTTATAGAAACCTGTTAAACTGCTGGATTTGTAATGTAACCATTATTTGTTTT
>CM060317.1:16382255-16397255 GCA_030674155.1 Stramonita haemastoma
AGTCAAAAACAAAAGAAGAGGAAGGAAGGAAGGAAGGAAGGAAAAAAGGAAGGATGGGGGAGAGGGGAGGGAGGAAGGAAAGAAAGGAAAGGGAAGGAGGGGAGGGAGGAAGGGAAAGGGAAGGGGGAAGGGAGGGGGGAGGAAGGAAGGGAAAAGGGAAAAGGGAGGAAAGAAGGGAGGAAGAAAGGAAGGAAGGATGGATGAAAATGGAGGAAGGAAAAGGGAAAAGAGGGAGGAAAGAAGGAAGGGGAAAGGGAAGGAAGGGAGGGGGGGGGAGGGGGGAGGAAGGAAGGAAGGAAGGAAAGGAGGGAGGGAGTAAGGAAGGGAGGGAAGGAAGGAAGGGAAAGAAAAAGGAGGAGGAAGGAAGAAAGGAAGGAAAGGAAGGAAGAAGGAATGAAGGAAGGGAGGAAGGAAGGGAGGAAGGAGGGAAGAAAGGGAGGGAAGGGGAAAGGGGGGGGAGGAGGAAGCAAGAAAGGAAGCAAGGGAGGGGGGAGGAAGGAAAGGAAGGAAGGAAGGAAGCAGGAGGGAGAGAAAGGAAAAGAAGGAAGGGAGCAGGTAAGAGGAGGAGGTGGAAAGGATGGAAGGAAGGCAGGGAAGGCTGGGGGAGGAAGGAAGGAAGGAAGGAGGGGAGGGATGGGAAAGGAAGGAAGAAAGGAAGGAAGGAAAGGAAGGAAGCAGGACATCTTCTTCAAACAGCTTTCCTTCTGATTCTTCTATTCTTTAAATCTGGAATATCATTTTTATCGTTGTCTGAAGATTCAAATTGTGTAAGTGTGTGTTGTGTGTGTGTGTGTGTGTGGTGTGTGTGGGTTGTGTGGTGGTGTGTGTGTTGTGTTGTTGGATGGATGGGGGATGATTGTACTTTATTGTATTGATGTATGGTACGTACTGTATACTACTAAAGTCAAGGCAGATCATCTGCGGAATCAGGCTGCCTCCCCTAAAGGAAAGCGCCCCCGGCAAAGAACAGCGCACCATTAGTTTGTTTTTCTCCTTTCTTTCATAACATGTTTCATTCCATCATCCCATTAGTTTTGTTCTGTTCTGGTTGGTTTTTTTGTTCTTCCATACAGTGCAATTCTGACTCAGTCTCTTTTTTTTGTTCATAGTTGCAGAAATCTTTCCCAGGACAATGATCGCATCTCATGGACAACACTCATTTTTAAGATGGATTTAAAAGGGTTTGTCTTTCTGGCCTTTCCTTGTATTTTCCGCCTACAGTTTCTTCACTTCTCGTATGATTCTTTTTCTTGCATTGTTTTTGTTTGCAGAAATTTTTTAATGTTTCTTTCATGTCCGGTAGCTGCCTCTCTGGTATTGCAAATGAAGAAAAAGGAAGATGAAAAAAAGTATGTAAATACTTACTATGTTAACCCTTCAAAACAAAAGAGTATTCATTCACTCATCTTTAAAAACGATCAAAGGTAAAAATAAAACAGTCATTCTAAGCTACAGAAATACTTACGGAGACTTGTAATAGGATGTAACAACAGATAAGTACAGACCTTCCATTCATTCAAAATGAAAATCCCAACTTGCTTTTAAGTTTTTGTTTTCCTTGGTTTGTGTTATTAAAACAAAAAACATACAAAAGGGGTGGTACTTACCAAATCTCGTTAAACTTAGTTTAGAATATTAGATAGAGTGACTGAAAGACACTTCATAAGATAGCTCAGAACACACTACAGCAACAACGAAAGCATCACAAAGTACGAAGATAATGACAAAGATGTTGACTATGCTAAATCTTTCGGATAAGACGACAAACCGAGGTACAGTGTGTATTACCTATTCAGCTCACGTAAAAGAACCTACGACAGAAAGATAAATGTCCCTGTCAATTTTTTTATGCAAAAATAAGCCACTCTGATTGCGAAACAAATACACATGCAGACAGGAAAGTACCTCCCCCCCAAAAAAAATGTGTGGCGCTGCTCTTGTGACGTAAAGTGGTAAACGATACACACACACAAACACACACACACACACACACACACACACACACACACACACACACACACACACACACACACACACACACACACACACACACACACACCACACCACACACGCACGCTCGCACACACACACACACACACACATACACACACACACACACACACACACACACACACACACACACACACACACACACACACACACACACACACACACACACGTTGAAGAACATGTAAATGGAGACGATGAATCTAATAGGGAAGTTACAACAGCACCATTGTTATGCAATACAGTTTCTACCACTCCTCTTCCTCCTCTTCCCTAGCATCCCTCTACCTCACTCTTTATCTTTAAAAATGTATTCATCTTTCTTCTTTCTCATCGAACACTCAGACAGCAACTACTGTTGTCAGTCATATGAGGGAAACTGCGCTGCGTTCCTGTTTAGCTCCTCACAAGTAAGGCCCAGCGCATCTGACTTCGACATGGGAGAAAATTATTATCTTTTAAGACTTTCTGGAAAAGGAAAAAAAACCATAGTGAGACGGGCCAAGATGGCAGAAACTAGACAAGAAGGAGGTTATAGGAAGAAAAAGGAGCAAAGCAGGAACAAAGAGAGGGATAGAAAAGATGAAATTCTTAGCACAGAGTTTCTAGAAAGTAGGAATGCTATTTATTTTGACATGCCTCCGCCATCCCCACGGGGAAGGTTGAGGTAAGCGATAAGAAAGAGCAAAAGTAGCAAAGTGGTGGTGATGGTGATGAACTGATGCTTTCAAAGCTTTTGCCTCCACAGACAGCATTCGTGTCTAAGCCGCTGTGTTGGACTGCTGGTAAGTAGGTGGTTATCTCCTGGGACAATGATTGCGTCTGACAGACAACAGCGATGACACGATGGTTTTAAAAGCTTTCTCTCACTTTTTTCTGCTTTTCTGCCTACATCTTCTACTGGAATAACTCCTTTCTTTTTTCCCTCCTTTATTTTGCTTTTTAGAAAGTTTCATGTCGTGGCTTTGTGGTTGCGTCTTCAAGATAGTGTATTTTAAATGATCGATAGTTTGAAAAGGTGTGGAACTTTTGTTCAGAGAAGTCCCCCCCACCTTCTCCTTGTGAAGATTCCGAGGACCTGTCAGTATAAATAACATCCCCCCACCTTCTGGAAACTGTACTAGGAATTCCTTTGTCACACAATCCCAAGATTTTTGTTGGTTTTATCTTCATCCCTCAGCTAGAGCTTCAAGGTTCACCAATGGTGAGATTTTTTGCGTATGCGACCGTTTTTATCCAACCATGAAGGTAGCCACATTCCAACTTCGAGCGATGATCGCAAGTATAAACCCGTTCAGATGAGCACAAAACCCCCGCCCTGGACTGGGATAACTCATGCGAAAGCATAGACAGATGCTGTCTGATCCAGAGTCTTTCTGTCTTATTCTTCCGACTTTTGGTGCTTATCCATCCTGTCAGCACTTCAAAGGGGGGTAGGGATACCGGGCGGGAAGAAAGCTAATCCCCCTTTTGTAGGTGCTCTTCGTGTCTCTGATGTTCAGCAGCTAGCAATCACATGGTATGCCTTCGTGAATGTTTCCCCACTGCAGGCAGCATGGTGGGTAAGGTAATGTTATGTAAGGTTTGTTCTGACTGTCTGTGTGAAACATGACTGGTACCTAACAGATAGGTAGAGAGGATAAGGAGGGAGTGAGTGGGGGAGGAAGGAAAGGGAAGGGAAAGAGAAAGAGAATGAATGAACATTTTTGAAGGAGAGAGAGAGCACTGCACTTCACTGCACTTCACTGCACTGCACTGCGCTGCACTGCACACTACAAAACATGAGGGAGACAGACAGACAGAAACAGAGACATGTATGTTTACATATATATAGAGACAGAGACAGAGAGACATAGACAGAGAGAGACAGAGAAAGAGACAAAGAGAGAGAGAAAGATAGTTGGTTTAGTTATCACCACATGCACTTTCCATAATACTTTACTCACTGTACTTCAAGGCAAAATATTCCCTGCCCCCACCTCCACCTCATTTTAGTGCTTTGACACACCCCCCCCCCCCATTCCACATGTGACACAAAAAAACCGATAACAATGGAAGTAAAAGAAGGAAGAATGCAGGAAAAAACAAGAAAACAGTCTTCCATAATCCTCACACACACACACACACACACACACACAACACACACACACACACACACACACACACACACACAACACACACACACACACACACACACACACAAACACACACACACGTGCGCGCGCGCGCGCACCCATGCACACACGCACGCACGCACAGCTGTATGCATAAACATAATGAAACGATAAATACCACTTTATGTCACAGCAAATCCTTGCATGGAATTTAGGCTGCTCTCCCCGGGGAGAGTGTGTGGCCACAAATGCAGCACCACTTTTTTTTTTCTTTTTCCTGTCAGCAGCTGTATTTGTTTCCCTATCAGAGTGGCTTTTTCCCTACAGAAGTTTGCCAAGGACAACTCTTTTGTTGCCGAGGATTCTTTTACGTGCGCTAAATAATGGTGTGTAACACACGGACCCCGGTTTATGATCTCATCCGAAATACTAGTGCCCAGACCACCACTGATGGTCTAATGGATGTGGGAAAAGTTTTGGGCTCAAACGGGGTTCGAAGCATTGTACACTCCGACACGGACTTTTCATTTTCTAGTCAGGGCGTTACCTCTAGACCACTGATGCACTGCATGCATGCATGCATGTAAATCTTTTAAAAAAATAGATAAACAGAATCGAATCCCAATGACTGTGAAGAATAGCTTTAGTGACAAGGACAGAAGTGTTGTTTATAACAGACTATGAAAACAACAACAAATGATAGTGATAAAGAATTGCTCTCTCAAGTGAATTCTTCTTCGTTGTCGAACGCTTAGACATCAACTATTGCTGTCTGTCATATGAGGGGAAATGTGTTGTGCTGCCGTTAAGTGCCTGACAAGCCAGGCCCAGTGCATCAGACTTTAGCTTGGGACATAATTGTTATATTTTAAGTCTTTCTGGAAAATAAAGGCAAGAGAATGGAGAAAAAGGCAGAAAACTGACAAGAAGGAGGTGACAGGAAGAAAAAGAACAATATAGAAACAAAAAGGAGAAAAAAGGATATTCCTTGCACAAAGTTTTCAGGGGTTTAAGTGTTGGTTAGATTAATGTCCCAGCGTAACTATCTAATTTAGGGATTATGGTAACCGCAAGCTATCCCACTTTGGCACCATCGACCAACCTAAAAATAAACGCCCAGTGTGGTGCATGCTACCATTCTGAATCACTGCAATGCAATCACTGTCTTACAATATAACATTTTCAGAAGGTGGGAATGCTATTCATGACGACAGGTCTCTGATATCCCCACGTGGAATCTACAGTAAATACAGTATTCTGTATGATACTGTACTGCAGAAGACAACCAGAGGCCACCACTAACAGATATATCCACAACCTCACATCATACATAACCCAATCCTACAAGCGCAGACTTCAGCAGCCAGTAATGATAAGATTTGGCAACCACCAGTAAGCCATTCTGAAACACTAAACATCACCAATCTTCGTGTGATGTAAAACAAACCCCCCAAACCCCACTATCGTTGCGACATATTCTTCTTCTTCATCATCGAGCGCTCAGACAACAAATCTTCATGTATGTCATAATGAACGAAAATGCTTTGCGCTGCCATTAAACCCCTGGCAAGTCAGGCCTTGTGCATCCCACCAGCGTGGGATACAATTGTTATATTTTAAGACTTTCTAGGGGGTGGGGGTGGGTCAGTAGGAGAATGGGCCAAGAAGGCAGAAAACAGACAAGGAAGGAGGTGACAGGAAGAAAAGGAACAAATCATCAACAAAGAAAAAGATAGAAAAGAGAAAAATCCCAGGACAGAATTTCCAGAAGGTGTGGGTGTTATTTATACTGACAGGCCCCTGGCATTCCCACAGGGGAAGAAGTAAGCTGATCTGAAACAACTAAGCACCCCCCCCCTCCCCGCTGTTCGTGTGATATTACAAGAACTATCGTTGTAACATATTACGCATGCAACTCCCGCCTCCATTTTTTGGTGCTTTCTCTTAATATCTCTTTACTCTCTTCCCCCACCCCCACCCCAGCTCTTTGTGCTTTTTCTCTTAACATTTCTCTACTCCCCTCCGCCCCCCCCCCCCCCTCCCCACCAAGTCCGAAGTCTTCACACTCACTCTCCGCCCTACATAACACTTGCACCCAGTGCCATGCCTTCATATTTGTCCATCCTTTGTACTGACTCTGCCCGTCCGCGCCAGTAGGCCTAAGTGGATAAGGTAGGAGGCAATTGTTGCTGAACCCTTGCAATATATAGCAGCCACCTGCATCTCTAGTGTAGAGAGGCTCTTGCGTAAGCAGGAATGCAAGGTAAGAGGAGGAGTCACGTAACCTTCGTTACACTTTTTTTTTCTCCCTGGGGTAAATTCCTTGTGTACGTTCGCTGAGGTAGGTACTTGTGCTTTGTTACATCAGGAGTTATGTGTGTGTGTGTGTGTGTGTGTGTGTGTGTGTGTGTGTGTGTGTGTGTGTTGTGTGTGTGTGTGTGTGTGTGTGTGGTTACGCGTGTGTGTATGTGTGCGCGCGGCGCGCGTGCCTACGTGCATACGCGCGTGCGTGCGTGTGTGTGTGTGCGTGTGCTTGTGCGTGTGTGTGTGTGTGTGTGTTTGTGTGAGTGAATGTCCTTTTTCAATTTTTGGTTTTAAAAAATTCTTTTATTTCGAGGATAATGGAATAAGCATTCGTGTGTTCTTTTTACATCCAGTCCCTGTAGGTATACAGTTTTTTTTTCATCCGTTCCCACCCGCACACAATGAACGCTGGCCCACTCTTCTAAAAAGTGGAACGAGTTTTAACGTGTGCGAAAGATGTCTTGCGTGCGTTCGCACACAGAACCTCGGTTTATAGTCTCATCCGAAGGATGTGTGTGTGTGCACACGTACGAACGTGCGTACGTGCGTGCGTGCATGCGTGCGCGCGCGCGTGCGTGTGTGGGTGTGTGGGTGTGCGTGTACGTGTGCGTGTGTGTGTGTGTGTGTGTGTGTGTGTGTGTGTGTGTGTGTGTGTGTGTGTGTGTGTGTGTGTGTAGGAACCGAGGAAGTTATGTGTAAAGCAATTCATTTGTAGGCATGATAGATACTGTCTGTATTTTTGTTACTCGAAACCTTGCCTGTCTTCAGCTCAGGTTTATGTTATTTGCAGGGTATGTTACACATAACCTGTAAATAAGATAACATTGCAGAGTAACAACAGTGTCAGCGAAGCAACACAACAACTCAACAGCTGCAACATAAACACCAACAACAAAACAGCAACTGTAAAAACAATAACAACAGATACAGCTATGACAACCACACCAAACAAACTACAACATCCTGTCCTATAGGGCAGCTGGAATGGGCATAAGCTGCAGTCTCTTCTCCTTCTCTCATTTGCTTTACACTGTAAGATGTGTTTGGGAAAGAGTAGTGGTAGCCTAGGCTTTGTCCTTCCCAGCTAGCTCCTCTCGTGGGCCGTACAGCTTGGTTTGGAGGATTATCTCCTTCAGCCACACAATCTTTCTCAGCTTGCTGTATAGAGTTCCACAGAGTAGGTGAATAGATAGGACGTTGTGTAACTTTTCGTTGAAATAAAAAGAGAAATCCTAAGCATTGTAAACATGCGCCCAAGACTTGAATATATTTATCATTTACTAGAATCTTAACATACCCTCCCCATCCCAACCCAGCCCCCAAAAGTAAAAAAAAACAACCAAAAACAACAACATAAAAAGCCAGCTACTTCCAACGAGCGTTTATCACGACAATATAATCCTTGTAAAACTCAGTAGGAAACAAGATCTGGGGCATATCTTTAAGTACTAAAATATATCTCGTATGCATCGGAGATATTTTTAATGTGCTGGACGCATAATCTTTAATGGCAGGAAATTCAACGTAAGAAGCTAAACAGTTTCCAGTAGACAGATTCCTGCTGTTCAAGTGGGTGATAAAGAAAGTGGATGTGAACAAAGTTATAGGAGAGGCTGTGGCATACAGGACCGGACCGAAGGGGGAGGGGAGCCTGGGGGCCCGAGCCCCCACCCTCACCCCCATCCCCAACCCCCTGAGCCAAGCATGTACCTCTGAGAATCAGCTTTTTAAAAAAAATATTTAATTTTTCTTAATTGTATCAAATCATATGCATGGAGAAGCCTCAATTTTATGTGAACATTACTAAAAATCGTTTTCGGGGTCCCCAACGGGGGCGTTACCCCCTGTACTCCCACTGGGGGAGAACCCCCAGACCCCCCTTGCCCCCCCTATCAAGTAATAGGTCTGGCCCTGGTATATGAAGAAGGTTGAATAGAAGAGGAATATAGAAACCCTGTTTGCTCTCGCAGAAAGTAATTTGTTTTGGTCTCAGTCTCTACTTCCTTGCACATTGGTAAGAGATACTCTCCTAAGACAATGGTTGCCTCTAGTGGACAATGCAAGGGGTAAAGAGGGTTTTATACATTGTCTTGGATTCTGCCTGCATCTGCTTACATCTGAGTGTTGTTTTGTTTGGCGATTGCTCTTTTGTTGCTTATCTTGTTTGTTTGTTGCTGTTGTTTTTGAATTGGTTTTATTTTGGTGTGTGTTATTTATTTTTCTAGGAGCGGGGGCGGGGGCGGGGCTCACGTTTACCTCTGACTTTTACAAGAAGTTTCTTTGACAATCCATGTAGCCGTTTGTTCACAATAGTTGTGTCTCTAGAACGATTGATAGCATGAAAATGCCTGGCTTTTATATATATATATATATATATATATATATATATATATATATATAATATATATATATATACATATATATATATATATATTTTTACAATAACAGAAGTGTTCTTTTATCATTCCATGAATAAGAGAAAGCCAATTTCAACAGTTTAGTTTGACCTTTGCATTGAATAAAAGAAAACATATCAATATTGAGAATCTGTGGCTGGAAAGAACTGCATATAACACTGAATCATATAGGAAATCCATTTTCAACATGGGACGATGTTACAGCGTTTAAAATATTACTATTAAACTAATTCTTATTGTTATTTACATAACATAATACAGTGGCTCTGGTTAAAACATACTGACATCAACACAGAGACCACTTGTGCCGCTTGCAGTAATGATTAGCTATGAACTTGAAGCACTACGCTGTAAAGAATAATGTGAACAAGATGGTGAAACGCAACTGCAAATAAACAGTCTCTCATCAGGCATAATCATAATAATGTATGGGACTGAAAGAACGCGGATGGAGACAAAGGATGCTGCTGTAGTAGGAAGGAAAGACAGATGCTGTAGTGTCTGATGTCTTGCTTCCTTCCTCCTCCAACGTCTGCACTGATCCATCTTGTCTGATCTTCAAAGAACAGAAAGGATAAAAATACGAGGAAGGAAGGAAGGAAGGAAGGAGGGAAGAAACTAATCGCTACGTGCTCTTCCCTGTCCTGATGTTAAACAAATGGTAGTCACATACTATGTTTTGTGAGTATTGCCACAAACAGGGCTTTGGGTGCAAGAGTGATGTCAGCCTTGTTTGCATTTTCCAAAACAGGAGGTAGCTGAATAGATGATTGGAAAGAAAAAACACACACATACACATACACACACGCACACACACACACACACACACACACACGCACCACACACACACACACGCACACGCACTCACACACACGCACACACACACACACACACACACACACACACACACACACACACAAACACACACACACACACACACCTCGCGGATGCACGCACACACACATGCACACACACAAAACAGACACACACACACAGAGAGGTTTTATGTGTGTATATAAATATTTATTATGTATGTGTAAATTATATAGTTTTACGAATACATATATATAGACAGACAGACATACACAGACAGACAGACAAAGACCCACATAGGTCATGGCCCCTCATGGAGGAAGTGCTGTGAACAATTAATTCTTACATAATTATGATAGTCAATAATTTCCTGTTCCTGCTCTGCAAACAAAGAAAAGAAAAAGCCAACAGATAAATAGAAGAGAGAGAGAGAGAGAGAGAGAGAGAGAGAGAGAGAGAGAGAGAGAGAGAGAGAGAGAGAGAGAGAGAGAGAGAGAGAGAGAGAGAGAGAGAGAGAGAGAGAGAGAGAGAGAGACAGACAGACAGACAGACAGACAGACAGACAGACAGACAGACAGACAGACAGACAGACAGACAGACAGACAGACAGACAGACAGAGACAGACAGACAGAGAGACAGAGACAGACAGAGACAGAGACAGACAGACAGATAGACACACACAACCACACAACCACACAGACACACACACAAACACACACAGACACACAGACACACACATACAGAGAAACAGAGACAGAGAGACAGAGGGATAGAGAGGATGGGTGGTGAAGGTGGGTGGCAGGAGGCAAACATGGCAGATAAAGCCTCACTAGGCCTACATCTGTCCCACACGATGCAGTACTTACTCTTACTTCTAACTAACGCCCCTCTTAGTACTATGACCTCTTCCCCCGTGGGAACTAACAGACACAGACACGAGAACAAGGGGAGGGGTGGGAACAACAAGAAAGCAGACATGCTGCACACACACACACGCATCCACCCCCCCCCCACACACACACACACATGCAAGCACACACACACACACACACACACACGCACACATACACACATACATAGGTGCATACGCGAGCACCTACGCAAACACACATTGACACACGCAAGCGCGCACACACACACACATAGGTACACACACCGAGCATGCACACTCTCACACACACACACACACCGTGCGCATTCGCCCGCACACACACACACACACACACACACACACACACACACACACACACACACACACACACACACACACACACACACGCACACACACCACACACACACACACACTCACTCACACACAGAGTGATCGCAAAGCTGACGAAGACTGTAAACCATAGCAACAAAACAACGACGACGACGACGACGACGACAAGGATCTGTCTGATCTCTAATCAGGGCAACCCTCTGTTTGACTCAACCTGGAGCCACTGGTATAGATTACACAACCTTACATCATGCACAAACCACGTATGTTTAGCGCATTAAGCACGTGTAAGAGAACTCATGGCAACAAGAGAATTGTCCCTGGAAAAATTATGTAAAATATAGCCACTCCGGTAGGGAAACAGATACAAATGCTGAGAGTAAAAGAGAAAAAACAAAAAGAAAGATAATGGGTGGTGCTGCTTTTGTGGCGTCTTGTTCTTCCAGGGAAGAATTAAAAAAGCAAATTATTGGTTATTCAAAGTACCATCTGGAAATGAAAATTATTATTTTGACTTAACTTTGACAGAGCAGCCCGAATTTCAAGGAGAGAGCTTTACCTTGACTTGAAGTGGTGTTAAATACAATGCAAAACAGTACAATACAACACAATACAATGCAATACAACATAGCACATCACAATGTAATACAATACAATAAAATACAACACAATACAATACAATGCAGTACAATACAAAATCCAACAAAATGCAGTTCAATATTACATGCACGCATACTCTAGCAGCCAGTGTTGTCATGACTTGACGACGATTGGATAAAGCCGCTCTGTAGAAGCAAGTAAAATACACCACCAACAGCCTTTATACAACACACCAAAAAAATCACTGCCCTTACACATCAATACACCCCCCCCTCCCCCCCCCCCCCACATGCACAAAACACCCTATTCTCCAAACCCCAGCCCCCACACATAACCCTCACCACCACCACCACCCTTTTTGTATCCATACCCCCCCTCCGTGCACCTGTGCCTCACTCCCCCCCCCCCCCTTGTGGCTTTGTCTATCCATCCTTTGCTCTTCTTATCCATACTAGTAATTGGATAATGAGGTAGCGACTGTGTCTAGCCTCAAGGTACTACTATAGTGGCCAAGTGCATCTGTACCGAGGTATGTACGTAATAAGCAGCCCAAGGCCCAGCAGGTAAAAGGAATGATGTAACTTTTGTTGCTTCTTTGTCTTCTCTGCAGCATACTCTCCAGCATACTTCTTTGTCTTCTTTGTCGAACCCTTACACAGGAACTAATGTTTGTTATAGACTATTTATTAATTTATTCTTTTATGTCGAGAATGAGGGAATAAGCACTCATGTGCTTTTTTACAACCAGTCCCCGTCTGTATGTAGTTTTGTAAATCTTGCCATCTCTCCTCACCGGCACACAATGGCCTACTCTTACGAAAATCGGAACAGGATTTAATATGTGCCCAAGATGTTCTGCGTACGTTCGTACACGGGGCCTCGTTTTATTGTTATTCAAAGGACTTTTGGGGAGAGTGGAGCCTGCACTGATGTTACCTCCAGGGGAAAATATCTCCTCGAACAAGATTCGAACCTAGGTCATCAGATTGTGCGTGCAATGATCTGACCACTAGGCTATCCTGTCCTTGTGTGTGTGTGTGTGTATATGTCTGTGTGTGTTTGGCTTTCTCATTTGTACCCTGACAGACAGACATCTCCTGACAGACAGCTGCTGCAGGGCAGATAAGGCTGGAGGCTGGCAGGAGAGGCGTCCATGTTTGTTGTGCCAGCAGTGACACCAGATGCAGTCAGGGAAGCTTGTCGTCTGCTTTCTGTGATGTGTATGACTACTGGTCTTTGATATCCGAAGAGGAAAAACACGTTGAATCTGAGATTCTGATCTGATTCATGTACAATTTATATGAACAATCATGTTTTTGATTATTTTGGAAGGTTGTGTTTTGACAAGATTGTGGAAAACCTTCTGTTTGCCTCTGTCTGTCTGTATGTCTACTTTCCTCTCTATCTGTCTGTGCCTGTTGATGTATGTGTATGAGATAGATAGATAGATAGATAGATAGATAGATAGATAGATAGAGAGAGAGAGAGAGAGAGAGAGAGAGAGAGAGAGAGGAGAGAGAGAGAGAGAGAGAGAGAGAGAGAGAGAGAGAGAGAGAGAGAGAGAGAGGAGAGAGAGAGAGAGCATGCTTGTGCTTGAGTTGCTGTTGCTGTAGTTACTGCTTTTACTTCTGAGAGGAAAGAAAACAGGTATCTTTATCCTACATCTGTATGATTCTCATGTTAAATGTTTTCTTCATTGTAAATGGGTAGTGGTTAGAGTTTATAAATCATGATCAGTTGGTTACTGAAGGCATAGGTTCGAATCTATGCTGATAAGTCTATTCAAGGGATTGTTCCCATCGAGTTGGTACTGGAACTGACTCCCCTGACCACAAAAGTCCTTTGGATGAGAGCAGAAAAATCCAGAGCAGTGCACTGCACAGCTTCACAAGATTTTTCTTTAAGAAAGCAGTCCAGTCAACTTTACAATTAATCTTCATAAATACATCGGCCTACAACTTCCTCAATGGCTATTCTTATACCAGCCCTTTTAAAATCTGCGCCATTATCAAATTACAGGAACCTACTTGTATGACAGTCATATTTTTTGGCATCAGCATTATCAATACCCCTTTTTCAGGAAAACGTAGCCTTTTCCGGAAGCATGCCTGGTTGTTGACGTCATTCTGAAAACGTTTACTCCCCCCCCCCCCTTTTAAAAACACGGCATTTTTCAAACAAGTTTCCCAGGACCCGTTGGTTGTGTGAGGTCACTTCCAGTAATTATTTTCCTGAATGACGTTATCTTCTAAACACATGGTTTCTGGGACACACGAGCCTGGTGATGTCACTTTCAAGATCCGAAGATTTCTTGTGAAAGGTAATAAATGATGTCAAACATTGTTTTGTAAATGTTGTGAAACACGAGTATCTCCCAGTTCAGCACTGCTGGTGGGAGGTATTACAAATATGGCGGTTCCATGTTAACAGGAGTTATCTGCTCTTCACCTAGGCTACACTCTACCTTTAGGGTTCAGGTCAAGAATATCTTCTATACAGAGCTAGTCCGAAAAAAAGTTGCTGATTTTCACAGATTTTTTCAAAATATGAACAAATGCACTGGGCCGTACTTGTTTTGGGATTGAGGACATGTAACAATACCAGGTAGTTAGTCACGAGAATGTTGGAAACGATCCTCAAATGAGGATGGCTTGTATTCCTATAGCGTTGACCCAGCACATACATAATTATTGTAGTTAGGAAGCTAACACATGACGAAAGACAGAGAGGATATATAGTGTTTGTTGAAAAAAGAAAACTAAAACCTACTAAATATGTGCCAAATTACATGAGATTTAAGTCAGAGGCTAGTCTTTCACAAAAAAGGTGGCTTTTATGTCTGTGGAGGCCCTAGTAGTACGTGCTGTATGAATGCAAAAGTGATGTAAGAAGACTGAAGAGAGAAGTGGCATAATACATATAAGAAGACTGAAGGAAAGGTGGCAAAACGTCAAGGCAGTGTGGAGTCTGTAGGGCCTCGATAACCTGCAGGGATGGAAGACACCGGTCACAGCAGACCACCTGGGGAGCCAGCGGTTATCCAAACTAACATGTCTGGAATGACACAGATACTGCTGCGCACCCTTTTGTGTGGGTTTTGGCTGTAGTGTGAGATTTGGATCTATCTATCTATGTGAACTGAACTCCCACATCTGGCTTTCTGTTTGCTGTTCTCTATCATTGTTTGTGTTTCCTCGTCTTCCTTTATCCTCCTCCTCCACTCCTTCCTCATCCTTTTCTTCCCCTTTCTGTCTCTCTGTTTCTGTTTGTCTTTCTGTCTGTTTGTCTGGGTCTGTGTCTGTATGTCGGTCTGTCTGTGTCTGTATGTCCGTCCCTGTGTGTGTGTCTGTCTGTCTATCTATCTGTCTGTCTCCCCACTACCCCCTCTCTCCCTCTCCCCCCCCCCCCCTCTCTCTTTCTCCCCCTCCTTCTCCGCCTCCTTTTCTTAAAGCAACTCTGTATTGCTGTATGAAAATGCCCTGTCCTGAAGAATTATAATTGTTAATCTTGCCTGTCAAGAGG
>CM060317.1:16404755-16409755 GCA_030674155.1 Stramonita haemastoma
GAACCCGGGTCTTTCAAATTGCCAGCGCAATGTTCTGACCACTAGGCTATCCGCCCCCCATGTGTGTGTGTGTGTGTGTGTGTGTGTGTGTGTGTGTGTGTGTGTGTGTGTGTGTGGTGTGTGTCTGTGTGTCTGTGTGTCTGTGTGTCTGTGTGTGTCTGTGTGTGTCTGTGTGTGTCTGTGTGTGTCTGTGTGAGTCTGTGTGTGAACAGAACAGAACATCGTTTATTGCTATGGGTATGTGTGTGTGTGTGTGTACGTGCGTGTGTTCCTGCGTGCGCGCGCGTGTGCGCGTGTGTGTTTGTGTTGATGGATCTATCTATCTATCTATCTATCTATCTATCTATCTATCTATCTATCTATCTATCTATCTATCTATCTATCCATCCATCTATCTATCTATCTATCTATCTATCTATCTATCTATCTATCTATCTATCTATCTATCTATCTATCTATCTATCTATCGCGCGCGTGTGCGCGTGTGTGTTTGTGTTGATGGCTCTATCTATCTATCTATCTATCTATCTATCTATCTATCTATCTATCTATCTATCTATCTATCTATCTATCTATCTATCTATCTATCTATCTATCTATCTATCTATCTATCTATCTATCTGTCTGTCTGTCTGTCTGTCTGTCTGTCTGTCTGTCTGTCTGTCTGTCTGTCTATCTATCTATCTATCTCTGTGAAATTCAGGCTGCTCTCCCTGGGTAGAACGCATTGCGACAAGAGCAGCGCCACCCATTTTTTCCTCTTACTATGTAAGAGGTGCTTCTTTTTTAGAGATAATTTCTGCCAGAGACAACTCTCTTGATGCTGTTGGTTATTTTATGGGCTCTGAATGCGAATTGCACACCGGACTTCGATTTATCGACTCATCCGAAAGACTGGTACCCAGACCACACTTACGACCTAGTGTATGAGGAAAGAAAAGTTCATGCTCAAACGGGAATCAAACCCGTACTTCTCACGTTCTGGAAAGGTGTGTTACCTCTAAACCCTCGTTCCACCGCACTGTTTTTCTGTCTGTCAGTCCATTTATCGATCTATCGAAGTAGGTTGCTTTTAGCATAGCTCTTTGACATTTTTGTTCTGGTTATTTTGTGGTCCAGGGTCGGTCATAGAAATGTGAGCGAGATGTCAAGGCCCCTGTGTCATCAGGCGAGGGACACTCGTGATATTTGAACACGCGCAACATGAACCAGTGCATCCACTGAAGGGATCATTAATGAGGTAAAGAGTTTGCTCTAATGCGTCATATTAGAAGGTCTGTTATGATTGGATTTAATGCAGCTGCATAAAACTCTTTTGTTTTTGGTTGTTTTGTTCCTAGGCTACAAGCTCCGAGGTTCACCAAGAGTGAGATTTTGTGTATGCGATTGTTTTTGCTCACCATAAAGGTAGCGGAATGCCGACTTCGGGGAGAATGCAACTTATTTATCTGTGACATAAAAGCTTGAGTTGGTTTCCTGAGGTATTACCACTTTGGCTGTTTTCTTTTTTAAAAAACTTTGACTGGTGGTTCTTAGCAATCGATTGCTTTACCTTTTGAAATCAGATTTACTGTAGTTATAGTTGTTGTGGTAGGTGGTGGTGACGGTGTTGGTGGCAGTGGTGGTCAAACACACACACACACAAACACACATACACACACATACACAAACACTTTAGCACACGTGTACTCACTTTAACACACACACACATAAACACACACACACACTCTCTCTCTCTCTCTCTCTCCTCTCTCTCTCTCTCTCTCTCTCTCTCTCTCTCTCTCTCTCTCTCTCTCTCTCTCTCTCTCTCTCTCTCTCTTCTCTCTCTCTCTCTCTCTCTCTCTTCTCTCTCTCTCTCTCTCTCTCTCTCTCTCTCTCTCTCTCTCTCTCTTCTCTCTCCTCTCTCTCTCTCTCTCTCTCTCTCTCTCTCTCTCTCTCTCTCTCTCTCTCTGTCATTCAGATACAGAGGATATGATGTTGATGACCTCAGGTTACTATGCCCATTATGTAAGCAAGCACCTGAAAATGAGGTGCATTTTGTGTTATGCTGTCCAGTGTTAGAGGTTGTTAGACAGAGTTACATCCCTATGAAATATAGAAGGCAGCCTAATTCATTTAGACTCTGTTTACTCATGGCATCAAGTCAGCCTGAGGTTGTGCGCAGCCTCACTCTATATTTGTGTAAAGCCTTTAGAATAAGAGATACTTTATTATCGTAAGTCATATTTTTTTGCTACTGATTTTGTTGCTATACAATTTTGCTGTTGTCATTGCTATTGTCTTTTATTCCACACCAAAATACTAAGCAGTTTGGCAACCCCCTTCATGTATGGGCCAATGGCCTTTTTGTGAATAAATCTTTCGAGTTCGAGTTTGAGTTCGAGTTCGAGTTCTCTCTTCTCTCTCTCTCTCTCTCTCTCTCTCTCTCTCTCTCTCTCTCTCTCTCTCTCTCTCTCTCTCTCTCTCTCTCTCTCTCTCTCTCTCTCTCTCTCTCTCTCTTCTCTCTCTCTCTCTCTCTCTCTCTCTCTCTCTCACACACACACATACACACAATCCCCCACCTCCCCTGCCTCTACCTCCCCAGCCCCCCTCCCCAACTGCTCTTCTCCACACACACAAAGATAACCTCTTTTCTCTCATTACCTTCTCAGACCTCCTGAACAACGCTTTCAGCCCAGAAGATGGAGAAGACAGCCAGTACAGCCAGGCACAGCATCAGCTTGCAGCCACCCTGTTAGTTTGGACAACAGCTATCTGCCCAGGTAATCTCACCTGAGGGGAGCACTCCCTGCTAGGCTATGCCAGATCTGATGTTCCCCAGCCACACTGATGGCATAGGGCAGATAAACTGGTGGTGTCATGGTGGTGGTAGGGGGTTGGGGTGGGGGAGGGTCGAGGAGGAGGGGAAGGGGTGGGGGTGGGGGTTGTCCCTCAGCCACATATCCAACACCCCTCAGTCAGGAGTGCTATATTTAGCACACCCTTTCCTTTTACCTTGTCCAAGTGTGGTCAGTTCCTGCTATAAATAGCACCAGCTGGTCCCATCTGGGCTGGGATGGGAGGGATTAATTAGCCAGCTGAGAGGAGCTGAAAGTGGGGGAAACTGACAGCTGTGCCCTGTGGTGTGGTTCTGATATACAGCTGAGGTAGGCCTACCACCAGTTTCAGAGAGGTAGTCCAGGTGGTTGTGTTTGTCTTTCTTTGAGATGTGTATCTGAATGTACCTGCTGGATTCAAAGGCACAGAACTGACTAAGTTAGGTAGGGATTGTGTTTTGCATTAACGCTACAATGCAATGCTTTGAGTTCTGTTGAATTGTGGTATACTGTATTGTGTTGCATTCTGTAGCTTTGTAGCTGCAGGAAGATATTTTCTGTGTAGTTTGTATTTGTGTATGTGTGTGTACATGTGTGTATGTACTTGTGTATCTGTATTCTGCTTGTGCATAAGAGGATGCATGTGTGATGTGGTAAAGTATCTCTATGAGGGAGAGAGACAGAGACAGACAGTCAGAGAGAGACAGAGAGACAGAGAGACACAGAGAGAGACAGAGAGAGATCAGACAAAGAGACCAACCTAGACACACAGCAGCAGTGAATGATGGAGAAGAATAGAGACCGACACAGAAACACAGTAGTAGGAAATACTAACAGTACAAGACGGAGACAGACAGACAGAGAAAGAGACAGCAAGAAGGAGACAGAGAAAGAGACAGGAGGAGGAAGACAGAGAAAGAGGCAGCAAGAAGGAAACAGAGAAAGAGGCAGCAAGAAGGAGACGAAAAAGAGACAACAAGAGAGAAATATAGGAACACAGTAAACAGCGGCACAGATGAATCCAACACAGGAACAGAACACGGAGTCAATAAAACGGGTGAGAAAGCAGAGCCAATAACTGAGGAGAGAGCGCATCCCATTTACTTCTGCTTCAGAGTGCTTCTGTGACATGGGATCAGCCTGGCTCATGTTTGCTCCTGCCTCCAGGAATGCTGTGAAGGTGTTGATGTCTTTAAGTTAGGGTAGTGTGCAAATGCCGAACTTCAAGATCATTGTCTTCATTATAAGTTTTTTTTTCAGGCATACTATGCTCATGTGCACACACACACACATACATACCCACATACACACATACACACACTTCCCTCGCCACACACACACACACACACACACACACACACACACACACACACACACACACACACACACACACACACACACACACACACAATATGCACGCAAATACACACATACACACACGCACAAACACACACACATACATACACACTCGCACAAACATAACCTTTTTTCTGTCTTATTTTCTCAGACCTCATGAACAACACTTTCAGGCAGTACAGCCAGGCACAGCTAGCATCCTCTTGCAGCCACCCTGTTAGTTTGGACAACAGCTATCTGCCCAGGTAATCTCACCTGAGGGAAGCACTCCCTGCTAGGCTATGCCAGATCTGATGTTCCCTAGCCACACTGATGGCATAGGGCAGATAAACTGCTGGTGTCATGGTGGTGGGGTGGGGGATGAAGGGTGGTGGTGTCTCTGTGTGTGTAGTAGAGTTGTATTTAACTGGAGCATCACCAGTCTCAGAGATAGTAAAGTCCATTTGGTCCTGTTTGTCTTTGTGAGATTGATATCTATATATTATGGCTACAAAGGAATAGGACTGACTATGTTAGGAGTGATCCTGTTTTGCATAACACTGCAATGACGTGCTTTGAGTTATATTGCCATGTTCCGAACTGTAAGGTGTAACACTCTATAGCTTTATAGTTGTAGGAAGATATTGTGTGTGTATGTGTGTGACATGTCACAAGATCAACAGGACTCGCAAAGACAATACTGCAAGGCGCTGTCCAAGGAGAAGGAAAAAGAGGCAGACCAAGGAAGAGATAGGAGGAATGCAAAGAAGAAGAAGAAGAAGAAGAAGAAGAAGAAGAAGAAGAAGAAGAAGAAGAAGAAGAAGAAGAAGAAGAAGAAGAAGAGCAAGA
>CM060317.1:16414755-16421085 GCA_030674155.1 Stramonita haemastoma
AGGTAGCGGCATTCCAGCTTCGAAGATGTTTAATCACACCAGTATGCATGTGTTTGCTTTGGGTTTTGTTTCTATGTCTATGTGGCTGTTTTTTTAGTTTTTTTTAACCCGACGTTTTTTTCTTGGTTTTTGTTTTTACTATCAGCCTTTCATCTGTCTTCTGTTTATTTTCTGTTTTTATTTTTCTTTCTTTCGTTTTTCCTTGCTTTCTTTTCAATTTTAATGTTAAGTGTGTGGTTTACTTTGTTTCTCTTAAATATCTTCTTTGTCTCCAAATCTTTTCCTTTCATTCTCTCTCTCTCTTCTCTCTCTCTCTCTCTCTCTCTCCTCTCTCTCTCTCTCTCTCTCTCTCTCTCTGTCTGTATGTGTGTGTGTGTGTGTGTGTGTGAGTCTGTCTTGTCTGTCTGTCTGTCTCTGTCTCTCTCGTTCCTCCCCCCTTCTCTCTGTGTGGACAAAATTGCATCTCTCTCTCTGTGTCTGTCTGTGTCTGTCTGTTTGTCTGTCTGTCTGTCTGTCTGACTCTGTCTCTCTCTCTCGTTCCTCCCCTTCTCTCTGTGCACAAAATTGCATTCTCTCTCTCCCTCCCTCCCTCTCTCTCTCTCTCTCTCTCTCTCTCTCTCTCTCTCTCTCTCTCTCTCTCTCTCTCTCTCTCTCTCTCTCTCTCTCTCTCTTTTCTCATCCTTTTTTCGTTTCTCTTTTCTTTCTTTCTGCTCTCCTGTTATTTTCTTGCACTGCAACACAGAACCAACGTCAACCAGCAAGCCACACAGCACATGCATGCAGGCCGGCAAAGCAAAAAAAAAATGTCGAGAAAGCTAAACAGCAAGGTGAAAGAAGCCAGCCAGGTAGCCAACCAGTTAGCCAGCCAGTGATGAAAACAAAAAAAAGACAAGAACAAAGAGGAGGAAACCAGAGAGAACATCAAAGTTGCTACACTCCCATGGTACACATGGAAACGAACTCGGCTCAAACACAGGAGGTTTCAGAACTCTTGCCAAGCGGACATTTTCATTCATTTCTGAATCGGCAGAAATTTGAGACAAGACCATTGTGTAGACTTGCATGCCAAAAATCCGCACCATACATCGTCGCTTCGCCACATAGCGCCATTTTCTCCCCGAAGCTACAGGTATGTTTTCTTTGTGTGTGTGTGTGTGTGTGTGTGTGTGTGTGTGTGTGTTTGTGTTTGTGTGTGTGTTTGTGTGTTGATTTGTTTTGTTGTTCGTGATTATGTTAAATGTTCAAACTGAAAACAGATTACAAAAGTTTTCTCAAGAGAGAGAGAGAGAGAGAGAGAGAGGGGGGGGGGGGGCATTTACAATGGTGGAGGAGTAGGGGGTCAAGATTTCCGTGTGCACCGACTCCTGTGACTTAATTTCTACTTAAAGAAATATTTCAAGAATAAAGGAACAATCACTCGCGCGCTGTTTTACATAACAGTTCTGGTGTGCATACAGTTTTGTAAATTTTATTAAGCGCATGTTTGCAAAAGACTTCCATTCAAACACAGCTTGGTCACCTGTGTCGCTAAGATAGAGCCAGTCTCTCAAGCATTATTTGCGTGTGAAAGGAACTTGGGTAGCCCCGAACCAAGTTTAGAACTTAGGTTTTTAAAAAAAAAATATAATAATTTCCTGCTTCCAGAGCAGTCTTTAATATGAAGCCAGTTTTCTGTACATGAAGTGTGGGTGAGGTGCACGAGAGAAAATCCTTAGCTTGAATTTTGTTGTTTATATTCATTGGTCTATTACTCTATGCAGATATAATTTTGCAGTCATTAACACTTGCAGTGTTATATGAAAGCCAGTTTTTTGTGTATATTATGCGTAAGGTGCACGATTAAAAAAATCCTTTACATGAATTTTATTTTGTATTCATTAGTATTATTCTATATAGATATTTTGCGGTCGGTGCTCTAATAATAAATTATTCAAATATGTTTCTAATGGTTTTTGGCTGCAAAACTTTGATGCAGTATTCCGCCATATGCCATATTCTGTGATGTCTATTTATCTGGGCTAGAGCTTCGACTTTGTTCTATAGTGCGATTTTTGCGTATGCGACCGTTTTTGTTCTCCGATCAAGGTAGCCGCATTTTGGCTGCGAGAATGTTGTCAGAACATAGCGCCAGTAGTAGTAGGCCTACACGCACACGCGAACGCATGCACGTGCGCGCGCTTTCTCTGTCTCTTTCTCTCTCTCTGTCTGTCTCTGTCTCTCTCTCCTCCCTCCCTCCCTTCCTCCCCTCTCTTTCTCGTCCTTCCTCTTTCTCTCTCTCCCTCATTTCTCCTCCCTCTCTCTCCTCTCTCTGTCTCCTTCCCCCCTCCCCCTCACTCCCCCTCTCTATCTTTCTCTCCATCCCCCCCCCCCCCCCCCTCCTCTCTCTCTCTCTCTCTCTTTTCTCTCTCTCTCTCTCTCTCTCTCTCTCTCTCTCTCACACACACACATTTGTATTTTCAGAATTTTCGCAGCAATCTTCAACCTACACACACCACGATGCTAGACTTCCTATGATTCACAATGCTTTAGCCTTGTTAGGCCCATGTTTGGTGGTAGAGGGTAGGGAATGGATGACAAAGAATATTTTCAACAAAACCTTTCATGGATTTTGCTTTCTTGGGGTCTGGTACATATGTCAATCCTACATCTTGAGAATATGAACAGTACGTTATTGCCAATCTTTCGGTTTTCCTTTGTGGACTCAAGTTTGCAACAGTTTAGCTGAGCATTGATCTTGGGGGTTATCATGAGTGCAAAGCTTGCCAGTCAGACAGGGAGTTCCTTCCTTGCTCGGCTGATTTACAGATGTTACTTGTATCATTATTATTTTGCCGTTGCTCTGGTCAGATTTCGCCCCGTGTCTGGATTTGGGTCAGTCTGTTTTGTCCTGCTTGGTTTTTTAGTCTCTGTGTTCCGCTTCCAGTCTTTTGTGTCCGGCTTTGGTCTGTCTTAATGTCTAAGGTGTAGTTTGTCTTTGTGTCCCGCTTCCAGTCTTTGTGTCCTGCTTTGGTTTGTCTTAATGTCTAGGTGTAGTTTGTCTTTGTGTCCCGCTTCCAGTCTTTGTGTCCTGCTTTGGTTTGTCTTAATGTCTAGGTGTAGTTTGTCTTTGTGTCCCGCTTCCAGTCTTTGTGTCCGGCTTTGGTTTGTCTTAATGTCAAGGTGTAGTTTGTCTTTGTGTCCCGCTTCCAGTCTTTGTGTCCAGGTGTCAGTCTTTGAGTCCACCTTCCAGTCTTTGTTTCCAGGTTTATGTATTTCTTTTATTTATTTATTTATTTATTTATTTATTTATTTATTTATTTATTCATTAATTAATTTATTTATTTTTTCTTTTATATCGAGGGTAATGGAATAAGCATTCATATGCTTTTTTTAAAATCCAGTCCCCGTGTATATGCAGTTTTGTAAATGTCATCTGTTCCTACCGGCACACGATGGCCTACTCTTACGAAAAGCGGAACAGGATTTAATGTATGTGCAAGATGTTCTGCGTGCGTTCGCACACGGGGCCTAGGTTTATAGTCTCATCCAAAAAACTTCAGTCTGTGTCCAGTTTTGGTTCAGTCTTTGTTCGGGCTAACCTGTCAATTGTCTTCAATTGATCACTGGATGCCTTCCGATTGCAATCAGTATTCCTTACTCAAATAAAAATTAGCATGAACTAAAAATTTCAATAAAATGAGATGAAATAAAATCATAAACCTAAAATAAAATCTATCAAAAATAAAATAAAAATTCTGAGATAAAACAACAAGGGTTTAGTCTAAAACTAAAACTAAAATGAAATAAAACAAAATAAATGAATTAAAATTAAAGCATAATCTAGACTAAGATAAACCAAACATAAAATAAAATGGAATAGAATAAAATATAAGAGAATAAAATAAAATGAAAAAAGAGAAATAAAATAGGGAAAAGGTGCAAGAAATCTGAGAGCAGTTTAGGTGACAGCGAAGTCTTTGGGATGAGACTGTAAACCGAGGCCCCGTGTGCGAACGCACGCAGAACATCTTACGCACACGTTGAATCCTGTTCCGCTTTTCGTAAGAGTAGGCCATCGTGTGCCGGTGGGAAGAGATATTTACAAAACTGCATACACATGGGGACTGGATGAAAAAAGCACATGAGTGCTTATTCTATTATCATCGATATAAAAGAATAAAAATAAATAAAATAAATAAATAAATAAATGATCTATCTTCTCATCCGAAAACACCACCTCTTCCTGCAATGGCTTGGAGACAAGGATCATGAGGTATTGTGACTTGGGTCATTTCTTTACTTTTTTGATGGGTTTCCTTAGGTCTAAAAACACCAGCATCTACAACAGTTTTGAGACGGCTTTCATGAGGTATAGATCTAGTTACTGTCATTCCCTTGAGTTTTTTAAATTATTTTTTAAAATTTTTAATTTTTAAATAGTTTTTCCCTAAGCTATGTTTAAAAATACCAGCAGCTTTGAGACAGTTTTCATGAGGTATTGTGACTTGGTCAGTGTCTTCCATATCCGAAAGGTTTCCTCATGTCCGAAAATACCAGCGCCACCAACAGTTTTCATGAGGTATTGTGATGGTGAGCCATTATGGGGATCATCCTGAAGACTCTTCAACAGTGGGGCCAGGCTCTGTGGATCATTATTTTGGAGTCATCGGCTGCGTGAGATCCTAGCTTGCATCTCTCTGTAAGTACTTTGACGCTACAGTTGAGACAATTATTTAATATCATACATGATTCAACTACCGCCTTTTTCTGATTAAAAAAAAAATTTAGTTCTGATTTATTTTTTTTTCTGATTTTATTTTCTGCATCCTTTATTATTATTTTTTTACATGTATCTTTTTTGTTGTTGTTCGAAGTCTTATGTTTAAGAGACTCGAGTTCACATTTTTTAGAAAACGAGTTATCAAAATTTCTAGTTATAAGGATATCGTAGTGTTTGTTGCTGTAGACAGGGCAGCTTCTGGCGCTAGAACGGAGAGTATCATGATTGTGTGTGGACAGTAAAGCCTCCTTGATTAAAAATTAGTTGAAAAATTTATTGATATAGCGTATTTGATTAGGGTAACGTGTCCTATTGTAGTTTTGGAATATTCAGCTCCCTAAATTAGCTGGACTCGGAATTCGACTATAAATTGGCGAAGAAGCTTGGTGAAATCTTGTCAGATGAAATTAAATCGTTAAGATATCGGAGCCAATAAAAGAATTTTCAGTCTACTGATGATGACTTACTGCTTTCAGGGGCTCAGGATCTGGAATCATGTGCCAGTGACCTGAGGTGTGTGAGGGCAGCCATCATGAACTACCTTTTCTGAAAACTAGACAAGGTATTTATATTTGCCTCTATATTTTTCTGAATTTTATGATCTGCTAATTTTGTCTGTCTGCAAAAGATGAAACGGGATAAAGTTTTTAAACAGTACTTGTGAAATTTTTGTTACAAAATGGAATCAAATCGTTTTTAATAGTTTAGCTTCTAAATCTAAAGCAGAGGGTGAAAATGTGCTGTCTTTTAAAGAATAATTCCAAACTATTTGTCTTCACCTAAACGATTTTGTAATCACATAGCGTTAAATCTTTTATAACATTTAAACTAAAAAAGGAAATGGTGTCTTTAAAGAATAATAATGAATTCATTCTGTTCATGAATTCATTCTGTTCCAAAGTCATGTGTTTAATGCATTATTTTTATATTTTGAGGTAACAAAGGAAGAGTAGAAATGAGTCGATGTCTGTAAAGAACGATCATGAATTTATTGTTTCAAAGTGGTAAGATGAAATCATCGTAGCATATGAAAACATTCAAACATTTTTCCTGTCACTTATAACTTCTTAACTGCTTACAGGAACACCTGGACAGGAACCAAGAGCCGAAGAACAGACACGCCATCCAGCACCACTTGTCGGTTATCAGCACATGATCAGGTAACGGGCTTGTGTTCACCCCCCCCCCCCCTCCATCCTGTAGACAGAGTTGTGGTCTGGGTACTAGTATTTGGGATGAGGCGATAAACTGAGGTCCCGTGTGCAACATGAATTTAGCGCACATAAAAGAACCCACGGCAACAAGAGTTATACAGCAGACACTTATAACTAAAATAGATAACACGCACGGACGCGCACGCGCGCGACGGGATAGCCTAGTGGTCAGAACATTGCGCTCGCAATTTGACGACCCGAGTTAATTCCTGTTCGAGGGGATTTTCCCCCTGGAGTTGACATCAGTGCTGACTCCACTAACCCCCCATAAGTCTTTCGGATTAGACTGTAAACCGAGGCCCCGTGAGCAAACGCACGCACAACATCTTGCGCACATGTTAAACCCTGTTCCGCCTT
>CM060317.1:16421185-16426185 GCA_030674155.1 Stramonita haemastoma
CAGATCATCATCATCATGCCATCATCTCACCGTCGCCCCCATATCATCTTACCATCATCTTATCATCGCCGTCATCGTATTATCACCACCATCTTATCATCGTCATACCATTGCCATCTTACCACATCACCATCACATCATCACCATCGCATAACCATCTTATCATCGTCACCTTATCATCTTTATTACCATCATCATCTTTAGTTGTATCACCACCACCATCTTTATCACCACCATCTTTATCACCATCATCTTTATCACCACCACCATCTTTACCCCCACCACCATCTTTACCCCCATCTTTATCACCATCATCTTTATTGCCGCCACCACCATCTCTATCACCATCATCTTTATCACCACCATCATCTTTATTGCCACCATCATCTTTATTGCCGCCATAATCTTTATCATCATCATCTTTATCACCATCATCTTTATTGCCACCACCACCATCTTTATCATCATCTTTATCACCACCATCATCTTTATCACCACCATCTTTATCACCATCATCTTTATTGCCGCCACCACCATCTTTATCACCATCATCTTTATCACCGTCATCTTTATTGCCGCCACCACCATCTTTATCACCATCTTTATCACCACCATCTTTATCGCCACCGCCATCTTTATCGCCATCATCATCATTATCACCACCATCATCTTTATCACCACCATCATCTTTATTGCCGCCACCACCATCTTTATCACCAACATCTTTATCACCACCATCATCTTTATCACTATCATCTTTATCACCACCATCATCTTTATTGCAGCCACCACCTTTATCGCCATCATCTTTATCACCACCATCATCTTCATTGCCGCCACCACCATCTTTATCGCTATCATCATCTTTATCACCATCATTATCACCATAATCTTTATCATCTTATCTTATCCTCGTATCTTATAATCATCAGCTCATCATAATATTATCATCACCCTCTTATAATCATCAGCATCACCTGATTATCAGCACCATCTTATTATCAGCAGCATCTTGTCATCATCTTTATCACCACCATCATCATCATATCACCATCACGTGACCATCATCATTATAATCTTATCATTTCATGATCATCACCATATCACCATCTTTATCACCATCATCTTCGCCATAATCTTTACCACCATCTTATCGTCATCTTATCCGTCGCCATCGTCTCCTCGTAGTCATCATTTTATCATATCTTATCATCTCATAATCAGTTTATCTTCATCTTCTCATCTTCATCTCATCTTCATCTCATCATCTTCATCTCATCTTCATCTTCATCTCTTCTTCTCATCTTCATATCATCATCATCATGATCTGGTCATGATCTTCATGATCTGATCATCATCACCATGATTTTTATCATCATCTTTATTATCATCATCTTTATCATTATGATCTTAATCATCTTCATCTTTATCATCATCATATCATCGTACCATCTGATCATCACCATTATATCACCTTATCATCATCATCGCCATATCATCATCTTACCGTCATCATCTCATTGTCGCCCCATCAGCATGTCACCATCTTATCGCCTTATCATGATCATCTTACCAGAATTATCGTCATCGCCATCATCTTATCATATCACCATCATCATCTTATAGCCATCATATCATTTTATCGTCACCATCCTCTTATCATCATCTTATCACCATATCATCGCCATATCACCACATCATCATCATCTTATCACCATCGTCTTATTATTATTATCATCATTTACTATATCGCCACCATCATATCATCACCATCATCTTATCACCACCCTGCCATCATATCATCATCACACCATCGCCATCATTATCACCATCTTATCATCATCGCCATCATATCATCTTATCTTCTCATATCATCATCGTTTCATCAACATCATTATTATTAGTAGTATCCTCGTTGTTGTTGTTGTTGTTGTTATTATTGTTATTATGCTTTGCTGTAGGTCAGAGATATGCCCATTACCCAGGTCATGGCACTCACAGCCCATTAATAGACTCCTCCATCTGCTTCTCTCCCAGCAGTCTTTGATTTCCATTGTCAGCACAAGTGTACTCATAACTTTTTCTTTTCTTTTTTTGTGTTAACTCTGGAAAGAAAAGTGTGGGAAAAGATAGGTTGGACGCCCCACAATATAATTTTAAGAAAACAAACCAAAATCGTGGATGAAGAAAAGTAAAAAGTGCAAAAGAGAATGAAGAAATAAGTGGGAAAAGATGTTAGATGCCCTACAAAATATTGGTTGTGTTAGCAAGACAAAAGTGGCAAATTTTACATCAGCCACTACTCATTGCCGAAAGATTTATTGTCTTTTTCATTTTGTCCAACTTTTGTACTGTATCTCTTTTGTTCATATGTACTGTTTTGCAAAATGTAGACTTTATTTCAAATGTGTGTATTCCAAAATTTCAGTGTAGCAAATGTTGTAAAAAATAATGTATTCTAGCAGATCACTGTGACACAGAGTGGTACAGATTGTTTTTTGTTCATATACTTTTGCTTTGGAGCTCTTAGAAAAAAAATGTATAAAAGTAGAAAATGGTTTTAAATGATTGCAAACTTGTTACCAGTAGTTGTAAAAACAATTGATTGTACTGTTTTTTTAAATATAAATTTGCTTTGAATCAAGTAGAAAAAAGACGTGTTTCATCAAGAATTGCTGGTGGACAGCTAGTCTTGTAATTAAAGTGTTTGGCTTTTCCGTTTTTCTTTTCCTGTCGATCATATCTTTATTTTGCATAGAAACGTTAAGTATAATTATCTTGGATTTTACCACCAAAAGGCGATGTTCCTTGTATGTTTGCATTTTTATATATTCAATTTGAATTACTGAACACAGAGTGAAGCAGTTTACCAATATTGCATTTTTTCTTTTGATATTTTTTCAAACGAAATATTGTTCATGAATGAATTACATGATGCATTTAAAATTACATGTTCAGTAATTTTTGTTGGCATTTGATCTTTTAATATTCCTTTCGGAGGCTTGAAAAATCTCCACTTTATCTGGGCAATTGTGTGACTGGTTTACTTGCATGTAACCATTCCAAACCATGCCCGCATTTTTCACCTTCAAATGGATAGTATATATGTATAGCGTGTTGCCTGTATCATTTTTTCTGAAGGAAATGGCTTAAAACATGTCCGTGACCTATTCCTTTATGAGAAATTTATACAATGGCTTTATGGTATCTGGTAGACTTGAGCTACGCAGTTAATACCCTTCACTTTGTGTGCTGCCCCCCCCCCCCCCCCCCCCCACCCTATTTCTTATTATTCCAGAGTCAAAATTGTGGGTACATTATTTTCCGATATTATGGGGTTGAAGCTACTTTCCAATTTCTAATTTTATGAAAGGGTATAGTAGAGCCCCTTTGCCAGTAGCATTTTAATTTGTTTGCTTTAATGTTCTTGAATCTCAACTGGAAATGGTGTGGATATCCTGTTTACAACCCAATTTAATCAACTGTATAATCATGCGATAAATTCCAAGTTTGTCCGTCAGAATGAGGGAGGAAAATGTTGCATGTTCTTTTTAGGGGACCAGCAAAGGATGTTTCCTGTAACCAGTATTGCTTCGAATTTTTTTTCTGTATTTCATGAGTTACTGCAGTTACTGCTTTTTCTGCATTATATGTATAACATACTTGTACATTACAAAACCGATAATGTTATACCTTTAAATTAGTGGCGAGCACACACCAATGGCACTTGATTACCCAACTGACTTTTTCCTGATGAAAAATACCAAGCTTTGTACATCTCCCCCTTTCTAAGACTTACAGTGGATTGGTGGTCTAGAGGTTACGCGCCTGCCTAGAAAAAGAAGAAAAAAGTTCTGATGGGAAATGTTGGTAATGTGATGCCCGTTTGGGCACCAAACTTTTCCCTCATCCTTTAGACCATGGGTGGTGGTCTGGGTGCTAGTTTTTCGGATGAGACGATAAACTGAAGTCCCGTGTGTGACACATAATTATTTAGCTCAAGTTAAAGAACCCACGGCAATAAGTGAGTTGTCCCTTGCAAAATTCTGTACAAAAAGCCCCTCTGATAGGTAAATAAATGCAGCTACATCCGGGAAAAGAAACAAAAATAACGGGTGGTACTGCTCTTGTGGCGACGCGCTCTCTTCGGGGAGAGCAACCCGTATTTCAAGCAGATAGATCTGCCCTGACTGAAAGTTGTTTTTTTTTTTTCAAAAGCTGTTTTGCACTTAATTATTCAAGGCGCTTGTACTTTCTGACTGTAAAAATAACATAGCTGGAATTCAGCTTTTTGTCACTTCAGAGTTTTAAAAGTATGTTAATTAAAATAAACACGCTATTGTGGTCTGAGATATTTTCAAATGCTGGTACCAGAATTCGAAATCAGAGAAAAAGTCAGTTGGTCTGTCATTGTCACGTCACTGCTGGTCAGAGCAATTGGAATGAGAAGGAAACTTAGTTATTTTAAACTCGGTGTCAAAACTTGATGAAACCTGGTGCGAAAGAAGTATGCATATAAAAACAAACTTGACCAGGTCTTTGTTCTGAGTTACATTCTTGAATGATTGTGTGTTTGCAAATGTGGAATGTGAGTACAAAAATTTGATGCATACACTTTTTCCTGTACCTCTCTCTCTCTCTCTCTCTCTCTCTCTCTCTCTCTCTCTCTCTCTCTCTCTCTCTCTCTCTCTCTCTCTCTCTCTCTCTCTCCGCGCGCGCGCGCTCTCGCGCTCTCGCGCTCTCGCGCTCTCGCGCTCTCTCTCTCTCTCTCTCTCTCTCTCTCTCTCTCTCTCTCTCTCTCTCTCTCTCTCTCTCTCTCTCTCTCTCTCTCTCTCTCTCTCCACACACACACACACACACACCACACACACACACAACACACACACACACACACACACACACACACACACACACACACACACACACACACACACACACACACACACACACACACACCCTTCCCGAAGAATAACGCACTTCTCGAAAAGATGTGACAAAAC
>CM060317.1:16441185-16448685 GCA_030674155.1 Stramonita haemastoma
TGACAAAGGCTCTGTGCTATCAGGCAAGCCCAACTGACAGCAGTGGGGCACGCACAATGTCCATTACTGGTTACGTCAATGGATGGGGGTCATTATGGGGGTAAACCGTCTGTTGCAGCTGGTCAACTGCAATGAAGCTGCATACATCCATTTATTTGTGAAAGTGACCATTTGCATTGTTTTTGCAGCATTTTGTGTTCAGGTTTGTTTTTCTTCTTCTCAGTTTTTGCTTATTGCTCGTAATTAGTGTGTTTAAACATTGTTTTAGCATCATCAGCATCAGCAGTAGTGGAAGTTAGCAGTAGTAGTGGCAGCAGTACAGCAGCGGCAGCAGCAGCAACCATGGTATCAGTAGAAGTGGAGATGGAAGTTGTAGTAGAAGTACCCCTTGTTGTTAATGTTGTTAGTGTTGTTACTGTCACTGCTTTGCCGTTAGTTTGACGCTGTATAGCTGTTTGGGGGTTTCGGTGTTGTAATCCTTGTTATTGTGTCTTCTTATTATCCGTCATTGTCGACATGTCTTACATTTTATATTTGCTGCTATACCTTTCTGGTTTAGTCAGTGAGGTAGCCCACTGTCCGTTCCCTCTGTATGTCTATTTCTCTGTCTCTTGTTTTCTTTGTTGTCTGTCTCATTCTTTTTCTTCTTTTTTGCCATTATAAATTTTTCTTTCGACAGTTTGTGTTATGTGTCCATATATCCATGTGAATGTGGCTACATGTGTACATGGATGCATGAAAACACACATGTGCGCACATACACATACACCTACGCACACACGTATGCACGCACGCACACACACACACACACACACACACACACACACACACACACACACACACACACACACACACACACACACACACACACACACACACACCAGGTCATGTACGACTTTCCCAAATCTGAACACTTCTATGATACATCAAGACCCCACAATACAAGGAAGCCAATACAAAGCATTGTCTTCCAGCCAACCAGGTTAGTTTTGAGAGCTGCTGCCTCTCCAGGTGATCTCCCTTGATGTGAGTGCCCCCTGCCACCTCTGCTGTGTGCTGGCAGACAGATGGTGAAGGGCAGATAAACCCTTATAAAAGACAGGGTAACATGGTGGTTAGAGCGTTGTGTTTATTACCACCTGACGATCTGACAGCTCTGGTTCTAGCCACCACTGAGAGGCCTTTCCAAAGTGCTTGTTTTCCCTGGAGTGAAAGATCAGTACTGACTCCACTTCTGCCAAAATTCCCCCTTTGGGTGGGACTAACAATTAAGGTCCTATGCACGAACACATGCAAAATATCTTGCACACATGTTAAAACCTATTCTTGCCTTTCAGAAGATAAGGCTGGTGGGAACCAATGACAAAATTTGCAAAATCATAAAAGTTATGTACACAGGGACTAAATGTAAAAAAAACAAAATCAACAACACATGATTGCTTATTTATTATCTTTCACAGAAAAGAACTCAGATTGAAAACTGGATGATAATAAATAAAAATAATACATGGAATTTATATAGCGCTATATCTTGTAAAAACAAATCAAAGCCTTGCATTCGACCTATACAACACACAATCAATCAATAACCATTTATAGCTTTAGCAAGAGGATTTGTATGTTTTTTGCTTTTTTTACAAGAGGATTGGAAAGCTACCAGCTGCTATGACAGCACCAGTCTCAGAGATAGTCCAGGTGACCCTTCATGGTTCCAGTGATGTGCGCAGCTACACTCACTTGTTTTGTCAGAAGATAGATCAACACAACCGGAGATAACTTTTGTGCATAAATTCACTGTCTATTGCACTAAATTGTGCTGTTTTGCATTGCACTTTATTTTCCAGCTTTAAAGTAGCAGCAGTTTTTTTCTATGCGTGCATAGGTATGTTTTCATATGCATGTGTGTCTGCTGATAAGATATATGTAACAAAAACCATATGAAGAGAGAGAGAGACAGAGACACAGACACAGAAACAGAGAACCAATGAATAAATAAATGCATAAATGAATGAACGAACGAATGATCTTTATTTTTCCAATGATGAGAGAGACAGAGACCAGAGAGAGAGAGAGAGAGAGAGAGAGAGAGAGAGAGAGAGAGAGAGAGAGAGAGAGGAGAGAGAGAGAGAGAGAGAGAGAGAGAGAGAGAGACTGGCAGACAGACAGACAGACAGACAGACAGACAGACAAACAGACAAACAGACAGAGAGAGACAGACAGAGAGAGAGTGAGAGAGAGAGAGAGAGACTGGCAGACAGACAGACAGACAGACAAACAGACAGAGAGAGAGAGAGAGAGAGAGAGAGAGAGAGAGAGAGAGAGAGAGAGAGAGAGAGAGAGAGAGAGAGAGAGAGAGAGAGAGAGAGAGAGAAATCAGTGATCAGCAGCACAGATGAATCCAACACAGGAACAGAACACGGAGTCAATAAAATGGGTGAGAAAGCAGAGCCAATAACTGAGGAGAGGCATCACATTTACTTCTGCTTCAGAGTGCTTCTGTGACATGTGATCAGCCTGGCTCATGTTTGCTCCTGCCTCCAGGAATGCTGTGAAGGTGATGTCTTTAAGCCGTGCTGGTCCTTATGTGTTAAAGTGGATGACCAGTGTATTAATTAGAGGTTGTTTTTACTAGATATTTTTTTTTACCCTTCCAGATAAAAGGAAAAGTCAAATGTGTCAGCTTGAGGAACCATTAAATTAACTTAGTGGAGCTATTTTGTAAATATATAGATAATGAGGAAAATAACTTTTATAGACATTTCATGTTTTGCTTTTAAGATAGCGCTTTCATCTTCATTTTCATATATGTTATTTTATTGTCAATCAAGAAGACATATAGTATAGATATAGATATAGATACCGATATAGATATCTATATCTATATCGATATAGATATCTATATCTATATATCTCTCTCTATATATATATGATTGAATCAAAGATGCAGTCGTCATTCTGGATTTATATTCCAGCCAGTTGTATGCATATATGACATGAAAACAGACACAGACACAGCCACACATATACACACAGACAAACAGACACATAGACACACACACATTTATTTTTTTTTCTGTTTGTTTCATTTGTATGGCTCATTTTGTTTCAGGTTTTTATTCATATATATGCACATGATTTTTTTTCTTAGATGGATGGCTTACACTGTAGAATTTGAAAATAAAACTCTGACTTTGAAATTTTCACACACACACACACACGCACACACACATACACACACACACACACACACACACACACACACACACACACACACACACACACACAAACACACACACACACACACAAACACACACACACACACACACACACACACACACACACACACACACACACACACACACACACACACACACACACACACACATGCCAACACCAGGAGGAATTCTCAAAGGCAGGAAAGTAAGTATACTGGAGTTTTTCATATGAGATTATAGTTCCCATCATTAATTTTTGTGTGCTGTTTTTTGTGTTGCTGTTGTTCTTGTTTTTGTTGCTGTTGTTGCTCTTGTAGTTGAATAGTTTCCAACTTAAAGCACCTTGGGCTCACATAAAATACAGATTCTATCTCACTCACCTCACATGGGAATAATTTTGCATTGTGACAAAACTGCCTGATATTAACTTAGTGACAGTGATGCCTATAATTTTGTGCACAATAGTGATTCCTCACGTCTTGTCTGTATATTTTATTTGATTCAAAATAGTGCATCCAAATGCCATGAATGTGAAAGGGTGGAGGAGATGAGGGGGCTGGCTATTACTGCTGTCAATAAATACGAGATAGTTTATGAGCTGCAGGCAGTGCATTGCTAATGGAATTGTGCTGTTCCTATGCTAGTGAAGACATCCCATTGTGTGTCCTATATTCTTTTGCAATGAACCTTGACATATTTAAAAAAAAGGATCTGATTGGTAGTCATTCCATCAATGTCAAGACTGTTTTTTTCCCCAACTTCTCATAAAGTAATCATGATAACTATTCAATTGCATGTGCCATATCAATATTTTGAAATCAATGTTCGATGAAGATTAAATAAAACGGTTGATAATGTATGTATCGTGTGCTTGCTCATGCATGCTTGTGTGCGTGCATGAGTGTGTATGTGTGTGCATGCGTGCGTTTATTTTAAAAGTAATCCCATTGTTTTATTTCGAGGATACTGGAATAAGCACTCGTGTGCTTTTTTACATCCAGTCACAGTGTGTATGCAGTTTTGTCAATTTTGTTACCCGTTCCCACCGGCACACAATTGCCTACTCTTCCGAAAAGCGGATCGGATTTCAACGTGTGTGCAAGATGTTCTTCGTGCATTCGCATATGGAACCTCGGTTTATGGTCTCATCCCAAGAACTTTAGGGGGGGGGGGGGGGGGGGGGGGGAGTGGAGTCAATACCGATGTTAACTCCAGAGGAAAAAGCCTCTTGAACGAGATTCGAACCCGGGTCAGCAGATCACAAGCGCAGTGCGTATCAATCTAACCACCAAGCTTTCCCGTTCCCCCGTACGTGTGTGAGTGTGTGTGTGTGTGGGGGGGGGGGGGGGGGGGCGTATGCTTGTGTGTATGTTTGTGTGCGTATACGTGTGTCCGCGCCTATGTGCGTAAGCATACATGCGCGGGTATGTGTATGGACATGTGAGGTGTATGTGTGTGCACGTGTGTAAGCGCGTGCGCGCGCGCGCGCGTGTGTGTGTGTACGCGAATGCACTTTTGTGTGTGTGTGTGTGTGTGTGTGTGGGAGCTTATGCGCAGAATGGTGTGTGTATGTATGTATGCGTGCATGCGTCTGTGTGCGTGCGTGTGTGCGTGTGTGCGTGTGTGTGTGTTTATGTGTGTGTGTATGTGTGTGTACGTGCGCACATACAAGTGCTCACGTACGTTTGTGTGTATGCGTGTGTGTGTGCGCGCGTGCGTGTGTGTGCGCGCGCGTGCGTGCGTGCATGCGTGCGTGTGTGTTTGCGCGCGTGCGCGCGCATCTATGCACCCTAATAACCTTCATTGTTTACACGCGCCCTTTACCACAAGTTGACTGCAAAGCGAAAAATGACACGCTAGGATGAGGTTGGCAAAATATGGCATTGTGCCATGCAAACAAATCATCTCTGCGGAGTCGGAAGTGGGACCCGGCCTATCATCCCCTGAATCTGTAGTCAAACCTGGTGGCTATCTTCGTGTGTGTTCTGCTGGAATCAGGAAACAGACTGGCGCAGTTCTTGCTTTGCTTTTCTTTCTTTCTTTCTTTCTTTCTTTCTTTCTTTCTTTCTTTCTTTCTTTCTTTTTTCTTTCTCGAATACTCAGACAACAGCTATTGTTGTCTGTCATATCAAGCGAAAATGCGTTGAACGCCTGAAAAAGTCAGACCCAACACATCCGACTTCGGCATGGGTGAGAGTTGTTAATTATCATTAAGTCTCTCTGGTAAAAAAAATAGGCAGGGAAATGGACCACGAAAGCAGAAAATAGACAAGAAGGAGGTGACAGAGAGAAAAAGAACAAGGCATGCAGAAACAAAGAGAGTGATAGAAAAGAGGGAGTTCTTAGCACAGAACTTCCAGAAGGTGGGAATGCTGGTTATTTTATTGACAGCCCCCCGCCCCCCTCAGCATGCCGACGCGGGAACTTGCAAAGTTCAAAACGAAATGTTTAGTTTGAAGGGGTTTGGGAAAATTTACCACACTCTTTTTCATGAAAATATTTTAACCCTTGTTACATTTCTTCTGGTAAGTCTACATAGGTAAAAAAAAGAGAAAAGGTTAAGATGAAGGCGTCCCATAACCTATGCGAACGTTGGGGAGCGAGGTGTCAAAGATCTTAGTTTCTTCAGGAACAAGCATATTGGTGGAGGTTTTTTTGTTTTTGCTTGTCTCCTGTTCTATATTTGTCAAACTGTTTGTTTCTGTCTTGTGTCCTTTTATCTTTGTTTCTAGCCATCTGTCTCTTGTCACTTTGTCTCTTCCTTTGCGCTCTGCTTCTGTCTGTCTGTCTGTCTGTCTGTCTGTCTTTGTCTCTCTCTGTCCGTCTTTCTTCTCTGACTTGCTGTCTCTCTTTCTTTCCTCTTTCACACATGCGCACACAAACACACACACGTACGCACTCACGCACGCACGCACGCATGCGCACACACACACACACTCTCTCTCTCACACACACACACATACACACACGTAGGCACGCACACACGCACGCATACACACACACACAACCATGCATACATACCCACACATATACACACAAGCACAGAGAGAGAGGCAGAGACAGAGAAATATAATAAACAGACAAGAAGAGCATTCAGTTTCAAAATCAGACTCAATCTGTTTCCCTAAGGGCAAACGTAGAAATAGAATTTCTTCACACACACACACACACACACACACACACACACACACACACACACACACACACACACACACACACACTCAGACAGACAGACAGACAGACAGACAGAAAGGCAGGCAAACGAACAAACAAACAAAACAAACAGGCAAGCAAAGATAGAACAATAAAGCGAGGAAAACTAATGACACTACCCCAACAAACGGACGCGAGCGCCATAAAAACTGCGAAAAGGCACAGGCAATAACTTTGCGGTGATCGCAATTTGCCTTCGCTTCAGAGAACCACAGTGACGTTTAGAGAACCGGGGCTACATTTCGCACGTGTTCTAAGGAACATCAGGACAGGAAGTTTAGGTTTTGGTGGTCTACAAATGTCGCTGTGCATTAGTATAATAGCTTTTTGTTCTCCCTTGAAGAGCTCCTCTTGCCCTCCGATTCAGTCAGCTAGAGGAGGGGAAAAAGAAGCTTTTTTTTTTTTTTTTTTTTAAAAGGAATTGATTTACTTCAAAAACTTCAACTTGAGTGCCAGTTAGAATTGGGGTTGTTTTTGTTTTGTACTTGGAAACTTCTATTTAAGTGACAATTAGATTTGAGACTCATTGATTTTCAGGATTAATCCTGAGGAAACTTCTACTTGACTGTTAGTTAGAGTGAGGATTGTCTTTCTTTTTCAGAAATTGATTTACTTTAAATGTTCTACTCCAGCCAATTAGAATGAGAATTGTCTGTTTTCGTTTCTCTTTTTCTTCTTCCTGTTATCATTTAGCTTGTTGAATGGCGATTTATGCTATAGTGCGCTTAGTATCAACTACTCAAAGTTTGTATATGTGAGAAAAGAAGAGTAGGGAAACAAGGTAAAAACTAAACAAAACAAAAACCCAATCTCCCCTGGTCATTTTCTCGTTTGCTAGGGGAATGTACACTTAAGAATCACAGGTCTGAGTTGTGTCCCTTTGTAAAGGATGAAGTCTTGAGGATTTTTCTACTAGGGCCTAGTGCTATTCATTCATTTCAGACTGGGATCACAAAGTAAACAGATTATAAAAAAAACCATGTGGCAACGTGATCAAGGTTTCAGATAATTCATACTTTGCAATAAGTAACACATTTTGTAACAGGTGAACGATGATTTTGCGATAGCTTCT
>CM060317.1:16453685-16455151 GCA_030674155.1 Stramonita haemastoma
GCATTCATCCCCTAAGCCGGAATGTGGCTAACTTCATGGTGGGCGAAAACGGTCCATACGCAAAATTTCACCACTGGTGAACCTGGGAGAGTTCTAGCCGAAGAATGACCCCCCCAAAAACAACAACAAAAAAACCATAATTGAAGCAAAGTAGCATACAAAAGAAACAAAACTATCAGAAACCAAAACAAACAAAAAAATCCGACATACAGATAAATTCAGACAGAAAACAAAACTGAAATAAAACGAGCTTGAATGATACTCAGAAGAACAAAATAGTCGTAACCATTCAACAGTACTCTGACCCCATGTCTATGAGTCTGATGTCTTAACACTCTGTTGTTCAACACCAGAACACACACGGCGAAATGGCCATCAGATTAGTCCACAGATCTGGAAGGTGATAGGGTTCAGTGCCAACTCTACAGCGATGATTTGTTTGCGTGGCAGTTTGCCATACCAGCGTTTTGCCAACCTAATCTGCTCGTGTCTCTTTTTTCCCTCTCTGAGCAGACAGACTTCTTCTAATAAAAGACACACGTTAATGATGAGCAACATCAACAAACGTATGCTTCCCCCCAAACACATCAGTCCAAACACACAGGCATACATATGTATGTGTGTATACACCCACCCACCCACCCACCCATATATATATATATATATATATATATATATATATATATATATATATATATATATATATATATATATATATATATATATATATATATATATATAATATATATATATATATAATAGAGAGAGAGACACAGACACAGACAGACACAGACAGACACAGACAGAGAAAGACGGAGCCACAGAACTGAAATAAACACATCATTATGGAGAAACCCCGAAGACCAGGTAGATTACTATGAACGATTTCCAGGAAAGAAAGTGGAGATCCAATGAGTGGCCCTTTAGTTTAGCCGCGGTATTTGGAGGGATCAGCCTTCTCCTATTCCTGATTGCCTGTTTGGACACCAGCTAATTCTACAGGCGATCTGGCCAGAACGGTTAGCAACAGACAGTGACTAAAGCTTTGTTGGCACACACAAGAAAGCAAACAAACGAACATACTAAAAGCAAGCACACACACATACAAACACACTTACACACTCACACGCACACACATGCACGCATGCATGCATGCACATACACACACGCACACACAAACATGCACGCATGCATGCATGCACGCACACACACACATGCACACACACACACACACACACACACACACACACACACACACACAGATCCGCATGTGGACACGTGTCCACACACAGACAGACAGACATACACGCACAAACACACATACGCACACACACATACAAACACACACACATGCACACATACACACATACATGATATGCAGCATGCTGAAAAATTATATTCCTGTTCTTAGCTCATCATCCTCATCAGAGATATTCAGTTATCCATTACTGAGGTATATATTTTTT
>CM060317.1:16455251-16457751 GCA_030674155.1 Stramonita haemastoma
CTTTCAAAAGCCACACTAAAAATGCTGGAAACCATAAACTTATTTTTCTTTGTCATCGAACGCTCAGAAAACAACTATTGTTACCTGCTATATAAGCGACAATGCGTTGCGCTGCCATTAAGCGCCTGACAAGTCAGAACCAGCGCAGCTGACTTCTGGGTGGGAGAGACTTGTTACCTTTTAAAAGTCTTTCTGGGAAAAAAAAAGTAGGAGAATGGACCAAGAAGGCAGAAAATATTCCAGAAGGAGGCAACACAAAGAAAAGGCAGAAACAAAGAGAGGGATAGAAAAGAGGAAGTTTCTAGCACATATTTTCTAGAAGGTAGGGATGCTTTTTATACTGACAGGCCACCCGCGTCCCCACTGGAGGAGGGTGGGGGCGGGAAACCATAAACAAAAAACATAATGAAACTAGAAACAACAGCTGTTGATGCAAACAATCAAGCAACCCCCCCCCCCCCCCCCCCGTCCTCCCCAACCCTGTCCCTCTCAACCCCTCAATCTACACCCATGAAAAACCGCAGCACACGTAACAGGTGGAAAACCAAACTGTAAAGAAAACAAACATCAGTAATAACACAATGGGGTGCACCGTGAGTTACATCCCAATGGTTGGCCTAGGGCCATGCATTCTCAGGAATGGGGTCTGTAGGTAGGTAACCCATTAAAAGCTAATTACCTTATCTTACTGACAGATTTTTAGACAGGTGTTGAAAATCTGATTGTGAGAATTCCCCTTCTTTTTTTTTGGTTGAATTCTCAGACACCAACTGTTATTGTCTCTCATAATCATGAGTGAAAATGCGTTGCGCTGAGTAGGGATGCTATTTATACTGACAGGCTCCCAGCATCCCCATGGAGGAGCTTACCTGCTTTTATACCAAGTCTGTAAGGTGAACCATCTGCCTTGGCAGAGTGGTTAGCACCTTTAGTTAAGGAATGGTAGGTCTCGGGTTCGTATTCCAAAAGAGTCATAGTGATTTTTCACACTTCCCAGGCTCCCACCCAGAGTAAGTGTGCTGTGGACTCATTGGTTAGACTGGAACCATTCAGTCAAGCTTTATCCACTTTGTGGATGTGAGTTTGCGAGTGTTGCTCAAATTACCTGACCAACACTGCAGGTGTCTACATCTCTCGGCTGGGTTGTCGCGGGGATTTATCATGATTGTATGTGTAGAGTATAGCTCTGTCAAGAGGTCTTAAAGCACATGCACTTCCATAGCAGCAGCATTACGTTGTCTTTATTACTGATCACCATTTAATAAAAAAAAAATGCATCTGATTCCTGGCCCAAGTAGCTATGGTCTCATGATGACCTCACATTCCCTTTCCCCTTACACCTCTGTGCCTGTGGTGAATTTGTGTTAAACAAAGCCATTGGGATTGGAGTGGATCATTGGATGTACGACGTTGTGGTGGTCGCCACCTCAAGTTGGTGATTCACCCAGCCTGATTCCATGACTGAGCTAATACTGTCGTTAGTACAAGGCTTAGTAGATGGGTGGGTATGATAGCTCAGAACAGGCACTACTGAACATTACAAAAGTGATCCAGCAGCAGCGCAGGGCCCCTCTTGTTGGTGGCCCCATGGCCGCTTGACACGATGGGCTCCCTGTGGACCTCCGACCCTGGGATGCGACGTAACAAATTTGGGTATAGCTGTAGTGGGGAAATTGAAATGAGCACCGTGGGAACAGCAGGACAGGTTCATCACAGAAGTTGAGGCAGTAAAAGAAAAGTCCTTTAGGCTTCCTTTACCTAACAGGCTTACCTGCTTTTATACCAAGTTTGTAAGCTGACAGCTCCCTTTGCTAAACAGGCTTACCTGTACACCGTGATAGTACACATGGTATGAGAAGTGGTTCTATCAAGCAAAGCAAGCAGTTCTGCAGGAGTACAAAGACAAAACATGCACAGCACTGCCATGCTTTAATTAAATTTCTTACACCCCTTCCAGTCATTACCCTCCGCAGTTCCTTGTTTTTGTAAATTGACCTAAATTGTTAGTAATAGACTCCAAAAGACCCTGGTAGCTGGCATGGCAAAGGGATTGGAATCACAGTGAGGCAGGAGGAAATGATTTCTTTGAAGATTTGTTTGTTGATGATCATCTCTGAAACCTGGTTTCAATTTGCTAGTTTTGTTTTCTGTCTTGTGGATCAGCAGTTGGTGTTTATTCTCAGTTTCACCTTTTCCCTCCTTTAGATAAACAGAAGTGTTGGAAATGTTAAAGGTTTGTTGATATTACCACTTCAAGAGGAATAAGGAGGGAAGGTGTAGGATAGAAGGTATAGAACAGAATGTAGTTACCAGCAAGAAAAGGGGGTTATTGGGGATACATGGATATATCCCATAGGAGACCAATTTACTGTAACCAGACAGAGGTGGTGTTGTGTTTTGCCTGTGTGTGTTTTGTCTCTCCATTTCTTCTTGTCAATACTTTTGCAATAAAGGCTAAAAAAAAGTTTCATGTTTTTCTACATGATCTTGGTCTATATTA
>CM060317.1:16462751-16475638 GCA_030674155.1 Stramonita haemastoma
AAAACGTAGCCCAGGCTATCTAACTGTCACTGTGGTTCTCTGAAGCTCAGGAAAATTGTGATCACCATGAAGTTATTGCCTGTGCTTTTTCGCAGTTTTCATGGCGTTCCTGTGGGTCTGTTGCATTGGTTTCATTTGTTTTTCTTGCTCTTATTGCTCTCTGTCTGAGTCTGTGTGTCTGGGAGTCTGTCTGTCTGTTAAATTGTCTGTCTGTCTGTCTGTCTGTCTGTCTGTCTGTCCTCTCTCTCTCTCTCTCTCTCTCTCTCCTCTCTCTCTCTCTCTCTCCTCTCTCTCTCTCTGTTATCCCTGAAAAGGGCGGGGACTGGATGTAAAAAAGCACATGAGTGCTTATCTATTATCCTCGAATAAAAGAATTTGCCTTGCCTTGCCTTGCCTTGCCTTGCCCCCCCCCCCCCCCCCCTCTCTCTCTCTCTCTCTCTCCTCTCTCTCTCTCTCTCTCTCTCTCTCTCTCTTCTCTCTGTCTCTCTCTCTCTCTCTCTCTCTGGCTTTCTTTCTTTCTTTGTTTCTTGCCAAGTCTACTGGAAGATGCAAGCTAATGAAATGCAACAAGGCAAGTTTTCTTCTCTTTCTCTTTGTCTCTGTCTCTCTATGTCTCATGAGAATGATAAACAAATACTAAAAGATGGGAATAAAAGTAGGTAGAAAAGAAGAAAAAAAACGGACAAGAAAGAAACAAAATGCACAACAACAAAATCAAACAAAGAAAATGAACACATAAACATATAAACCCAAGTTCAAAAAAGCAGAAGAAAAAGCATACAAATCCAGAAGTAAAGCCAATAAAAACAGATGCTTATTCTCTGTGTGAGTTAAACCACAACAGCAGGGAAGCTGCTATATACGAGGATGATGTTTGTTGGTATTCCACTGAAAGCTTAAAACCTTTCTACCTTATCTCATTCACAGGTTGTAGACCGGTGAGACAACTTCATTCTCTAAATACCTTGGTGGCAGCTGGGTTTTGTTCCATTTTTTCTTTTGAATAGCATATTGTTATGTGGAGAGTCAGGAACTATGTGTGGGGCTCTTGCTGATGGATGTAACTAATTGTAGTTCAAATCCGCAGACATGAAATCGGTAGAGTCGTGCAAAAAGACCCATTTCGTAACTCAGGCTTTATTTTTGAGACTTTAATATTTTAGTGCAAATACACACATGCTCATTATTTGTGCATATGGCTTTATGAATTTACAGCCACAGTCTTACAAGAAACATGCACAAAAACAAAACCAGAAATAAATAAGCTAACACATTCTTCCTTCCTTCTCCCCTCTCTCTGTCTCTGTCAGTCTGTCTGTCTGTCTGTCTGTCTGTCTGTCTGTCTGTCTGTCTGTCTGTCACACACACACACACACACACACACACACACACACACACACACACACACACACACACACACACACACACACACACACACACACACACACACATGCACATGCACACACACATCACAGCCATTGCTTTTTCTTCTTTCAACTTCTGCCACGAATCTTTGAACTGCCATCATTCTTATAGCAATACTTAAATTGTTTCCTCTCTCATTTGAAGAGAGGATAGAAAATGGATAAAATAAATGGACATCATCCAATGTCCGGCAGTGTTGTCTGCCTTTGAACTTAGTTCCACCCTCTCTGTGTCAGTGACAGTTACTATAAACAGAGTCATTCCTACGTTATTTCGTATAACAGGTGTGGTTTTTACACGCTTCCCTTAAAATGGCAGTTCTTGTCATGTAACAGGATTACGCAGACGCTGAAATAAAATATGCTCACCCCTTGAGCAGTGCCAGCTGTTGTGCCGGAGTTCAAAGACAAGATCTACTAATAAAGCTTTGGCGTGTTTAAGTTTCTCAGTGCCTCCTACCAGTCATTAACCTGGGATAGTCCACAGACTGTAAGATCTGGCTGATCTTGTAACCTGACTGAAGCGTCTAATGAGCTGTAGGACTCCGACAGCTGGCTGGCCCGGCAAGGAAGAGATCTGGAGTTCTGATTCCAGTGAAGCTCTGGTTGTTGACAAGTGTTTCTAAACACAGGTTTAGTCTTGAAAGCTTACCTTCTGTCCAGAGGATCAGCACTTCTGCTGTATGCTCTCTTGATCTTCTTCTTCACGATTCTTCTTCTTCACGATTCTTCTTCTTCTTCTTCTTCTTCTTCTTCTTCTTCTTCTTCTTCTTCTTCTTCTTCTTCTTCTTCTTCTTCTTCTTCTTCTTCACGATTCTTCTTCTTCTTCTTCACGATTTCTTCTTCTTCTTCTTCTTCTTCTTCTTCTTCTCTTCTTCTTCTTCTTCTTCTTCTTCTTCTTCTTCTTCTTCTTCTTCTTCTTCTCTTCTTCTTTAAACGCTCCCTCTTGCCTATTGTTTGCCTTCTTAGTCATTTTTTTCTGCTTTTTTTTCCCCAGAAAAGCTTAAAACATTACAATTCTCTCCCATGCGGAAGTCGATGAACTGGGTCTGACTTGTTACGCATTAACGGCAACGCATTTTCGCTTATATGACTGACAACAGAAGTTGTTGTCCCTTAGACAACAACTTCTGTTGGGTGAAAAAGAACCAGTTACAGCACAGTGTATGGCAACATGCCATACCTTGGGATGAGGTTTGTAGGTAACTCATTAAAAGCTGATTACCTTATCTGTACCACAGGTTAAAAACAGGTGGTGTAATCTGATTTCAGAAAGAGCAAAATAGGGGCGGTGTGGGTTTTTGTTCCACAATTTTTTATATTTTTTTTAAAATAAATTTTATCTCCTAAGTGGCATGTTTTCTGGTTAAGAATTCAAAAATCCCAAACTGTTATTGGCCATTTCACGAATGGAAAAGTTGTTTTCACTTGATGCCAGGTTTAGAATTTCGTCTAACTTTATCAGACATAGGTTTGGGGCAGACTTGACAGAAGAAAGCGGAAGACTGTTTTTGTTTTTGCCAAGGGGGAGGGGGAGAGTGGTCAGTGTATTGTTGTTGTTTTCTTCCTTGATAGTTTAACCTTTAGTTCTGCTGGACCAGCAGCTTCTGTCGTGGTTCTTACTTAATTCTGCAACTAAATCACGGCTTTGGGGAGCACTGAGGTCTACGTTCAGATTTGGTCTGTTCTGTTTATTGATTTACCAAAGCTTGATTAAACTAATCAGCCTTCTGCTAAATTATTTACAGCCTGGGCGTGGATGGCAAAAGTAGGTCAGGGCACAGGAGTGGGAAAGGGAGTGATCAATGAGAGAAAGAGAATAAAGTCAGACGACAACAAACTGTAAATTTATACAACATTTGTGTGTGTGTGCTTTTGGGGGTTTTACTTGTTCCATAATTCTGTCTGCCTCATTTATTGTCTGGTACTAAGGCAGGTACCCATTTACAGCTGGGTGAACTGGGGGGGACTGTACTGAAGCCAAGGCGTGCAAAAGCTCACCCATCCTGTTGGTAACCACGCTCCACGCTGGTTAACGTTCACTTGGAGAAAGGGAGTGCTCTGACCACTTAGCTATTGGGTCAGGGAAGTTAAAGCTGCAAGGGGTGCCGCTCTCAATATACTGGCCCCATGGAGAAGCTGAGGTCTCTGACACCTCACTCCCCAACCTTAGGGTCAGAGAAGGTAAAGCAGCGAAGGAGAGGAGATGGGCATCGTCCACAATATGCTGGCTCCTAGCGAATCTGAGGTCTCTGATGCCTGGCTCCCCTGTGACCACACGTACACAGATTATAGGACACCTTTACCTTTCTACCCTAAAGAAGACAGGTACCCATTTACAGCTGGGTGAACCAGGAGACTGTACTGAAGCCAAGACGCGCAAACAGTCACCTATCTACCTGGTCACCACACTCAATGCTGCAAGCTTCTGCCTACTCCTTTAAATAATTCATGATTATTTTTGGACTGTGGGGATTATTTTATGTTTCAACTGCTCTAGTAAATTAATTATCCAAGTTTGATAGTATCAATCAGTTTTATACTGAACTGTGTACTGTCTGGGTTTAGTTGGTTTGTGGAAGAAAAAATCAAAGAGTAGGAAGACAGTGGATCAAAGAGAAGATGGAGAGAGGAGGCCCACTGCAATATGTAAGCTAATACTCTCTCTCTTTGTGTCTCTGTCTGTCTGTCTGTCTGTCTGTCTGTCTGTCTGTCTGTCTGTCTGTCTGTCTCTCTCTCTCTCTCTCTCTCTCTCTCTCTCCTCTCTCTCTCTCTCTCTCTCCTCTCTCTCTCTCTTTCTCTCTGTCTGTCTGTCTGTCTGTCTGTCTGCGTGTGCACGTGTGTGTGTGTGTGTGTGTGTGTGTGTGTGTGTGTGTGTGTGTGTGTGTGTGTGTGTGTGTTTGTGTGTGTGTAATATATCTATCAGAATAAGAAACAGTAAAGAGAGAGAGTTTCAGAGACAAAGACAAAGACAGAGACAGAGAGACATAGACAGAGAGACAGAAAGAGAGAGACATAGACAGACAGAAAGACAGACAGAAAGACAGACAGAGAGAGAGAGAGAGAGAGAGAGAGAGAGAGAGAGAGAGAGAGAGAGAGAGAGAGAGAGAGAGAGAGAGAGAGAGAGATACAGACAGAGACAGAAACAGCGAGACAGAAAGACAGGGGGAGAGACAAACAGAAAGACAAAACAAGAGAGAAAGAGATAAAAACAGAGAGAAACAGATAAAAAACAGAGAGACATGGACAAGAGAGTGACATCGACAGTGAACATTCAATGATCCAAGCCCAGAGAGTCAAGACACACTAGGCCTAGAAGAGAAGAGGGCAAACAGGAGGGGATGGCAGGGGCAGTAATTATAATAGACCCTGACTGACACTAAGTGAATGACATTATCAGATTTTGGCCTGGAGGGATCACTGGTAATGAAGCTTTTAGGTCATCAATTACCTGCTGATTAGTTTATCTGATAGACAGGCAGTTGTGTGCAGGTGATGGGGGAAATCATGCTGCAAGCACACAAAGGTGACAGCCAGTCTTTGTGGGTTTTAAAGTTTTGTTTTGTTTTGTGATTTTGTTTGTGTTTTTCTGCTTATTGTGATTTTGTTGGCTTGTTCTCAGTGTTGTTGTGACTGCTGAGACAGACAGACAGAAGATACAAGATGCGACATACACCCTTTTTTCCACATTATTGAAAATTGTCTCTAGACTGTACCACATGACGTAAAACACACATTGTCATTCAGAATTATATATAGCTCCTTAAACATATTGACATATTTCCAAAATATTGTACTTTCATCCCAGCACCTTTCATCCCAATTCATTATAATTCATACAAAAACATATTCATCCACTTGTATATGCTCAACTATGCATACATGCATCTACCGGCAAGCATGCATGCGTATTATGTAGGCACATAGGCAAGACAGAGAAACAAAGACAGACAGACAGACAGACAGACAGACAGATAGATAGATAGATAGATAGATAGATAGATAGATAGATAGATAGATAGATAGATAGATAGATAGATAGATAGATAGATAGATAGATAGATAGATAGATAGATAGATAGATAGACGGACTGATAAACACAAGAACATGGCACAGATAGCTAGCTGCGGGGCTTCCAGTTCTAGGCCTATTGGCGGGCAAGTTTTCCACCACTACCACCACCACTAGCCTACCAGCACTGGAACAAAAACTGTCAAGAAGAGACCGTAATTATATGGGAACAGGTTACCTAGAAGCCTCATTAGCCCAGGTTTCCTTGGGTCTGTGGTGATGTAATTCACTCAGCGTCAGTCAGGCCCCATTCAATCCTCAGTGACACTTTGGGGATTTTTTTTTTTTACCTCACATGTCCCTTGGTATGGATGGAGTCAGTTTGTTTTTGCTTTCTGCTGGGTTTTTGTAGGATATTTTTTAAAGTGCAAGTGTCACTTTCCGAATGTACTTACATTTTTTGTGTGTTATTTCAGTTTTGCTGCTTTTTTTTTAAGTGTTACTTTCCAAAAACATTCACTTTTTTTTTAGGATTTTCGTTTTGCCCATATGTTTTCTTTTTCAAAACAGCAAAATCATGTAAATGAGACATTTCAGTAACATTGCTACGCAAAAAACTGGAGTGTTTTTATTGTGCAATACAGAGGATAACGTTTAACGTTTCAAGTGACAAAATTTAGGTAGCATTTTTTTTTACAAAGAAAGGGTGTTTCTTCTGTTTAGTAAATAAAGACATAGATACTACACATGACTTGCCTATCACAAAAAGCAGATGGGGTGCCCATGTGCATGAACATTTAAAAATGCATTGTTGTAAAATGCTTACATAACATGTAAATACAGCTTAGGAGTTCAAAATAGAAACGATTGGGCTAGTCCTCCTCTATTATTCTGGTTCTTATGGCCCTTCTTTTGGGACTCTTGAGCATGGTAGATGAAACAGGCATCAACAAATGTAGATATTTCTTGTTATGCTCCACACAAAATCAGAGGAGTGGCAGCCTCAGTATCGTTGAAAAATGAAACCTCAATCCGAGAAATTAAGGGGGCGATTGCTTACTTTACACACACACACACACACACACACACACACACAACACACACACACACACACACACACACACACACACACACACACACACACACACACACACACACACATCCACACACCACACATCCACACACACACACACACACACACACACACACACACACACACACACACACACACACACACACACACACACACAAACACACAGATATATATGTATATATATATATATATCTGTTTGTGTTTTTGTGTGTATGTATTCATCCAGACATATGTTCAGACAAATACGTAAACAGACTGCTACAAGCATACAAGCCTTACAGACTAGAAATCAGGTACAGTAAGGACAGGCAAATTAATATCAGAACACAAAACCACCACCACAAAGAAAAACCCATCCACAGCAGCTAGTGAAGAGGAAAATCAGAGAGATGACACCGGCAACGAAATGGACCTTGACTGACACTAATGAATGACATCAGCATCACTGGGGCAGGGTGATTTGGGCAATGGCCTTATGCAGGTAATTCAATAACAGCTGATAGGTTTATTCTATTAACAAACAGTGCTTAACTAGTAGATAGATACAGTTTACCGACACACGGAAATAACAGTTGTGCAACATTTTTTTCAGGTTGTTAACTGTTGTTGGTTTTGCGTGTGTGTGTGTGTGTGTGTGAGAGAGAGAGAGAGAGAGAGAGAGAGAGAGAGAGAGAGAGAGAGAGAGAGAGAGAGAGAGAGAGAGAGAGAGAGAGAGAGAGGAGAGAGCACTGACCAATGAAAACTTAAAACAGAGAGACAGACAGACAGACAGCCAGACAGCCAGATAGACAAACAGACGGAAAGATCAAACGGAGTGAATTAAAAAAAGAAAATCTGGACAACTCTTTTGAAAACTTTCCCATTAGCGGCACCGTTGCAATACAAAGAACTCGTGACAATAGAGAGAAGATGAAGTCTCTCTGAAAGCACGTGTGTGTCCTTGCGTGCGTGCGTGCATGCATGCGTCCGTACGTACGTGCGCGCGCGTGCGTGCGTGTGTGTGTTTTACAGACAGACACTAACAAAAGACAAAGAGACAAACATTCAGAGAGACAGAGAGAGCGAGAGAGAGAGCGAGAGCGAGAGAGAGCGAGAGCGAGCGAGCGAGCGAGCGAGAGAGAGAGAGAGAGAGAGAGAGAGAGAGAGAGGTGGTGGTGGAAGGAGAAATCCACACAAATGACACAAAAAGCAAGAGAGACACAAAGAGAGACAATGACTGAAACACAGATGTATAGAGAGACAGAGACAAAACATAAAGACAAAGAGAAACATAGAGACACATACAAATAGAGATGGACAGACAAGAAGGATACTGACAGGCAAAGAAACAGACACAGGCAGCAGACTAAAAGCAAGATACAAGTGATGGGCACTACAGGAACGCTGTCAACCAAAGGGTTGTGTCCCTTTGTTTTAAGTGACGGATCAATGGAAGATAATAGTGCTGGGACGACAGGAAAAGAGGAGACACAAGGACTTACAAGAAAAAGGAAAGTAGCAATACAAAGAGGAGATTAAAGGAAAGAAATGAGAGGGATATTTGGAAGGTGGAATGCACTCTATTGAAAGATGTTTACCCTACACACCACCTTTATTTTTGGCCTCTTTTCCTTTTGTGTTCCTGTTATTACTCTAGCATTCATACCGCATATACAAAGGCATCCACAGAAATGACAGTAACAAACATGGTGTTGTTGTTGTTGTTTTTTTAGAGTAGCCTCTGGCTCAAAACTCATGTCATTGTGCACAAATTTGGTACGTTTGATTTTTTTTTTCCAGCAAACACTGTACCCGCTCAGTGGTTTGTCATCTGCTAGCTTCCTAATCACAATAAACATACCCAGGGTCAACACTGTAGGACCACAAGCCATTCTTATTTGATGATCATTTCCAACTTTCTCGTGACTACTTGGTATTGTTCTATATCCTCAACATCATCAGTACACACACAGTATATTTTTTCATGATTTAACAAATCTAAAATCTAACAGAAATTTTTCTGACTAGCACTTTATAGATGACACTATATGACCTGGAAGGTAAAGGTGATGTGTCGTCTTAGAAGAAGTATTAAAGTCTCCAACCCTCTTTTCCCAGTTACACCCCCCTCTCCTCCTCTACCCATCCAGTCTTTCCCAAATCTCCTCATACCAAGCATTCTTCAAGAATTTTCCCCTTTTTTCTCAACTCTTCAGTTTTAGGCTGGGACATTTTGATTGGCAATCTCATACATTGTGCTAAACACATAGAGACACACAAAGACAGGCAGACAAACAGACAGACTAAAGACAGACACACAGAGACATAAACACACACAGACCAACACATACAGACATACATGCATGAATTTGCACATGCACTGCAAGGGCAACCACAAGAAAAAAAAAATCTTATTTAAAGACAACAATGGTTTGGTGTATTGGATGTGCAACCTTGTCAGCCAATGCATTCATACCCTTCCCCCCCAAAAAAAAAATCTGCAACTTTCTTATCGTGAATATTTTAACTAAAATGACCAACCCCCCCCCCCCCCCCCCACCTTAAAAAGTTCAGAAGCAGCACTGCCTGATGAATGCCTACTCAAACACTCATCATCTCCTTGTCGCCCCCCCCCCCCCACTTTCCCCCCCTCCTCCTTCCAACACACTCAACCCTATTTTCTAAGATTCATTCAATGCCAGTCAAACATCTCTGTGCTTTGAATCACGCGAAAGAAGCTCTGAGAATGCCTTTCATTTCCAAAATGACTATTTGTACAGGTTTTTTCCCCTCCACTATTCTCACTGGCTAGCTGAAGCAGGAAATTGCAGCCTATTCCCTCTCTCTCTCTCCTCTCCTCTCTCCCTCTCCTCATCTCTCATCCTCTCTCTCTCCTCACTCTCTCTCTCTCATCCTCTCTCTCTCTCTCTCTCTCTCTCTCTCTCTCTGTATGTATGTGTGTGTGTGTGTGCACGAGAGAGAGAGAGAGAGAGAGAGAGAGAGAGAGAGAGAGAGAGAGAGAGAGAGAGAGAGAGAGAGAGAGAGAGAGAGAGAGAGAGAGAGAACATTTTGGGGAAGATTACTCTCAGATCTGCAGATCTGGGCAGAGATCATAACAGGGAGAGATGATGAGAAGAAAAACAGTGATGCCTTCATTGGTGCAGTCCTGAGTATGCCATACCCTCCCAGGGCGCTCTTGCTTTCTCAGCCAACATAATGATCCATTTATCAAATCAAACATTTGTGGTTAGGTGGGTTGGGTGGTTGGGTGGTTGGGTGATTGGCTGCTGTAGCAGACCAGTGACCAATTAGTTGCAGGCACATGAGCTGTGTTGGTTTTGGAAGTGGTGTGCCTGTCTGGTCATTGACTTTGCATGTGTGTTCTTTTTTCTGGTTTGCAGTGATAGAGGTGACAGTTCACCCAGCTATAAATGGGTACCTGGCCTTTTTAGGGTCAGGGAAGGTAAAGCAGTGAGAGAGAGGAGATGGTCGCCGCCCTCAACATGCTAGCCCCTAGAGAAGCTGAGGTCTCTGACGCCTCACTCCCCTATGACTACTCAGGTTATGGGACACATTTACCTTTACCGTAGTGATAGAGATTACAATAGAAACTGCTTTGTGTAAAGGTTTTCTTCTGAAATGGGGCAAAGTAAAGGTACTTATTTCATTTCATGTTGTTTATAGCCCCACTGGACAATGAAGTCAACACACACACACACACACACACACACACACAAACACACACACACACACCTGCGCGCGCATGCACGCACACACACAAACATGGGGGCACCCAGGCGCAGGCATGTGCACACTCATGCATGTGGGCATGCACATGTAAGATTGCAACCACAAAGAAAAAATATCAAAAGACCTCTGATTTTGAGATAAGCAGTTATAACACAGGTAAAGTGTCTCTGAGTTTTCTTGTCAACCAATCCATTCATACTCTCCCCCCGCTTCCATCCTAAAATTTGGAAAACCAAACAAAAAGACTACATTTTATGTTGAATATTTTAACAAAAGCGAACCCATCTAAATGGTTTTGGAGCACCAATCAATATTGTCTGCTTTCAATGCCTATTCAAACACTCATCATCTCCTTAAACCCCCCCCCCCCCCCCCCCCCCCCATTCTTCTGTTGCAACACACCCAACCCCATTTTCTAAGACTCATTCAATGCCAGTCAAACATCTGTGTGCTTTCGAGTCCGAGAAAGAAGCTCTCAGAAGGCCTTTAATTTCCAAAATGACTATTTGCACAGTTTTGCCACCATTCTTTCTGGCTGGCTTAAACAGGAAATTGCTGCCTGTGCTTGAGAGAGAGAGAGAGAGAGAGAGAGAGAGAGAGAGAGAGAGAGAGAGAGAGAGAGAGAGAGAGAGAGAGAGAGAGAGAGAGAGAGAGAGAGAGGACTTTTTTGAAGAAGATTGTTCTCAGACCTGCAGAATTGGGCAGAGACCACAACAGGAGAGCTGACGAGAAGACAAACAGGGCTGCCTTCACTGAAGCCGCCATGAGCATGCCTTCTCTGGGGCCTCTTGTTTTCTCAGGCAACATAATCTTCCAATTATGAAATCAAACCCTTTGTGGTTAGGTGGGTTGGGAGGTTGGGCGCCCTAGGTGAATGGTGGCCAATTAGTTGCACGCACATGTTGCCTTGGTTTTGGGGTGATGTGTCTCTGTGGTCGTTTAGTTTGTATGCGGATTTTTGTTAACAGTAGCAGAGGGAAAATGCAAACTGTTTTGAGTGTAGAGTCATGCAGCATAGTGTTCTGCTTTAGTGGGGGTAGAAATACGGGGACATCATTATTTCATTCCATGTTGTTTATAGCCAAATTGCACAATGAAGACTATACCAGCCCTGCCACCATATTCAGTTTCAGCCACTTCTTTAACATTTTTCTTTCTCAAGATCAGAATCAACATAATATAATCCTTCAAATATTTAGCCCTGTCAATCTAAAATGTTTTTAATGTTTTGTAAATTTTGTCATCCATTCCTACTGACACATAATGGCTTATGTTTCCAAGATGTTCTGTGAGCATTTGCACATGTGACATTGGTTTATAGTGTTATCTGACGGAATTTTGGGGGTAGTGGACTCGGAACTGATATTTGCCCTTGTGGGAAAGATCCCCTCGAATGGGATTCGAACCCAGGCAAGCAGATCAGGGCAAAATAAGCATCATGCTATCGCATCCCCTATCTGCTACAGAACACACACAACGTCAAGTTCCTTGTCTGTCAAGTGTTAAAAGTCAGCAACCTTTTGACTCAGGTGTCAGTACCAAGGGATGGTTTGTGGTGAGGAATGTTTTGTCAGACTGGCTGTGTTTGAGTGAAAAAGATATCTGGACAGGGAAGTCGACACACAGTTGAAAGTGAGGAGATGTATGTGTTTGAGTTGTTGTTATTATGTATTTGCAGGATATCATCTAATTTGTTAGTGTGTCTGCATCTCTCTGTTTCCTACATATTTCTCAGTGATATCTCTGTCTCTTTTTCTCTGTCTGTCTGTTTATCTTTTGTCTGTCTTTCTTTTTTCTCTGTCTGTCTGTCTGTCTGTCTCTGTCTGTCTCTGTCTGTCTGCCTGTCTGTCTGTCTGTCTCTCTCTCTGGGGAGAGGTGGATAAGAGTGTGGGTGCAGAGAGAGAGAGAGAGAGAGAGAGAGAGAGAAGAGAGAAGAGAGAGAGAGAGAGAGAGAGAGGGGAGAGAGGGAGGGGAGAGAGAGGAGAGAGAGAGGAGAGAAAAGGGGAAAAAGAGAGAGAAGAGAGAGAGGGAGAGAGGAAAAAGGGGAGAGAAAGAAAAGAGGGGGAGAGGGGAGAAGAGAGAGGGGAAAAGAGAGAGGGGAGAGAGAGAGAGAGGGGAGAGAGAACCCAAACAGATATTTCTAAACCAGGCCAGAGAGAGAACTGTTTAGAGAGGGAAAAGGGGGAAAAAAAAAAAATAGAGAGAGAGAGTGAGTGAGTGTGTGGTGAGTGAGTGAGTGGGGTGCATTTTGTGTTGTGTATGTGTGTGTCTGTGTGCTGTGTGTGTGTTCGTAATTTTACTCAATAGTTTGCATGTTTTGAACATTTTTTCTCACGAAGACCCAGACCCCCATAAGACTTTTCAAAGGTCTGAAAAGATTAAAAAAATTTTTTTAAAAAATCCCTTGCTACACAGACAGTTTTGCAAAAATCTAGTCCCCCCATTTGACTGGAAGATTTGTTATCGGGCGTTTACAAAGGGAATATAAACCAAAAAACTGATAATGACAGTGAAGAATGAGGCTGTCAGCCAACTTGTTTTCAGTTTTTTGGAAATTTCCAAAACTTAACAGGGGAAAATCCGCCCAAAAACCACCTGGTCTAAACCTTTAAATTCCTGATACCCTCAA